>JAKSZT010053809.1:3737114-3915002 GCA_026826555.1 Tolypeutes matacus
AAGATAGCTCAATATTAGCTTCCTGATGAACCGCCAAACTCTTTCACAGTAGCTGTATTATTTTACATTGGCAGCAGCAAAGAATGAGTTTTCCTATTAAGCCACACACTCTCCAAAATTTGTTATTTTCCATTTTCTTAATATCAGCCATTCTAATACGTGTGAAATGGTATGTCAATGTGGGCTTTTTTGTTTTGTTTTGTTTTGTTTTGTTTTGTTTCGTTTCGTTTGAGGTACCAGGGCCAGGGATTGAATCCCTGAACTCATATGTGGGAAGCTGGTGCTCAACTACTGAGCAACATCAGCTCCCCTGACTTAGATTTTTCATTTTTTGTTGTTGCTGTTTGTGTTTTTGTTTTTTTAATTTTAGGAGGTACCGGGTTCCTAACCCAGGACCTCTCATGTGGGAAGTAGACACTCAACCGCTTGAGCAAAATCCACTCCCCTCAATGTGGTTTTGATTTGCATTTTGTTGATAACTAATGATGCTGAGCATCTTTTCATGTGCTTTCTGTCCATTTGCATACCTTCTTTGGAGAGATGTTTAAGTCTTTTGCCAATTTTTCAACTGAGTTGTCTTTTTGTTGTTAGGTTGAAAGATTTCTTTCTATCTTCTGGTTATGAAACTTTTATCAGATATGTGGTTTCCATATAATCTCTCCCATTGTGTAGGCTTTATATTAATAAAAGGGGCATCATAAATGTGTATGCAACTAAGCAGGGTGCCCTAAAATAAATGAGGCAAACACTGGCAAAACTGGAGGAAGAAATACATATCACAACAATAATAGTTGGAGACTTCAATACACCACTCTCATCAATGGATAGAACATCTAGGCAGAGGATCAATAAGGAAACAGAAAACTTGAGTAATATGATAAACAAACTAGACATAACAGATGCACACAGAACACTGCACAACAAAACAGAAGTTCTCAAGTGCTCACAGATCTTTCTCCAGGATAGACCACATGTTGGGTCAGAAAACATGTCTCAAAATTTTAAAAAGATTGAAATTATAAGAAGCACTAACTCTGATCATAATGGAAATCAATAACAGGCAGCTAATGAGAAAATTCACAAATATATGGAGGTTAAACAAAACACTCTTAAACAAACAGTAGGTCCAAGAAGAAATTACAAGACAAATCAGAAATATCCCAAGGTGAATGAAAATAAGAACACAACAAAACAAAACCTTTGGCATACAGTAAAGGCAGTGGTGAGCAGGACATTTATAGCCCTAAATGCCTACAATAAAAAGGAAGAAAGAGCTAAAATCAAAGACCTAACTACATACCGGGAGGAACTAGAAAAAGAATGGAAAAATAATCCCAAAGTAAGCAGAAGAAAAAAAAATAGAAAATATTAGGCCAGAAATAAATGAAATTGGGAAAACAACACAATAGAGAGAAACAACAAAACCAAAAGTTCATTCTGTGATAACATCAACAAAATCTACAAACTCTTAGCTAGACTGAGGAAGAAAAGGAGAGAAGATACAAATAAATAAAATCATAAATAAGAGGGTGGAGTTTACTACTGATCCCACAAAATAAGAAAGATCATAAGAAGATAAATGAACAACTGTATGCCAACAACTATACAATTTAGATGAAATGGACAATTTCCTAGAAAAATACAAACCACCTGAACTGACTCTGGAATAAATTGAAGACCTCAACAAATCAATCACAAGTAAAGAGATTCAATCATTCATCAAAAACCTTCCAGAACCAGATGGTTTAACAGTTAAATTCTACCAATCATTTCAAGAAATATTAATACCAATCCTGCTCAATTGCTTCCAAAAAATGGAAGAGGAAGGAACACTACATAAACAATTCTATGAAGCCAACATCACCCTAATACCAAAGCCAGATAAAGAAACTGTAAGGAAAAAGTTACAGACCAATCTCTCTAATGAATATAAATGTCAAACTCCTATACAAAATACTTGCAAATCAAATCTAAAATCACATTAAAAGAATTATACACCATGATCAAGCGGGTTTTATCCCAGGTACACTATGGTGGTTCAACGCAAGAAAATCAATTAATGTAATAAACCATATTAACAAATCAAAGGAGAAAAATCACTTGATGATCTCTCTTGATGCAGAAAATGCATCTGACCAAAATCCAGCATCCTTTCTTGATAAAACAACTTCAATAGATAGGAATAAAAGGAAATTTCCTCAACACGATACAGGGCATATATGAAAAACCCTCAGCCAACAACATACTCAATGGTGATGGCTGAAAGCTTTCCCTCTAAGATAAGGAGCAAGAGAAGGATGCTCACCATCACCAACATTATTCAACATTGTACTAGAAGTTCTTGCTAGAGCAATTAGGCAAGACAAAGAAATAAAAGGAATGGAAATCAGAAAGGAAGAAGTAAAACTTATACTATTTGCAGATGACATGATCCTATATTTAGAAAAACCCAAAATACTGACAATGAAACTACTAGAACTAATAAATGAATTCAGCAAAGTGGTGGGATACAAGATAAACACATAAAAATTAGTACTTTTTTTATACACTAGAAAGGAACAATCTGAGGAGGAAATCAGGAGACAAATTCCATTCATAATAGCAACTAAATATCTAGGAATAAATTTAACCAGGGATGTAAAGGATTAGTATTCAGAAAACTAAAAAATATTGTTAAGAGAAACTAAAGGAGACCTAAATAAATGGAAGGACATTCTGTGTTCATGGAATGTTAGACTAAGTATTGTTAAGATGTCAATTCTATAAAAATTGATTTACAAATTCAATGCAATCCGATTCAAAATCCCAATATCCCACTTTGCAGAAATAGAAATACCAAATTTATTTGGAAGGGAAAAGGATCCCATATAGCAAAAAAAAAAAAAAAAAATCTTTAAAGAGAAGGACAAAGTCGATGGACTCACACATCCTGACTTTAAAGCACACTACAAAGCCACAGTGGTCACAAGAGCATGGTATCACTCCACATCCTCTCCAACACTTACACTTTTCTGACTTTTTAATAGTGGACAGTCTAATAGGTGTGAAATGATATCTCACTGTAGTTTTTATTTGCATTTCCCTAATCACTAGTGATGTTGAACATTTTTTCATGTGTTTTTTCGCCATTTGTATTTCTTCTTTGGACAATTGTCTTTTCAAGTCTTTTGCCCATTTTTAATCGGGTAATTTGTCTTTTTATTGTTGAGTTGTATGATCTCTTTATATCATGGATAGTAAACCCTTATAGGATATGTGATTGCCAAATATTTTCTCCCATTGAATAGGTTGCGTTTCTACCCTTTTGACAAAGTCTTTTGAGGTGCAAAAGTTTAATTTTAATTTTGAGGAGGTCCCATTTATCTATTTTTTCTTTTGTTGCTCGTGCTTTCGGTGTAAGGTTTAAGAAACTACAAACTACAAGATCTTGAAGATGTTTTCATATTTTTTCTTCTAGGATTTTTATGGTTGTTGCTTTTATATTTAGTTCCTTGATTCATTTTAAGTTAATTTTTGTATAAGGTGTGAGTTAGGGGTCCTCTTTCTTTTGTTTGGATATGGCTTTGCAGTTCTCCCAGCACAATTTGTTGAACAGACTGTTCTGGCCCAGCTGGGAGGGCTTGACCACCTTATCAAAAATCACATGACTGTAGATCTGAGGGTCTATTTCTGAGTTCTCAATTCAGTTCCATTAGTCAATGTGTCTGTCTTTATGCCAGTACCATGATGTTTTTACCACTGTAGCTAAGTATTATGCATTAAAGTCTGGAAGTGAGAGTCCTCCAACTTGTGTCTTCTTCTTTTAAAATCTTTTTGGCTTTTTAGGGTCACTTACCCTTCCAAATAAACTTGATAATTGGTTTTACCACTTCTGCATAAAAAGGCTGTTTGGATTTTTATTGGGATTGCGTTGAATCTGTAAATCAGTTTGGTTAAAACTGACATTTTAACAATATTTAGTCTTCCAATCCATGAACACAGTATATCCTTCAATTTATTTAAGTCTTCTTTGGTTTCTTTTAGCAAATGTTTGGAAGTTTTCTTAATATAGGTCCTTTACATCCTTGATAAGTTTATTCCTAAATATTTGATTGTTTTAGTTGCTATTATAAATGGAATTTTTGTCTGACTTATTCCTCAGATTGCACATCAGTAGTGTACAGAAACGCTATTAATTTTTGCATATTAATCTTGTATCTCGCCACGTTGCCGAGCTCGTCTATTAATTCTAAGTAGCTTTGCTGTGGATTTTTCAGGAGATTCTAGATATAGGATCAAATCATCAGTGAAAGATCAAACTTTTATTTCTTCCTTTCTTATTTGGGTGCCTTTTATTTCTTTATCTAGCTTAATTGCTCTAGCTAGAACCTCTAGCACAATATTGAATAACAATGGTGACGGTGGGTATCCTTGTCTTGTTCCTGATCTCAGCAGGAAAGCTTTCAGTCTTTCACCATTGAATACAATGATAGCTTTAGGTTTTTCATATATGCACTATACCATACAGAGAAAGCTTCCTTCTATTCCTATTGTTTGGAATGTTTTTATCAAGAAAAGGTGCTGCATTTTGTCAAATGCCTTTTCACCATCAATTGACAAGATCATGTGACTTTGCTTCTTCAATTTATTAATGTGGTTTATCATACTAATTGATTTTCTTGTGTTGAACCACCCTTGCATAACTGGGATAAAATCCATTTGAGTGTGGCACATAATTCTTTTAATGTGCTTTTGGATTCAGTTTTCAAGTATTTTGTTAAGGATTTTTGCACTTATACACATTAGGGATATTGGTCAGTCATTTTCTTTTTTGGTAGTATCTTTATTTGGTTTTGGTATTGGGGTGATGTTGGCTTCATAGAATGAGTTTGCTAGCATTCTTTCCTGTTCGATTTTTTGGAAGTGCTTAAGCAAGATTGGTATTAGATCATCTTTGAATGATTGTTAGCATTGAACTGTGAAGCCATCTGGTCCTGGGCTTTTCATCTTTGGGAGGTTTTTGATGACTGTTTCAATCTCTTCACTTGTTATTGATTTGCTGAGGTCTTTTATTTCTTCCAGGGTCAATGTAGGTTGTTCATTTGTTTCTAGGAATCTTTCACCTCGTCTACATTGTCTAGTTTTTGGCATACAGTAGTTCATAGTATCTTCTTATGATCTCTTTTATTTCTGTGAGGTCTATTGTAATGTCCCCCCTCTCATTTCTGATTTTTATTTGTGTCTTCTCTTTTTTTTCTTTATCAGTCTAGCTAAGGTTTTGTCAATTTTGTTGATATTCTCATAGAACCAACTTTCGGTTTTGTTGATTCTATTTTGTTGTTGTTGTTGTTGTTCTCGATTTCATTTATTTCTGCTCTGATCTTTACTATTTCTATTCTTTGTCTTGGTTTGGGATTAGTTTGCTGTTCTTCTTTTAGTTCTTCCAGGTGTGCAGTTAGAGCTTCAATTTTAGCTCTTTCTTCTTATTTAGTGGTGGGAATGTAGATTGGTACAGCCACTGTGGAGGACCATTTGGAAGTTCCTAAGGAAGTTGAATATAGACTTGCCATGTAACCCAGTAATACCATTTCTAGGTATATACCCAGAAGAACTGAGAATGGTGACATGAACAGATACCTGCATACCGATATTCACAGTGGCATTATTCACGACTGCCAAAAGTTGGAAACAACCCAGGTGTCCATCAACTGATGAATGGATAAACAAATTGTGGTTTATACATATGATGGAATATTATGTAGTGGTAAGAAGAAATGAAATCGTGAAGCATATGTCAACATGGATGAACCTGGAGGACATTATGTTGAGTTAAGCAAGCCAGACACAAAAGGACAAATAACATATGATTGCCCTATTACGTACTAAATACTTTAAGTTAACTCATGGAGTTAACTTAAATAATTAGAATACCAGTCACCAGAAAATAGAATGAGGGTAGAGAAAGGAAAGCTAAGTGTTAATCTGTGCAGAATTGGTAAAAAGGTTGTTTGTAAATCTTTGGAAATAAATAAAAGTTGTGAAAGCACATCATAATGTTTGTAACTAGCAGAGCTCTTATATGGGTATGACAGTGGTTGAAAGGGTAAGTCTAAGGTCATGTGTATTACTAGAAGGAAAGCTAAAAAAAATGTAACATGCGACAGTACACCACAGTAAAACCGTATGTAAATTAAGAATATGGGTGATATTACATACATTATACTCTTTTTACAAAATATAGGTACAAATAAACCAGAGAGATAGAAACAGAATAGCAGACATGTATGGCACAGGAAGCATAGAAAGACTGAGAGGTGGTGAGTTTCCTTCGGTTTTTGATTTTTGTTATTTATTATTGTTATTATTATTTTTGGAATAATGAGAACGTTCTAAAAATCATTGAAGTGGTGAAGGTACAACTATGTGATTATACCAAATACACGGATTGTACACTTTGGAGGGATTTATGCTTTATTAATATGTATCAATAAAATTGATTTGTTAAAAAAAAAAAGAGAATGGTATTGGGATAAAGATGGATGTATAGATCAATGGAATCAAATGGAGAATTCAGAAATAGACATTCACCTCTACGGTTAATTGATTTTTAACAATGCTACCAAGCCCACTCAACTGGGACACAGCAATCTCTTCAATAAATGGTGTTGGGAGAACTGGATATCTATGTCTGAAAGAATGAAAGAGGACCTATCTCACACCTTATACAAAAATTTACTCAAAATGGATCAAACAGCTAAATATAAAAGCCAGAACCATAAAACTTCAAGAAGAAAATGGAGGAAAGCATGTTCAAGATGTTGTGGTAGGAGGTAGTTTCTCAGACCTTACACCGAAAGCACAAACAATGAAAGAAAAAACAGATAAATGGGACCATCTGAAAATTAAATGTTTTTGTGCTTCAAAGAACTTGATGTGTGATTTGACGAAAATGCAGCACCAATGCCTGGAAATTTTAATTCTTGGGTATATCCTGCTGTGTTTTTTTGTTGTTTTTTTTTACAGCCCTTCTTTGCCTCTTCTGAGCAGTGTATATGATCTTTAAAATCTCCATTTTAAGTTGTATATATGTTACTAGAATAAAAAATTAATTAAAAAAACCCATAGGACTCAAAATAAAAAAAAAAAAAAAAGAAAGTGAAAAGGCAGCATACTCAATGGGAGAAAATATTTGGAAACCACATATCTGATAAAGGTTTAATATCTATGATATATAAAGAGATTCTACAACTCAAAGAAAAAAACAAACGATTCAATTAAAAAATGGGGCACTGGAGACCCCAGCCCCGCCCGGTGTCTTGCCCACCCACCTCGTTCGTTTGGTACTGGCTTTTGAGGTACTTAGAGATTCCGGCATTTTTCTAATATCCAGCGTGATAACCTTTTCACATTTTATAGAGCAAAGAAAAAACAGTTACTCTTCAAATTGCAATATCTGTGTTTGACTAGGAATAATAGTATTTTTATGGAACATTTACAAAATTATATTTTTTAAGAAAACAATCAAAAATAAACCCTGTGTGGGGTTGGCATTGGGGAGGGGAGATGGGGCCAGCCAAGGGAGTGCGCACACGGGGCAGGGGCAGCCTTCTGGGCTCGTCAGCTCCTGGACTGCCCTGACTCTTCGTGTAAAAACAAGGAAGAGATCCCTGCATCCCAAAGCACTGACACCCGTCTCAGCCCAGGCAGCCTCCCTGGGGGGTCAGAAAACACTTGTTGAGCATTTTCTCGTTCGTTCCGTGGTATAAGTTATTGCTCTTTTAAAAAAGTTTGAATAAAACATTTCAAAGCATCTATAGCAAAAAAAAAAAAAAATGGGCAAAGAACGTGAATAGACATTTTTCCAAAGAGAAAAGACAAATGCAAAAAAAGCACATGAAACAATGTTCAACATCACTAGTTGTTAGGGATTCAAACCAAAACTACAATGAGATATTGTTTTATACCTATTAGGATGGCCACTATTTTAAAAAAAGAACAGAAAACTACAAGTGATAGAGAGGATGTGGAAAAATAAGAATGTTTATTCACTGTTCGTGGGAGTGTAGAATGGTGCAACCACTGTGGAAGATTGTTTGGCAGTTCCTCAGAAAGTTACATATAGAGCTGCCATATTATCTGGCAATCCCACTCCTAGGTATATACTCAGAAGAACTGAAAGTAGGGACATGAACAGACATTTGCACACTGATGTTCACAGCGGCATTATTCACACTTACCAAGAGATGGAAATAAACCAGGTGTCCATCAATCGATTAAAGGATATACAAATGTGGTATATGCATACAATGCAATATTATTCAGCTCTAAGAAGAAATGAAGTTGTGATGCACATGACAACATGGATGAACCTTGAAGATATTATGTTGTGTGAAACAAGCCAGACACAAAAGGACAGGTAATTATATAATCTCACTAATATGAACTAAATATAATGAGCAAATTCATGAATTTAATAGCTAGAAGGTTGGTCACCAGAAGATAGAACAAGGATAGAGAATGGAGAACAGTGGCTTAATTTGTGCAAAACTGATAATAAGGTTGATTGTAAATGCTTGGAATTAGATAGAATTGATGATAGTACATTAGAATGAAAGTAATTAGCAGCACCAATGTGGGGGATTGATTGTGGATGAAAGGGGAAGTATGTCACTAGAAGGAAAGCTAGAGAATGAAACATGGGACTATATAACATAGTGAATCCTGCTGTGAATGATGACTGTGCTTAATAGTACAAATATAAGAATGTTCTTTCATGAACTAGAAGAAATGTATGTCATTATTATAAGATGTTAACAATAGGGTGGTATATAGGAAAAATACAACTTATGCAAATAATTGACTATAGTTAACAGTAATATTGTAATACTTTTTCATCAATTATAATAAAGATACTATACCAATACTAAGGTTAAATAATGGGGGGGGGCGGGTATAAGGGGTAAGGGTTTTTTTCTCTTTTTTTTTTTAACATTTGGAGCAATGAAAATACTATGGTGAAGAATGCACACATCATTACCCTGAGAGCCACTGATTGTATACTTTGGATGGATTGTATGGTGTGTGAATAAAACTGCTTTAATTTAAAAAAAGAGATAAAGAAAAAGAAGGAAAGAGTGGTAAAATTTGGTAGGACAGAGGGGATCTGGAAAGATCCTAAACCCTGGGGTCAGGCTAGGGTGTAGCTCCATAGTGGGGACACTAAGGACCTGAGAGCACTAAGTATCTTAGCTCAGCTAAGGGGAAGGCAAAGAAGACAAACTTTTCTTTCTCTACAGCTTTGCAGAAGACTGGCTTTGGTAGTAGTCTTAGAGTATATGCATCACCATTCAAGGACCTTCCTAATACATACCATGCAACAGCCTTAGGTCTGTCAGTGTCCAAAAATTAAATAACACAATTCTATACTGAAAATTAAACAACATTTCTTGTCCAGGCTCCACTAAAATGCATGACTATTCGTGCATTTTTCACTTCTATCCTTCAGGACACTGGCAAAAGAAGAGTAGCCAAAGGGAATTAAAAAGACCTCCGGACTTAGGACAACAAGACTGGGGTTTCTTTCAAGATTCAACAATAGCAATCGCTATGTACCAGGCATTAATCTAGTTTCTGTGTATATAGAAATGAACATGACAAATACCCTTGCTCAAACTGAACTTACATTCTAGTGGCAGCAGAGCAAATAACAAAACAGGAAACAATTAAGCAAACAAATATGAAAGATATATTATAGTGATATATGCTATGCAGAAAATAAGTTTTGAGTCCTGACTGCATAAACCTTAAACAAGAGAGTTCTCCTCTCTTCAATCTCCTCATCTTTAAAAGCATAATATCCCATACCAAGGCTGCTGTGTGAGTTTGTTGTTAAGGATCAAATTAAAAAAAAATTTTTTTAATGGATCAGAAAGCTCATTGTAAACTGCAAAGTGTTTATGTAATCTTTACAAGAGAGGAAGAACAGTCTTGTTTCCAAAGGCAAGGTATAAAGGGGCATGTTCAATAACAATATAGAGGGAAGCGGCTGTGGCTCAATCAGTAGGGCTCCTGTTTACCATATGGGAGGCCACGGGTTCGGTTCCCGGGGCCTCCTGGTGAAGGCAAGCCTGCCCACATGGCGTGGTTAGCTGACCCAGAGAGCACAAGCAGCAAGGGGGGGATAAATGAATAAATAAATAAAATCTTTAAAAAAAAAAAAAAAAAAAAAAAACCAATATAGAAGAAACCAATCAATACAGACCAAAATGTTCTCCTCAGCAGGTAACTAGAATTGGGAATTAGAAGGAAATTAATTGAGAATCAAGCTAAATCAGAGAAAATTACCATTTCACATATTTAGTTATTATTCTGAATGGTAGGAAGAGCAAATTTAAAATTGAGACAATACCAGTGAGTGGTCTCAAAGCCTACAACTATAATAAAGGACAAAGCCCCCTTGATTTCTTTAAATCAAATTAATCTCATGCAGACACCCAAACATGCAGCCCATGTGTTGTGTATCACTGGGACCTGCATGTAGCAATTCTCTACCCAAGACTAGGGACTGTGGCTTAGGTGTCTCTGTCTCTTATCCTGTGCCAGCAGGGATCGCTCGCACTACTTTAAGAGTCAGTGTTTTTTTTTTAATTGTCCCTAGATCCACTGGATCCAGTTGTTACCTCGTGAAAAAGACAGCTTTGCGAGGGAAGAAAATGAAAAAAGAAGGAAAGAGTAAGAACAAAGAAAGAGGAAAAGAGAAGGGAAAATGAAGGTACAAAAGTGGTTTGGGCTCATCCAAAAAAAAAAAAAAAAAAAAAAAAGCAGTACAGCCGCGAGAAAGAAATAATTTTTAAAGCTAGAGAAGATGTTAAAGATCATCTAGTCCAGTTTCTCAAAGAATGCTCTGTATCTAAATGCTTTGAGGTGCTTCTTAATAAAAAGATTCCTGAGCCTCATTTAAATCAATGCGATCAAAGGATAGGGAATGGGGAAGACCAAATATCTGAATTTTTAACACACTTTTTTGCATGGCTCTTACGCACATTAAAGTTTGAGAACTCCTAGTCTAAACTGCCTCATTTTTTCAATAAGGAAAGTAAGGCCAAGAGGGAAAAGGGGGGATTTGCTTATGGTTCCAATGCTAAATAGTGGCAGAGATGGGACTTGAACCAAGGTTCCCAAATCAAAGTCCAGTGCTATCTCTACTGTCTTTATGCTGGTGTTGCCCGTGCCAAGGAATATGAATGCCTAGGCTCCCTGAAAAAAAAAAATGGGTCAAGATGCAAACAAGAACGTGACCCTTTCCAGTATCACATTTCCTCAAACTTCTTATCCCTCTTTTCCAAACTACAGCTCTAATTATAAACAACAACAAAAGCCTCCATGCAAATGTAGCAATGACTGATACCACTGTAAAGTGTTGCTGATCCCAGGACTGTTTACAGAGCCAACCAAACTCCTAAAATCATACTCCAACCACCAAAGTAATGACTCTACCATGGCAGAAATCAGGCACCAAATGAGCCATAGGGGAAACATTTGGGGAGCAGGAAGTTACCTGTCTTGTTTTCCCTCAAGTAACTCCTGTTGTGCACAAAACCAGTCCTGATGAACAATATTTTTAAAAACAGCCACTTTAAAGACAGCAATATTTTGTTATTATTATCTTCTGGGTAATCTAGACATGTCTGACATCTTCAAAAGTGGTGTGCACTGTTCTCTGGTCATCTCAAAAGGGGTTTCTTCATTACCTTTCCTGATGTGGCCATCTGGTACTAAGAAGACATTTCTAACTAGATTTATGGCTCTTGAACTTAGCTGATCCATCCAGCTGATTACAATTTTATGTTATGCAAGACTGGATGCCTTAGGACCCTGTTGGCCCAGTAATTTCTAATTTGCATCTGTTGAGATTGGCATTCCATTACCTGCTGGAACACATGTATTTTAATATCCTTGATGCATTGACATAAACTTGGAATCGAGGATTAGTTGCGGCGTTTGGACACCTGGAAAACATGGTGCTCAGGTTTTTGTTCAAAGACCATGGAGAACATCAGGAGGCTGAGAAGTACATGTCTGCAACCCTACCCAACACCTGAATATTGAAGTGAAAACATTCCAACAACCCAGAGAAACATACAATTTTGGAACAATACAAAAACATTAAAATACATGAAATGCAGTATTATATAAATCAATTATATAATTGTAAAACATAAATCTCACTTCTATAATTTCTATAACAATATAAATATAACAATATTTTGTTATGATTGAAAATTGAAACAAAGATAAACTATAAATACCACGTCATGGAAAAATCTACTACTATAACAGAATATGCACCCCAATTTTGTTTAGGAGGGGTACAACCTTTGTTCAAAGATGAGTTGCCCTCTAGCTGGTCAAAAAAGCATTTACTGAGCACTTAACTACATAAGTAAAAGTCTGGGTCTTTAGCCTAAGACTGTATATAAACCACTTCAAAAGATGCAATATACACAAATGAAATTACATGAATGAAAGCAGCATTCCGTCTAGCAGAAATAATAGTGTGACCTACAGATAATACCCAACCATAGCCAATCATATTATATGCCTTGACTAAGCATGAATAAATTAGCATCCCGCCCCTCCTCCCTCCTCAACTTCCATCCTTTGCTCTCTCCCTCTGTCTCTTTTGCTCTCATTCTCTCTCTCTCTCTCTCTCTCTCTCTCTCTCTCTTTCTCTCTCTCTCTCTCTCTCTCTCGCACACACACACACACACACACACACAAGCCAGCTAAGAGTTCCATCCAAAAGTGCAAAAGTTGATTGAAACAGGCTATTGGGATGAACTATGTTTTGACCCCACACTGAATTTTCTAAACATTTTCCACTTTGTTTCTCAGAGGCTACTTGGTAAGATCTCAGAAACATTCCCCTACTGCCTTTCCATGGGGCCTGAAATTTCCACCATTATTAGGACAATGATTCTTATCTTATTTGGTGTCAAAGGACATATTAGAATCTGTGTGGGAAGAGGGCATGGTAAAATTTATAAAGAGAAATATAGTGATAAAGAGCACGGGTTCTGGAATATAATTGTCTAAGTTAATACCACTGAGTCCATACATCTTCTTAGATATGTAGATTTTCTTAAATCCATTCCAGTCAAGCTTTTACCCTCATCACTTCACAAAACTTCTCTTGTCAAGTCATCAATGTCCTCCGTGTTTTTTTAATCCAATTGTCAGTCCTCACCTTATTTGACTACAGTATTTCTATTGTATCCTTCCAACTTGAAATACATTCCTCACATGAATTCTAGGTCAACACAATTTCCTGGTTTTCCTCCTACCTCAATGACTTCTCCTTCTTACTTTGTATTTCTGGCTCTTCCTCCTCCTTCCAACTTCTAAGTTTGAGTGCCCCAGGATTCAGTTATGAAATTTCTTCTCCTCTCATTCTATACTCACTCATTTGCTCATCTCACTCAATATCCTAGCTTTAAATACCATGATGTCTCTGAAATTTATAATTCCAACCAGGGCACCTCCACTTAACTCCAGACTTATATAGCCAGCCACTTCCTTAACATTTCACACTTGGCTATCTGATTGGCCTCTAAAGCCTAACACATCCAAAACCAAATCCCTGATCTTCCTTCTCAAACTTGCTCCTTCCACCATCTCCCTCATCTAAGTTATTGACAACTTCCTTTCAATTGCTCAGGCCTCTCATCCTTGACTCACTTTTCTCTCATACCATACACCCATTCAGTTGGTAAATTGTACTGGCCCTAACTTCAAAATATTTCCAAAAGTCATAGAGTTGATGTTAACACACTATAGTGAATATAAATAACACAGCTGGTTTATATATTGAATTGTGGCTGAAAGGGATAGTTTAGGGATGTAAATGTCAATTGAAAGAAAGCTGGAGAATAATCTAGGGACTGAATCACATAGTGAAACTGGAGGTGGATGAGAATTGTGGTTAATAGTACAAATACAAGAATGTACTTCTCTGAGCAAGAACAAATGTACATTACTATTACAAGGTGGTAAGAATACGGTGATGCATGGGAAATACAATTAATGTAACTTATGGACTGTAGTTAACAGCAAAATTGTAATATTTTTGCATCAATGTCAAAGAAGGTACTGCATCAATGTTAAGGGTCAATAATAGGGAGTATGGGATTTTTTTTTTTGGACTAAGGAAAATGTTCAAATATTTACTAAGGCAATGACTGCACAACTCTGTGATCAAAGTGAAAGCCACTGAGTATACAGTTTGGATAGATTCTACAAAGCATGGAACTGTATAACACAGTGAACCATGTGGTGGAAGATGGACTGTGGTTAACAGTACAAATATCAGAGTGTTCTCTCATGAACTATAACAAATGTGCAATACTAATATATGGTGTTAATAATAGGGGGTGTATGGAAAAAATATACCAAGCGTATGCTATGGACCATAGTTAGTAATAATCGTCTGATCATGTTCTTTCATAATCTGTAACAAATGTTCCACAAAAATGCAAGGTGTTGGTGGAGGGGCGATGTATGGAAATTCAGCACAGTGTACATGAATGTTTTATAAATTCACAATTTCTCTAATTAAAAAACTGAAAAAATTAAGGAAATTTGAGTAAACTATAGATATTAGTTAATGATAAACTAATATTTAATAAATATATTAATAACACTGAATTGTGTACTTTAAATGGGTGAATTTTATGCTATATAAATTATATCAATAAAACTGTAAAATAGAAAAAAAAATCCAAAATTCAACCACTTCTCAAGACCTTTACCACCCTGGAAATTCTCCATTATTCCTTATATGGACTATTACAATAGCTTCTTAACTTGTCTTCCTGCTTTTGTCCCTGCTCCCCATGGTCTATTCTCAACATAGCAGCTAGGGGACCCTATTAAAAAAACGATCATATCCCTAGCTCAGCTCAAAACCCTCAGAGTAAAAGCTAAAATACTTGTAATGGCCCACAAGGAACCCCCGTTCCTCCACCATTATCCCTCTGATCTAATCTCCCGGCTCTCTCCACTCAAACCATGGCAGCCTTCTTGCTCTTCCTTGAAAACAATGAGCATGATTCCATCTCAGCATCTTTGTACTTTTTGTACTAAAAAATCCTTACCCTTGATACCTACATAGCTTTTATCCTCAATTTCTTCAGGGTTTGCTAAATATAATTATCACTGAGGCCTATCCTAGCCCTATTTTATAATGTAACCATACCCTCCATCCCAACCTTTTATATGCCTCCCCTCAATTATTTTTCTCCAACATACCTTAAATTTACTTTTCTGGGTTTTTTTTTTTGTCTGTATCCCACATTAGAACATAAGCTAAATGAGGACACAACTGTCATCTGCTTTGTTCACTGCCATATCCCCAACACCTAGGATTGTGCCTATAAGTAAGTGATAAATGCATATTTGGTCAATAAGGACATGAAGTTACTTAACACATGATGTCACTTCCCCTTTCTGTGCTATACTTGACTTCTCTATAAAAGCCACCTGATACATACCCTTAATAGAGTTGCTGTGAAGACTAAATGAGTTAATACACGTAAAAGCACTTGGAAAAATACCTAGCAATCAGCAAGCATTCCACATTTATTCCTAGCTATTATTCATTAAGAGGGGATGGATGAGTATAAGAAAGGAGGAAGGGAAGATATGGACAAGGAACCTTGCAATCCAGGCCCCAGGTGACTAGTGAGGTGAGGGAGGGTAGGATGGGGGACACAGTGCAACCAGGTCATCATTGGAGAATTTAGAAAAGTATAATCATGCACAAAAATGTACATATGATTATGATATGGTAGAATCTGCCTTAAGGTGGCCCTGAATCTGTACTTAAGCCCACTTTTTCTTTTGAGTTATAACAGCCAAAAAATTGTGGTAAGTCCTCTGACTGTTCCTAGGGTTAGGTTGAAGTTCTTGTCACCCAGGAACCAAGTGAAAGAGCTTATGCTAGCTCTCTATAAATCAAATAAGTGCACACATATTCATTTCCAAATAGAGATGGGGACATTTTCTATAGGGAAAAAAAGCACAATTTTCAAATATCAAAAAGTTATTAGAAGACAAGAGTAGTAAAATTTTTAAAATTTAGAAACATTAGTTATAGACTTTTGTGGCATTCTGCTTTCCTAAAGTTCAGAGTTTATATAAAACCTTAAATTAAATTTTGCAGATTTTGACAGTGCTAGTTGAGACTTCGAATATTTTCTTCCTGCCTTATGCTGAGAAAGGGGCCATAAAGAGTTTTCTTTCAGCACCTGAAGACATTTCATAAAAAAAATTCATCCTCCTTTAATTTAATTCATTGACACCTTTAGCTTTTCAATTCCAATACTGCACCTGCTGCCATATTGTGGAGGAAACACTTTGTGGTGATTTTCCTCTGCCCGGCTAAAGGGTGAGTGTGCCCTGAGCTAACCACTGAGGTACTTCATCATGATTTTAAAAAGAGTAGAGCATTCACAAGAGAGGATTCCTGAGTTTTGATCTGAGACACTGCATTATAGTTCATTGGTTTGATCCTCCACTCAAATACATATTGAGCACCTACTATGAGTCAACACAGTTGTAGTTTCTGAGAGGGCAAATATGATGAATAATGTGTCACTCCAACATTCTAAGAGTTCAGAGACAAGGTAATAGGTTACATAACTACGTGACTATAAAGTGAGGCAAGAAGTGGTAAATGCCAAACAAATACAATATTTTTTATTTTTTCTAGTGGTTTCATACATATTAATATTAGTTCTTTAAAACATATGTGTACTTGCTAAGGTGCCAAGTAATTAAATGTTGATAAAGAAATATGTGTTTGCTGCAAGTTAATCCAGCAACTTTCCCTGGGGTATATATGAATGTTTCAACCTTTGATATAATTGAAGTCATTAACTATTTTATATTTGCCATGAAATAGTCTAAGAACATTAGCAACAAATGTGTTATGTCTGAAGTGGGGGAAATGTGTTGGTTTGAGTTAATAGACTGATGATAGTCTATTCAGCAAAAAATGTCAACAGTTCAATTATTTTATTATCGACTGTGGCAGAGTTGAGTTCATCCCAAATATCCTTTCTTCACTTCCTTCTTAGAAATAGAACCTCTACGTTTTAGCTGGACACATGGCGGGGTTGAGAATGGCAAAGGCACAACACAGGAGACTATATCTTGGATAATCATAGAGTAGCCATACAAGCCTTGAAATGCTTATGCTCTGATTTCATTTATATGCTTATCACCTGATTTCATTTATATGCGAGAGAAATAAAATTCTGTCATATTAAAGTCACTCCTATTTATGTGACTCCATGGCGCCAGGAAGGTTCATCCCTGGGCATCATGCCAGGGGGAAGGTACTGAGTTTATCTGCTGAGTTTGGCTTAAAGAGAGGTCACATTTGAGTAACAAAGAGGTTTTCATGAGGTAACTCTTAGGCATTAGTTGTTATTAGGCTAAAGTTCACTTTTACAAGAATAAGGTTCATAAGTACAAGCATTAATATCAAAGGCTTGGCATATTGGTCTGTTTTCTTTTACTAGGCACTGCCTATATACTCCACAGATTTTAGCCCCTCTATTTGAAAAAGTAGTAGGACTCCCCAGGATGGGAATTAATATTTTGTTGGTTATTGTGTGGGTCTCCATCCACTGAGGAAGCACCCTATGACAACACATACACATTCATTTTCTATAGCAGTATGACCGAGGTGCACCCTTCCCCACACATCCCCCTACCATGGACCCCATGCACCAGTGACACTCCCCTGCGATAGATCCTGCAAGAACACTCCCACCATTGTATTCTCAATCACAGTCTTCTGCCTCCCCAGAGTTCATCAAGCCACATCTTCACTTGTTTCTTCATCCAGCCTTACCCCGTGTTTCATGGATTATTAGCCTACCCACCCTTCCCACTCACACTCACACTCCAGCACTGTCAACCCCCTCATATCACTACACCATCATCACCCCCATCCACTCCCAAACTGCCACTATCTACCTTGTCATAGATTCTACTCCAATTGAGCATCAGCTTCCCACTCTCTGCCCCCTTTCTATATCCTAATAACCTATCTTCTAGAATCTACTTCTATGAATCTGCTCAATATCCTTGGTTCATATCAGCAAGATCATGCAATATTTGTCCTTTAGTGACTGACTTACTTCACTCAACATAAGGTCTTCAAGGTTCATCCATGTTGTCGCATATGCCAATACTTCATTCCTTCTTATAGCTGAGTCATATTCCATTTTATGTATATACCACATTTTGCTTATCCTTTCATCCATTGATGGACACTAGGGTTGCTTCCAAATTTTGGCAACTGTGAATAATGCCACTATGAACATTGATGTGCATATATCTGTTCGTGTCCCTTTCTTTCAATTCTTCTGGGTATATACCCAGCAGTGGGATTGCTGGATCATATGGCAGTTCTATAGTTAGCTTCCCTAGGAACTGCCAAACTGTCCTCCACAATGGCTGCACCATTTTACATTCCCACCAGCAGTGGGGGAGTGTTCCCTTTCCTCCATATTCTCTCCAACACTTGTAGTTTTCTGTCTTTTCAATAGAAGCCAGTCTAGTAGGTGTAGGATGATAGCTCATTGTAGTTTTGATTTGCATTTCCCTAATAGCTAGTGATGTTGAGCAGCTTTTCATGTGTTTTATAGCCATTTGTGTTTCCTCTTTGGATAAATGTCTATTCAAATCTCTTGCCCATTTTTTAAATAAGTTGCTTTTCTTTTTCTTTTTGATATGTAGGATTTCTTAATACATGCTGGATATTAGATCCTTATTGGATAAGTGGTTCCTAAATATTTTTTCCCATTGAGTAAGCTGCCTTTTCACTTTCTCAACAATTTCCTTTGTTGCACAAAAGTTTTTAATTTTGAGGAAGCCTCATTTATCTATTTTTTCATTCATTCCTCGTACACTGGGTGCAAAGTTTACGAAACCATATTCAACCTTTTAACATCTCTTGTAAAAGTATAGAGGTAGTTACGTTTTCTAAACCTTGGTTTCCTCATCTATAAAATGGGAATATTGACAGCACCTATTTCTCAATGAGGTATTGTGACTATTAAATGGGCTATATATGTTAGAAATTTAGCAGAATATCTGGAACAGAGTTAGTCCTCGGTAAAAGTTAGGTATTATGATTGTAAAAGATATAATTTATTACTCTAAGAAATAATTTTACTACAAGGATCAGCAAATAATATCTCACCATAGCTCCTTCCATATAGCAGAAATTGGTAACATTTTTCTTTAAAGTATGAAATGGTAAGTAAATATTTAAAGCTTTACAAACCATATGGTTTCAGTTGCAACTACAGGACACTGCCATTGTGGAGTGAAAGTAGCCAAACACAATATGTAAACAAATGGGTGAATATGTACCAAAAAAATCCTTTATTTACTAAAATAGTTAGTGGCCAGATTTGGCCCACAAACCAGTTTATCAAGTCAGTGCTAGACACTTTACTTGCAAAAATGAACACATTTGGATAAATATAGATACACTTTTGTTTCTTTCTGAGTGGATTACTTTGAAGAATGCTGGAACTCTACCTCCCTAAACATAAATTTTACCTTTGACTAGGAAATTTACTGACTGTTTTTTCCTTTCTAAACACATTATCCAATGCTGATGCTTTACTAGATGAGGCTGCAGGGCAGAACAGAATTTTGAAACCTATCCCTATTTCCCTTGGTGATATTTTGTCTGGTTCTACCCATCAATTAAAATAATATTTAAAAACCTCTTTCATTGCACTCCTATGGAAATTAATTAATATCTGAAAATTCTTTAAAGATAAAGAACACTATATAAGGGTTAAGTATCATTACATAGTTCAGCATCTAGCACCTTTATTAATTATACATTTTTCTCAGTGTATAATTTGGTAAAGTACAATAAATTTAATCTTATTTAGTTATTTCTCTTTTGTTGTATCAGTATATTCATAATTAACATGACCACAGGAACAAAATCAAAATCTGAATTCCCCTACTGTTATTTATAAAGGCAGTTAATTAAGGACATGGCCTTAACCCACAATTACCAAAGGTAGCCACCAAAATGCATGATTCCAGCAAAGAAGGGGGTGACTTTCTACAGTCTTACTAAAGGATTCCACTTGGGAATTCCCCTCTAAAGTAGATCTTACACACATTCCTTCATCCACCACATCCTATTAAGACATACTGCATTATACTTTTAAGTGCAAAATGCCTCATGGGCCTGATATAATCGAATTATAATCAGAACTTCCATGGTATTTCTCAGAAATCCAGAACACATCAAAAGTTAGTTCACCTGCCATTTTTCATTAGGAGACAAGTATGCTGCTCACATTGCCCAGGAAAGATATTCCCTCTCAGCACATGGCCTTCCTTTCCTCCCCAGCCCCTTGGAATCTGTAACTCTAATTTGAACTAAAGTTCAAATTCCATTAAAATAAATTGAGGGATTCTCTAGAGTTTGTGTGTATTGGTATGCTCCACCATAAGCTGTCCAATAGATAAAAATTTAAATTTCAAAAACAACTCAATGAGGAGTTTATTTGCTTTATTTTTAAAAGGATTAACCACATGATTTTTTATAATAGCTTTTTTAGCACCAGTTAACAATAGTTCAATTGACAAAAAATCAGCCTTTACTAGCTAACTTTTCAGGAACATTCTACTGTATCAATCAAAATGGTGGAAGGTGTGGGAGGTGGGCAACATGGGAATCCCAGTGGGTTCCGTGTAATATTTTGGGTAATCTAAGCACCTCTTAAAATATATGTATATATATATATATATAAATAACATTTTTGTAAGCAAATACACATATATGCATATATATTTATATATCATTTTGCAAATGTTTTTATGTATTGTGAGAATTTTGATTTTTACCCACAATAAAAATAAATTTAAAAAAAAAATGCTCCTGGAATTGAAATGCATCACACCTTGTACAAAAAAAGTAGGATATTGACAAGGACTGGGGAAACTCTGGGTATTTTTATGGTATTTGTTGAAGATTTAACTTCATAGTTAAGTCACTTTATTTTCTGTTTAAACATCCCTGAAATGGTGTTTATATTTAAGTGGTTGGCGAAACTATGGAAAGTAGAACTTAAGCCTACATAGAAATACTGCTATATCTGTGTGGAGATTTGCTCTTGTCTACTGAGCACAGTCAGCAATTTTAAAAAAAAATCCTAAGGTATGTGTGGGTATCCTATTCCTCCTATTAGATTCTAATGTCCCAAACAAAAACGATTTTGACTCCTGTGTCTTTTAAATTAGCAGCAACCCCCAAACAGCTTATAGTAGAGGGGTTGATTGTGGAGGACACCCAATTAAATGCGGAATAGGAACCATAGCACCTAGCTGGTTCCTGGCATCAAAATGGAGCTCCTAAGGTTTAACATGATCCTCAAGGCTATAGAAAATAAAGCAACAACAAAAGCTTTCAGTTCAGACCTTTGGTGTGTGATCTTGGAAAAAGTACTTAAGCTCTCTAACGTTCAGTTTCCTCAACTATATAATCAGTATAATATATACCCCCTATCTCCCAGGGTAGTTATGAAGTAAGCACTGCCCTAGTTGGGCCCCAATAAAAGGTAGTTGTTCCAATATTTTGGAAATGTTCCCAATTAAAAAAGAGAAAAAATCAGAATTTACAAGTATTCCTAAAAATCCATTGAAAATCCCACTAATCAGCACTTTCCATGCTTTCCTACTTCCTACATGCCAGTATTCAGGTTAATGGAGGTTTCCTTATCACAGGTGCAGAAAAGAGTGAAAATAGTTCAGAAGTAGCTGGCTTCTCTCAACTGACTCATGTAAAAAATGGAATAACACTTCCAGCAGCTCTTATAACTCCACCTCTCCTATTTTCCAATCCTCAGTTTGCAACCACTGATAAAAATGCAGCTTTCTTTGGATTATTCAGTTATTTTTTGTGTGTTCATGAGAGATTGAATCAGATAGTTAACTAATCAGATATTAGTTGGGCTACAGGCTGCTTCTTCCCTGACCTGTTTTTGGGTCCCTTACCTCCCAGACTAGAGGGCAGGCAGGGAAACGAAAGCTGTGAACTCCAAATCAGAAAACATGAACTGTTGCTTAACAGCTCCAAGTAAAGGTTTATGGATAGGGTAAACCCTCAATAAAATGGAGTCAGTTTTGAGAGATTAAGTTCCCTTTATTATCCATCCTCATTAGTATAGTTAGTCAAAGAAATGATTACATATCTCCTTATACTTTCTAACATAAGTCTGGAGACACACAATATTTAGCCTTGTTTACGAGATCAGAGAAAAATATGTAACAGAAAACTGAGGATAGAATGGGGGAAGAGCTCACTTAGCTCCTAATAAAATAGAATCTTGGATCCTCAACCAAGAAACTATTGTGTACTTCCAAAAGTAACTTCTTAAATTGTTTTAACTCCCACTAGCTGCTAATCTGACACATAGGATACCAACCTTTCACAAGCATTTAATCAAAGTGTTCCTCTGTCTGTCACTGGATACTGACATTTGACAAATTGTAAATTGAGGGAATCATTCAATATAATCAGAGAGACAACAGATGTAATAGCATCTCTAACCCAAACTCTCTTCTCAGGGTAACGTTGAAGAACATATTTCAGGAGCTCTTACTCAAGTTTGTTCTCCTCAGAAAAACAAGAATTCTTTATTTAACAAAACTATGCTCCCCAAAATAGTGATTAAAACTTTTGCCTGAGTTTGAAGGCGCCAAATAAGATAATACCTAGAAGTGATTGTGGGATATGCCAACTTCCACCTTGTAATTTTAAAATGTTCAAATTCTGTTCCATTTTCTGTTTTACAAAATTCTGCCACTTTAAAATACCCTCATCGTATTCTGTCCATTTGAGAACATTGTTCAGAGAAAAAAGGGATGAAATATCAGGAATCTAAGTCAATCAACCAAGAAAATAAATTCGATACTCTCCCCTCTCTTAGTGGAAGAAGTAAGATTTCAGTGTTCTGATAGTTCTAAAGGTTAAGTCTGGGGAGAGGATGTAGCTCAGTGGTTGAGCGCCTGCTTCCCACGTGTGAGGTCCTGGGTTCGATCCCAAGTACTTCTTAAAAAATTTAATAAATAAATAAAGGCTAAGTCTCTTGGAGTTTCCAAGTTAAATCAGAAAACAAAGAGTAGAACACACAAGAGAGTAATTTTTTTTTATTTTTCATTTTTTTAAATATCCCGATCTTTTAATTTTATTTTATTTTTAGTTTTTTTTTAAGTTTTCATGTATTTTATCTCTTATATTTAAACTTATCATTATTATTTCATTTTCCTATTAATTGTACTTGGCTATTGTATTGGCTTCATCTTTAAGGAAGCTTTGGATCATAGAAGGGTTACAACTGGAGTGGAAGACGATCATTGGTAGAGGGTGTCAGGGATGGGGGGCGCATGGGAGAATGTTCACCTGAACATACATACAAGGTATATAAAATTGTTCAAATGTTCATAGGGCATTGTCACAGTGGGTGGAAAATCACTCAATAAATGAGAGAATACTGAATTCCCATCCTGGAGATCTCTGCCACATTCTCCAAGGGAGCAGCAACAGTCTCCCAAGTGCAGGGACAGTGTCTGGCCAAGGAGGATGATCCACTGATGGGCCCTTGTTATTGATGACTAGCCTTATGAGTCTTTGCTCTTGAAATTGAAACAGCCTATTGTTATCGGGTGCCTAAGGGTTGCCTCCTGAGAGCCCCCATGTTGCTCAAATGTGGCCTCTTTCTAAGCCAAACTCAGCATATTGAATGCACTACCTTTCTCCCAGCGTGGGACATGACTCCCGGGTATAAGCCTCCCTGGCACCGAGGGATTACTACCAAGTGCCAACTGGCAATACGACTAGAAAAGACCTCGAATAAAAGGAGGGGAAGGTAAAGACAAATGAGTTCATATGGGTAAGAGACTTCAAAGTGAGTCGGGAGTAACGCTTACACACATCTCAGTAGGACCTCATAGACTTCCAAAGTGGATATCACCCCAAATAGAGGGGCTTCTGAGGGCTCTGGAGACACCCAGGTCCTATGTCAGGGTGGACAGCTCTGGAGTTTGGTTCCTTGCCAGTGGGCCCTACTTTGGAATTTGTGCTCCTGAGAGTAACAGAGTTGGACTCAAATATGTCTTCCCTGCACATGGTTCATCTGTTCCTTCTATTCAAATCTATACATGGTGCTGGAATGTGTAGGTGTACATCCAGAGACTGAAGTCTTTGGGCTGTCCATGTGCCAGCTGGGCCAAAATTCTCGGTGGAGCTGCAACTCCTACTCTATAGGTCAATGGACTCACCCAGGACAGCTGGCGGGGAGATGATGATGGACAACAGCCATCCCAGGGAATGGAGAGAGTCTGCAGTTGCTGGCAAGATAATCCCATCCATCTTATCCATGGGATATAAGCCCCCTCTCACTTGGAGGTGGAGTGGATATCACCATCCCAGACTCCTCAGGATGGGGGGAAGAGCTATGGACTAGAGTAGACATATTGGTATTCTATTATAGACACATTGTGATTCATGCAATGGAAGAAATTACAACATTAATGTGGAGCCAGTGGCCACTGGAGGCTCTAGGGGCAGGGAGAGGGAAAAGCAGTTGTAATACAGGGGCTTTTATGGGACTTGGGAATTAATTGTCCTAAGTGACATTGCAATGACAGATATAGGCTATTTTATATCATCATATAACATGCAGAACTGTGTGGGAGAAAGTGTGGTCTACAATGTGAACTATGGTCCATGCTTAATGGCAAAGCCCCAGGATGTGTATATCCATTGCAGGTGATGTGCATACTAATTAAGAATGTTTATGTGGGAGGTTGTGGGAGGTGTGGGAGGTGTGGGAGGTAAGGCATATGGGAATCCCTATATTTTTTGTGTGACATTTATATAATCTAAGTATCTTTAAAAAAATTATTTAAAAAAAGAGAGCTACCAGAAAGAAGAGTACTGAGCCACCAACTACATCCAACAAAAGGTTGTCTGAAAAGTAAAGATCCAAAGCCCAAAAAAGCCCAGATCTGAGATGTCATAATAATAAGCACTCAACAAATGGTGAAATTATATTTAGAAGAGGTAGCTTTTTTTAGAACCAATTTTTAAAGACTTGAAAGAATGCAGTTAACAGTTTAGAGAAGATACGTATGAAGTCTTCCTTGATAAGCATCTCTCAGAAAGTAGTTTTCCCAAGTATATAGTAGTCATAGTTAAACTCTCATAAGAAGTTTGCTTCAAATAAAAGCTCTTCAAGAAAATCCTCGCTTATAATGAGCCAACATCTGCTTTTCCTATAACCTCTATATATTGGCTCTAGCTCAGCCCCTCATTCCAAAAGACAGCCAGTCTAGCTCCACTTCCTCTTTAAAATGGTTTGATGCTCAGATTTTTTAAAACAATTAGCCTATCTCCATATGTCTGCTTTCTCAAAGAGCAACAGCCTTGTGTCTTTCAACCATTTTTTTATATGACATGGTTTTAGAGATTATATATCTGATGCTTTGATTCTGTTCCATAGAAATTCTTTAAAAATATAAGGTTGATGTTATGCGGTGTTTATGTTAATAAATTAATATCTTAATTTTTTAAAAAGCATGTAGACATTTGATTTCTACCTCAAGCTTTATGGATCACAGGACTTTATAACTCTCTTCTTCCACCTCGTGGTAGGACAGTATATGAAAATTACAGGGTTGGTTACTAAAGAGTAAATGAAACGTGGAACAATAAAAACTACAATTTCAGTGCGACAACTTTCTGACATCATCCAATCTTTTCACCACGTTGGTGTCTTAAATTTCCATTACTAAAGATCAGTGGTTATAGCAGTTTGATATTGTTAATGAATTCCAAAAATAGATATTGGATTATGTTTGCAAACTGGTCTGTTCTTCTGCGCATATTAGATTATATAGGATTCAGAGGTTTCACTTTTACTTGATTAAATAATGATTAAGGCTTTGATTAGGCCATGTCAGCAGGACGTTGAGCCCCCGCCAATTTCTCCCTTCAAATCTGTCAGTACTTGTTTCATATATTTTGGGGCTCTTCTGTTAGGTGAACATATATTTATAATTCTTACATCTTCTTGTCGAATTGTCCCCTTTATCAGTATATAATGACCATCTTTGCCCTTCAAAGTTGTTTTTACTTTAAACTCTATTTTACCCAATATTAGTATAATCACCCCAGCTCTCTTTGAGTTACTACTTACATGATATATATTTTTTCATCCTTTCAACATATACTGACTTTAATGTAAGTCTCTAGCAGACAGCAGACAGTTGGGTCATGCTCTTTATCCATTCTGTCAAACTCTGCCTTTTGACTGAAAATCTATAAATATTTCCATTAAAAAGGAAGAAAGACTTCAAATCAGAGACTAAACTCAAAATTGGAAGAACAAGAAAAAGAAGAGCAAGCTAAACCCAAAGCAAGCAGAAGGAAGGAAATAATGATTACAACAGAGAAAAATGAAATAGGAAAAAAGCCAAAAGAATCAACAAAACCAAAAGTTGGTTCTTTGAAAAGATCAACAAAATCAACAAACTTTTAGCTAGACTGAAAAAGGGAAAAAAAAAAAAAAGATAAGGTTACAAATAATGAAATCAGAGCTGAGAAGGGGGACATTATTAATACTGACCCCATTGAAATAAAAAGGACAAGTAGATACTATGAACAACTATATGCCAATAAATTAAATAACCAGAGGAAATAGACAAATTCTTAGAAATACACAAACTACCTACATTGACTCAAGAAGAAGTAGAAGATTTCAACAAACCAATCACAAGTAAAGAGATTGACTCAGTAATCAAAAACCTCCCAATAGTGACTTCTGGGGAAGATAGCAGGGTAGGGAGCTCCAGGACTCGGTCCTTCTACCAAAACAATTATTAAGCAGGCTGAACTGTCTGAAACAACTATTTTGAAACTCCAGAGTCCAGAAGAACACTGTAGAGCATTCAGGGAAGAGTGGGAGGAAGATGCTGATAAATTATTGTAAAGAGCTGTAAGCAGTTCTCTCCGCAGCAGCTACCAGCACACAACCCACTCTCTTGTGGCAGGCAGGCATGGGATCCAGTCCCTGGATAGTGGCTGGTGACAGAAAAGGAGGTAAAAAATTCTCTCCCCAAAGAAAAGGGGTGTGCATAGCCAATCACTGATAACAGCTTTTGATTAGCAAATTTGAATCACTGGGTCCCTGCTCTAAGGGCAGTTTATTGTTTTAATCAGTCCTAAGCAAAGGCTGAAGCAGCCATTGTTTCAACCCTCCCTGATAGAGGCGGAGGTAGTGGAAATTTAAAGATGCAGCTCTTCCTCTGGGTTGTGAAGGAGTTAGCTGAAGGGCTGTGTTTCCTGGGTAGGCCAGGAAGGCTCAGCTTTGGGGAACCATCAGAAAAGTATATGATGGTGCCTTCCTGATCGCCTCCCCAAGGCAGTTTGGAGCCTGTCTGCACCCCTTCGTGGATCCCTGATCCTATTTTGGCTAGGAAAGAGGATTTAAGAAAATCTTCCCTGGGGTGAACTGCTTCTCAGAATTAGCCCTCCAGGCAAAAGCAGCAGAAGACAACAAAAGGAGTGTAAAAAATTATAAAGACTTTAGATACCTAGCAGAGGGAGGTATGTCCCTCGGGAAATACAGGGAACAACCAAACTCCTGTGAACAAGGGAATTCCAAAACAACAAACAAGCAAAAGCCCAAGATAAGACAGATGCCCAGAAAGACTGGGAAAACCATGGATAGTGCATTCACCTTGGGTAGACCTTCTGGACAGGAGGACTGAAGCTCAAGAAAATCTAATCAACAGCCGGTTAAAAAACCAAGAGCTAGATATCCCAAGGAGTAAACCCCAGAGTCAACATTTTAAAATATTAACATGTACAGCATGCAACAAAGGAGTACAAGCCAAACAAAGAAACAGGAAATGGTGTCCCATTCAAAGGAAGAGGATAAAAATCTAGAATGAAGACCATAGGAATGTGAACCTACCAAATAAAGCCTTTTAAAAATGATGTTTAAAATGCTTAAGGAGATGAAGGAAAGTACAGAGAAAGAACTACAGGATATCAGGAAAACAATGAATGCACAGTACAAGACCCTAAGTAAAGAGAAAGAATTTTAAAAAAGAACCAAGCAGAACTACTGGATTTGAAAACCACAAAAACTGTAATGAAAAATACCCAAGGGGGCTTTGGGGTTTCAGGACCAATTGGAGCTGGCAGAAGAAAACATAAGTGAAATTAAAGACAAGATACTTGAAATGAGCAAGGCTGAGGAGTAGAAAGAAAAAAGAAATAGTAAAACTGAAAATAGCTTAAGATAACTATAAGATAGCATCAAGGAAATCAATATACACATTATGGGAGTCTCAGAAGGAGAAGAAAGAAAGAAAGAAGCAGGAGGAATAGTCAAAGAAATAATGAGAGAGAACCTCCCAAAACTTAATAAAAGATGTGAATATGCACATCCAAGAAGTTCAGAGAACACCAAATAGGATAAACATGAAGGAAAAAACTCATGACAAAGAAAAGCCAAGGACCAAATAGTTTAACAAGGGAATTCTACCAAACATTCCAAGAAGACTTAACTATAATTCTTCTCAAACTCTTCCAAATAATTGAAGAGGAGGAGACACTCCATAACTCATTCTATGAGGCCAACTTTTTTATACCAAAGCTGGATAAAAAGACCACAAGAGAAGAAAATACAGACCAATATCTCTTATGAATAGAGATGCAAAAATCCTCAAGAAAATACTATAAAACTGAATCATACGTCATGATCAAGTGTGATTTATCCCTGGTATGCAAACTTGGTTCAAGATAAGAAAACCAATTAATGTAATACACCACATTAACACAATGAATTTTAAAAAAGGCACATGAAAATCTCAATTGATGCAGAAAAAACATTTGACAACATATAGCACCCATTCTTGATAAAAACATGTAGAACATAAGAATAGAAGGAAACTTCCTCAACACGTTAAAGGGCATGTACTAAAAGCCCACAGCTAATATCCTACTTAATAGTGAATGACTGAAAGCTTTCCTTCTAAACTCACGAACAAGAAAAAGATGCCCACTGTCACCACTGTTATTCAATAGTGTACGGGAAGTTTTGCCAGAACAATCAGGCAAGAAAAGGAAATAAACGCACTCAAATTGGAAAGGAAAAGGTTAAACTTTCCCTCTTTGCAGATCATATGATCTTATGTACAGAAAATCCTGAAAAATCTACAACAGAGTACCTAGAGCTAATAAATGCACTCATCAAAGTGGTGAGGTAGAAGATGAACACCTCAAAATCAGTAGTATTTCTATACAAAAGCAAAGAACAATTGAAACAAGAAATCAAGAAAAAAATCCATTCACAATAGCAACTAACAGAATCAAATATCTAGGAATAAATCTAACCAAGGATGCAAAGGACTTATACACACAAAAAATATAAAACATTCTAAAAGAAAATAAAGAAAATGTAAATAAATGGAAGAATATTCTCTATTCATAAACTGGAAGATTAAATATCATTAACTGTCAATACTATCCTAAGCAATTCAAAGATTCAATGCAATCATAATCAAAATTCTAAAAACGTTCTTTGAAGAAATGGAAAAGTCAATCAACAAATTTATATGGAAGGGTAAGAGACCCTAACAGTTGAAGCCATATTGAAAAAGAGGAATGAAGTTGGAGGGCTCACACTACCTGATCTTAAAACTTATTACAAAGCCACAGTAATCAAAACAGCCTGGTATCAGCACAAGGACAGACATATAGACCAATGAAAGATAACTGAGATTTAGAAATAAACCCTCACATTTATAGCCAAATGACTTTTGACAAACTGGCAAAGACTATAAAATTCAAAGAATAGTCTCTTCAACAGATGGTGCTGGGAAAACTGAATCTCAGTTTGCAATAAAAAAGGAGGACCCCGTATCTCAAAGCATATACAAAAATCAACTCAAAATGGATGAAAGACCTAAATATAAGAGATAGAACTCTCAAACTCCTAGAAGAAAATGAAAGGAGGCATCTTCAAGACCTTGTGTTAGGCAATGGTTTTTGAAACTTTATACCCAGAGCACAAGCAACAAAAGAAAAAAAATAGATAAACAGGATCTTATAAAAAAAAAAAAAAACTTTGCTCCTCAAAGGACATTATCATGAAAGTAAAAAGACAATCTACAAAATGAGAGAACATGTCTGGAAACATCATATCTGATAAAGATTAATATCCAGTATGTATAAAGAAATCCTTCAACAAAAAGACAAACAGCCCAATTAAGAAATGGGCAAAAGACATCTATCCAAAGAAGGTATACAAATGGCCAGAAAGCACATGAAAAGATGCTTAACTTCATTAGCCATCAGGGAAATGCAAATCAAAACCACCGTGAGATACCATTTCACATCCATTAGAATGGCTGCTATTAAAAAATGGAAAATAACAAATGTTGGAGAGCGTGTGGATTAATAGGAACACTCATTCTTTGCTGCTGGCAAAATAAAATGGTGCAGCGGCTGTGGAAGACAGTTCGGGGGTTCCTCAGAAAGCTAATTATAGAGCTACCTTATGACCTGGCAATCTCACTACTAGGTGTATACCCAAAAGAATTGAAAGCAGGGTCACAAACAGATATTTGCACACAAATATTCAGAGCAGCATTATTCACAATTGCTGAAAGATGGAACCAACCTAAGTGTCCATCAACCAATGAATGGATAAATAAAATGTGGTATGTACATCCAATGGACTATTACTCAGGCATAATAATGAATGATGTCCTGATACTTGCTTCAATATGAATGAACCTTCAAGCTACATCATGTTGAGTCAAATAAGCCAGCCACAAAAGGACAAATATCATATGATCTCACTGTTTTGAAACAATAAAAATAAGCAAACTCATAGAGTCAGAATGTGGAATATAGTTTACCAGGGGACAGGGTGGGGAGAGGGAATGGGAATTTGAGGCATAAAATGTACACAGTTCTTATTTTATGAACCCATTGTAAGTAGGACCTTCTGATGAAGTGACTTCAGTTAATATGTAGTCCACCTCAATCAGAATGGATCTTAATCCTTGGAATCTCTTACAAGTGGACTGAAATTCAGACAGAAAGGCACAGGAAGCAAGAAGCTGAACATCAACAGAATCCAGAAAAGAATAGATAGATGCCACCATGTGCCTTGCCATGAAACAAGCTAAGAACAAAGAACTGCCAGCAGCCAACCCCAGAATTCCACAGTCTTTGGGAGAAAGCATCACCTTAGTGATGCCTTGATATGGACATTTTCCCAGCCTCAAACAGTGAGGGAATAAACTCCCATTGTTTAAGCTGACCCACTGCATGGTATTTGCATGAGCAGCCTAGGAAACTAGGGCAGATTTTGGTGTCAGGAGAGTAGGGTCCTACTATTACAAATACCAAATCTGTGGAAATAGCTTTGGAATTGGGTAATGGCAGAGGCTGGAAAAATTGTGAGGCACTTGATAGAAAAGGCCTAGATTGCTCTGAAAAGTCTGCGGGTAGAAATGTGGATGTTAAAGGTACTTCTGATGAGGCCTTACAAGAAAATGATGAATATGTTTTCTGAAACAGGAGGAAAAGCGATCCTTGTTTTAAAGTGGCAGACAACTAGTCGAAATTGAGTTCTGATGTCAGATGGAATGCACACCTAGAGAGTGATGAACTTGGATATTTAGCTGAAGAGATTTCCAAGCTAAGTGTGGAAAATATAGCCTGGCTTCTCCTTGCCACTTATAGTGAAGTAAGACAGGAAAGGTATAAGCTGAGAACTGAATTCCTGGGCACAAAGAAACCAGAAATTAATGGTTTAGAAATTTATGAGACTATCCAGAACAGGTCTCCATGTAAGGGTTTACCTGAACATGGAACCGGTCAGCAGTTTCCATGGAAGTCAAGATTGGCAGATATGCAGGAAGGAGCTGATGGATTAGACCCCTGTGAATTACATGCAAAGGTTACATACAAGGTTTTTTGCAAGATTTGTTTGGACAGAACCTCTGCCAGCCTGAACTAAAAGCTACAGAGAAGGGACAAATTGAAGGAAGAATGGCTTCAAGGACAGAATCATGGAAGCCAAGGTCTGGATCCAAGATATCTTCTCTGGCCAAGAGAGCAGGGCTACCCATGTGTGTGGAAAGGGCAAGTTTTCACCAGTGCTTGGAGAGGGCAGGCCTTCCACCCCACTCTTCAGGAAGAGTTATGCTGCCCCAAAGCTCAGAAATGGTGTGGTCTGTGTTCCAGCATTCATGGAGAGCCGAGCTACAACCCCAATGCTTGAAGAAAGTGGGGCCTGCACCCCGGCATTTGTGGAGAGCCTGGCTGCCATCCTGATGCTTGGAGAGGGTGGAATCTTTACCCCAGTGTCCAGGGAGAGCATGGCCACTGCACAAGCACTTGGAAGCATTGGGGCTGCCGTTCCATCAGGCCCAGATGACAAAACACCGTTCCATAGATGACTCTCAGAACTTGAAATCTAACGGAATATGCCCTGCTGGGTTTTGGAATTGTTTGGAACCCATGACTCCTGTTTCCCTTCCAATTTATTTCTTTCTTCCACAGAAATGTTTACCCTATGCTTGTCTCTCCATTGCATATTGAATGCAGATAACTTGTTCTCTAGGTTTCACAGGTCCACAGAGAGAGGGGAATTTTTCCTTAAGGCAGACCATACCCATACCCAATTTTGATGAGACTGTGTACTACACATAGTTTCTGAATTAATTCAAGACTTTTGGGATGTTGTGATGGAATGAATATATTTTTCATATAGAAAGAACATGTTTTTTGGGGGTCCAGAGGGTGGAGTGTGAGAAAAACTTGTTCTTTAACCTAATCATTCCTGTGATTATGAATCCATTTTAAATAAGACATTGTGGTTAGGTGACTTCAGTTAAAGTTTTGCCCATCTCAATCAGAATGAGTCTTAATCCTATTACTGGAGTCCTTTATAAAGGGACTGACATTCAGGGACAGACAGAGAAAGCCGTAGGAAGCAAGAAGCTGAACATCAACAGAACCCAGAAGAGAAGGGAGAGACTATGATATGCCCTCATGTACCTTCCCATGTTGCCATGTGATAAGCTAAGGACCAGGAATCTCTAGCAGCCAGCCCCAGAATGCCATAGTCTTCCGGAAGAAAGCATCACCTTGATGACTCCTTGATTTTGTCTTTTTCCCATCCTCAAACCATGAACGAATACATTCTCATTATTTAACCCAACTCATTTCATTGTATTTGCTTGAGAAACCTAAGAAACTAAAACAGTCCTGAAGGAGAAAAAGGAAAAAGGAGGCACAAAGTAGTGAGAACATCCAATTATGCTCAGTACCACTTTTATCTTATGCAACAAAGTCATCATAAGAGTGTGAACTCTGGAGCCAGACAGATCTGTGTTCAGATTTTGTTCTTTCCCTTACAAGCTATGTAGTTTGAAGAAGACATTGAATATATCTCACTCCCAAGTTATTTAATGATATTTTGTGAAAGAGGGAACATACATTCAAAGCACCTAGCACAATACTGGCACATAGTAAAGTTTCAGCATGCAATACCCATCATTATTGTTAATGCTTTAGATGTTCAGAATGTACCCATTACTTGCCCCCATGCCAGTTTTGAAATTAACATCATCCCCATGGCACAGAAGGGGATATAAATAGAGTAAGTAATTTAGGCAGAACTGACAGCAGGTTAGTCCAGGGCAGGATCTCAAATCCAAAATTCCACAGTGTTCAGCCCAATCATTTGCAACTTTCAGCCTCCTCTGCCAAATTCTCAAATTGTTTCTCTTCTTCCTAATTCTATCTTTTTCACCCAGAGAAGAAAGTGAGCATTTCTAACCAACGTTAAAGATGAAATTTAGACAGATTTTCTGAGCGACAGGATGATCCTCTTGCTTTTTTCTGGGAGATATTGGTTGCTGCCAACCAACTGGCAGAGAAAAAGGTGACAGCAAGCCACATAAGTGCAAGTATCAGTGGGTGGAGAAATGTCAGAAACAAAGAAAACTCTTTAAAATATTAAATGTAAATTCATTTACTGGTCGCCACAGATAAGATGGAAGAGTTTACCATCAACAGGAACTGTGACAGTGATGAATGAAACCATTCTGGAACTGTGAAAGAAAGTGGCCGCCAAGAAGGGGGGCAGACATCCGAGGTGGAGCAGGAGGATGCTGTGGGTGGGGGAACAGGAAGAAAATGAGAGCTAGTTACATGTGGGCTGAGACATTTTCAGTGAAAGAACAAAAAATATAGAAATAATGTTGCTGCTAGTACTTAAAAAGCCCAGGCAGGCATCAATTCCCACCCACCTCTGGTACCCCACACTCTAAAATCAGGGAATCTATGCCTTCAAAGGAAGGATGAGTGGGAAGGGAGAAATGGGTAGACTGCATTTTGACAAAAGAAATTAAATAGGGCTATTTATCAAATCCCAAACAGAGGAAAAGGATCTCATGGCAGGGTCAGTATAATGGATGATGTAATCAGTAATGTACAAACTGCTATTCCTCAGCATTTAAGAGGGGCTATTATGGAAAGACTAGGGAAGTTTGAAAGTCATTGTTCCGAGTTCTTTTTCACTCCAGAGTTAAAAGACGACATGCTCCATAAATAAAGCAAGCCTGAGTCATCACTGGAATTGAAAGAAAGTGTTGAAAATGTAATGGAGTTATGGAAATGGATTTGTTTATAATAAATGAAAATTAAAAAGAATTTTGGCTCACTGAAATTCTTTAAAAGATGTTAGGAAGACAGAAAACTTTGCACACTTCAATTATAAGTACTTGGTTATTTTAGGGAATGTGTTTTAGGTTCACCTTCTCCTTTATCCCTCAATGTAGCTTTGGTATTTATGTTTCTCAAGCAAAGCTGTATCATGTCCTCTGAAATATTTTCATTAATTCTGCAAGTATTTATCATGTTCCTACTGGGTGATGAGCATGGTGCTAGATATCACAGGGCTAGAGAAGTTGTAAAGAAGAATAGGGCACAGTCCTTGCTATCAAGGAACTTAAGACTAGTTGGGGAGATGACATCAACAAGCATGAAACGGGTAATACTAATTCAAAGGTGAAGTTATCACTGGAAGTAAGTTGATAACACAAAAGAGGCCCCAAGGCTGAATGGCAAATGTAAAGAACAAGCAGGAAATGAAGGCAGCTCTGAAAACCAAGAAAATCTTCATTGGCTGAGAAGGAACACATATGAGAGAAGATAAGACTTCAAGAATGGGTCAGCCAAATTGGTCCAAGCTGGTCTCCATCTGTCCTTCAGTTCCTTTGCACTACATTTTATTTAAGCTTTAGACTTAGAGTTAAGGTAGCACTCTGGGATTTGAGGAACAGGACAATTAATCTTGGCTGAACTGGGCTAAAGTATTGCCCTCGACTCTGGTTTAGGTATAACAACAAAGGAGAAACTCCCCATTAAACATCAGAATGGGCAAAGACTGCCACCCCATGTTATCTATAATCCTCCAAAAAGCCCTCATAAAGTTGGAGAGACAGTCCCTCTACTCAAGAAGCTCACACTCTAGTAGCTGAAGCCCCAGAATCAACACATCCACATCTTTATCTCAAGAGACAAATTATCTGAGTGTTAACGGGCAAGGAAAATATATCTCTACACCAACATGACTCAGTACCTTAAACTCTATTGTTTCCTAAAGGTAAGACACTGAGGACCTCCTTTTAAAATGCAAACATTTCCTGCAGGCGGGAGTTTGATGATTAATTGGATGGAAAACTTTTCACAAATATTCAAGCCAGTGAGCAAGCAGGCATTTGCTGAATAAGAAGGAAGTCCAAATCATGGCCATTTCTAACAGACACTCAAGACGACTGAGTGTCTCTCTACTACTCTCCACCATCTGAAATATATAAAACGCCTTTAGCCCATCCTAAAAGAGCTCTGTCTAGTGGAGAAGGCAGATATGTATATAGACCATTTGAATATAATGGGGTAAGTGTCCAGATGCCACGGGACCTGGAGGAGTAACACAGCACATATGAAGGGGTTGTGTTCCGGCACAACCCTCCAGCATCTCCTTTGAGAAGGTGATATTTGAGCTGTGTATTGAAGTACAAACAGGACTTAGCAAAGAAAGGTGGAAAGTGTCCCAGGCAGATAAATTTGCGTGGGCAAGGACATGAGGCAGCTTCTTGTGTGTGTAAGAGTGAAGTAGGGAAGCAATTTAACATTACTGTAGCGTCAAATGTGAGGCAGAAAGTAGAAGCAGATGAAATTGCAGAGGTAGGCAAGAGACACATCATGAAGGAAGAACCTTGCACGTAATGCCAGGTAGCTTGGACTTGATGATTAAGTCCAACAGGGAGCATTAAAGGGTTTTAAGCAGGGGAATGAGACAATCAGATTTACATTTTCAAAGATCAACGGTGGCTTTTTAAGGGATGTTTTGGAGATAGGCAGGCCTAGAGGTAGGGAGCACAATATAGAGCAGGGGTTCTTAAACTTTTTTGTTTCACAGACCCCTTTGCCAGTCAGGTGAAAACCACAGACCCCTTACTAAGTCCACAATATACTGTGTATTATTTAATAAATATATCACATCTGCACCAACACGTCCCCACAAGAATAATGTTTTTTTGAATCTCAATTCAAGATCAAGGACACCTTAAGAACCCCTGATTTAGAGGCTGGTTCAAACAATCCTAGATACTATAACCCCTTTGAATTTCTCCCCATTCCCTCCCTCCTTTCATGCCTCCCTCCTTCCTTCCTCTCCAGCTTCTGGTTTCCTACCAGTCAGAGCCTCAGGCCTGCCCTTGGTCCCTGTTGTGAGTGCAGGTGGCTCTCCAAGGTAGAGAGAAAGGTTGCCAATGCTGGCTGGATCTGTTTCTTCACAGAGGACTTTCAACCAATTTGCCCCTTAGAAATTATCCATGGTGATAGTTACAGGGAGGGCTACAGATAGAACAGCAAAATTACCCACTCACTAGGATGTGGCTCTGACATGAAAAGCTTCTAAAGATCTTCCTTACATGCTTCCTCTATTCAGTGTGGTCAAAATAATTTGAATTCAAATAATCTCTGCTATTTGCCTGGAGTTATAGAGAGGTTTGTAACCAAGGCAAATCTATGCCCTCTGTTCATTTATCAAAGAGGTTCTACTTTCATTTCCCCCTCTATTTTGCACAAACTCTGTGAACACTTGATTTTTCCTTAATAATTTCTTATTGACTCCCTTTGTGCTCCAGCAGGCTGTCTGTAAGCGGCTCGCCATTTAACTCAGGTCCTTTCCCATAATTGATTTTCACCTTAGCTATAATCTTTAACTGCAAAATATGAGAAAACAGCCCAGGCTGAAGGTTAACACATTCAGTTTGAGCGATACCATCACCCATGGTGATCAATAGAAGAACCTTAAAGTGAAGCTGACCTTGGTCCCAGCTCAGCAAAGCTGCAGGCATTGCCAGCTCACACTCAGTAAGAGGCCCCAGTGGTTACCTTTGAGGCTGACCAAATATTGTGCTCCCCCCAAATAAAATGATCCTCAGGCACAGGGATACACAGGTGTGATGGCATTTTTCCACCTCTTTGGTTCTTACAGATGGAATATATTACAATGGGCACATTGAACGTGTCTTACCAGACAGTATTAGGGAAGTTGCACAAGCTAGGAAAGAGAGTAGTTACTTTGACTCCTGGAAAGATAAAAAGCCATTTCAAAACAGTCTCTGGATAAGTTGGTAAGCCCAGAGTCTAGTCTTTACTTCCACAAGAATGTATTTAGTATTTCTTGGGTGCTCAGCACATTGCTAGGCAAGAGCCCACTTGTGCCCTCAGATGATTACAATCTAGCTGATCTGAGCGATGACACCCATCTATAATCAAATGACTAGACTCTAATTGCCAACCAACTCAAAAGTTTTAAACAATGATACAACCAAACAGTAAACATGAGGTGGGGCTCAAGAAAAGGCTTTGAAGGATGTGATGGATTAGGAGAGGTTAGCAAGGTTTCAGGGGGAAGACAAATAACTTTTAGAAACTATCATTTATTGAGTTCTTATCATGTTTCAGGCACTATGCCAAGCATGGATTAACTCATTTAATTTTCACAATATTCCTATAAAGCAGGTATCAGTATTATCTCCATTTTACAGGTGAAGATCAGACTGGTTAACTTATTTGCACAAACTCACATAAGGTGGTATATGGCAGTGGCAGAAGTCAAATCTGACTTCTAGCTGACTATCTGACTCTAAAGCCCATGCTCTTAACTACACTATTGCCTCCAAAATGATTCTAGGCCCTGAGACAGGATGGCTAAGCTGAATGGAAAGACTGAGTTGGAAAAAATGGTTGGAAGGGGATTTACACACCCATGTATCTCTCTCTCCTTCACCCCTATCAATAGTTAATGCAAATCTGACTATAAATCTTATGAGCACTCTCTTTCTCCTCAGAGCATATAGGCTCTACTAATTGCCCAGTAGCATGAAAAGCCAAGAATCTCTCCCTCAGTTTTGATAAAGTTAGCACAAGTTTCAAACAACATAAAAAGGAAGACAAATCTAAGAATTTTTAGTTTCAAGTGACAGTTCTGTTTCTATGGAAACCTGTAAGGGCAAACTTAGGAATACAGCATAGGCAGGCTTTACCTCCACCCTATAAGCTGCAAATCTATTTTTCTCTTTAAAATAAAGGAACTCTATGTAAATAATTTATTACAGGGGGTGGATGTGGAGGAAGAGATTCAACAATAATGGAATTGTAAGAACAGCTTGAATTCTATGGAGTTCCAGGACACTCTGAATTATTTTAGTTAACTCAGGCCTCTAATTTAATGTATGAACATTTTTCAGTGCATGAATATTAGTCTCCTCAATCTCCAACAATAAGCTCCCATGATATTTGATCATTTTGTGGAAAGGGGCTAATTGAGCTTGAGTTACCTGCAGCCTTCTTATGAAAGAGCAAACCTCAATTAACCAGAATCCAATTAAATGGAGTCCTCAACCAACTGCATCCACTTTTGCAGAAAGAGTGCCCAATGAAAAATACAAACAAACAAACTAACGAAAACATGCTGAAGAAAGTTAGTATAGAGTGTGGGGTTATGGACACAGAGGTAGAACACACATCTTTACACTCACTGTTCTTCCATTTCCTCATCTATATAATGGTTGTTATGAGGATTAAATGCTATATCTGATATATGGTGCTTAACACAGTATCTGGCACTTAGTAAGAACTCAATAAATCTTATATACATTTATACTCTTTTAGTCTATAAGGTCTCCCACAATCATCTTCCAGGGTATGTTTTAGTGTTAGTCCCTACCCAGTCCTCACCTTCTCCATCCCCACTTCCAAGGGTAGACAGTAATCTCTGTTAGTCTGAACAAGATTCCTGATGCCTAGCAAGGGCTTCCTTCATCACCAAAGATTCTGTGACATCAACTCCTGCAGAAGGAAAGAGCTCAAACATTTTTAAATATTTGAGAAGTGAAGCTGGAACAATATCCAAGATCATTTCCATTCATATTTTTTATCTCATTGCCCTTATTTACAGCAAATGAGCTGATCATCTTATTCCTGTGTGTAATGTAAACCACACATTATGCACCTGCTGATTTAATACTTTCACCCAATAACCCAGTCTCTATGTCAGTACATTTGTCTTAGGCAGAAACTGACTAAGTCTATGAAGTTCTCTTAACTAAGTACAACATCATGTCCAATTAGGCATTTAATTGGGCAATACTTCCTGATGTTGATGATTATCAATAATATTCCCAGTGCCAAGCTGAGACAAAATTGTTTAAAAGGCAAGTTGTTTTCCAGCCTCAAATACCCACTGGACACTTTTTCCTAGTGTTTTCCTTCCTTTTTCCCCCAAGTAGCCAGCGCCCAGAACCTTCTCTCGTACTCATTCATACTGAGGTATAGAGGACCAATGGCAGTTAAAAGTGGATTTAAAGGGACAGATGGGATGAAGGGCCTTCAGATCAATTTGCAACATCACTAAAGGTGTTTCAGGAGATTTAAGAAGACTACCAGGAACCCCTAATATCATGCTATCTACTCATGTGCTCTTCCAAAGTAAAGGAAACAAGCCTCACAAACCCAATTTTTCAAGTGGGAAAACTGAAGCATAGAGTTACACGGGATGCTCAGGATTTCTCGATGAGTCACTACTACTAAGAAGGTCCAGGACAAAACCAAACCAATATGTATATGGTGGCACATGTTTACTTGATACCATATAAGGAAGACCAATATACTTAAGACTTGCCTATAAGTACTCAAAGAGAGAAAATGGCCCTGGCAAAATAAGTCACCAGATAACTACATTTTGATTTTAAAGATTGGACAAGAAGAGAAATCAGGGAAGGCCTTAAGTTAAGACCACACCTTGTGAAGGAGGCACTAGGTTTGCTTGCCTTTCTTTTTCCTTCCAACAATGGGGAAGTCAGGGCAAGAAGATAAAAGCAGAGAGGACTACTTAACAGTTTGCTTCAGACCAGCCTTACCCTGGACTCAGGTCTTCTTTATCAGATTAATGTTCTGCTTACAGGCTTTCATTCTTTACAAATTCTCCAAATCCACTTAACACAGTTAAAAATCTCCAGCTGAGTTTCCATCAGCAATCTCTGTGGAAAGAAGATAACAAATGAAATGAAACTGTACACATCTGGCCCCACAAAGGGTGAAATATTTTGATAACATATTGGATATTTCAAATACCTCTCATTTTCTGCCAAGGCAGTTGAGTTGCTAAGAATACATTCTTTGAGAAGCAAAAAGCTAAGTACCGTATTCCAAATCCTCGTGGGGCAGTGAACTTGACAGAAGATCAACTAAAAGGAAGCCAATTAGCATATTTTTTACCATGACAACAAGTGCACCTGCAGAAGAAATCAGTGGCGTTCACCCACCAAAGGGAGAAGGGAGAAGGGTGTCAGACAATGTGCTGACAATGAAAAGACTCCTTTTTGAAGTAAGCCAATATTTATTTCCTAAAAAATGCCTGGAAATGAGAGAATATTCCTGTCGATAGCATGACATTCATTTAGCTCATGCATGCACAGTTTCTGGATGGTGAAAAAACATTAGCAGGAGCAGGAATTTGAGAAAGTACCCTAATTATATAGGCAGTTTATAAATCAGCTGAAGGAGGGCATTAGAACAGGAGGGCTTCAAACGCTTCTCTGCAAATAACACTCAGCTGAGTAGATGCAGAAATCACTGCAATTTTAATGAATATATTAAAAGACATTATCTTAATTCATTCATTCATTAATTACCACCTCTGCAGTTTTGCTATATGAATTTCCCCATCTCAAATTCCCTCCCCTCTCTCCTACATCAATGCAAAACACAACTCAAGTTCATTTTCTTCCGTGAAGCCTTCCTTCCAAAATCATTCCAGGTCCCACTGATCAAATCTTTTTCAGAACTTCTATTAGATCAAGAGTCCACACCACAAATCTGAGTACTGGAATATAAACTATTTATGGTATTATTTAGTGTATTTATGTATATATCCCAATGCAACCATAATCTCCTCAAGGACATACTTCTTCTGTACCCCCAAAATACCAAACAATGTTGGGTCCAAAGTAGGTACCTAAAAAAAATGTACATGGTGTTTGATTACTTGGAGAGTTCACAGATCTGTGTGTAGTTTAAAGCTGACTATGACTTTGAACTTGGTGCTTCTAATTCAGCAGCAGGAAATAATAGTGCTGTTCCATGCTAACCGTGGAAAATGAAGGTGAATGAGGGGCACAAATGGGCAGGAATTTTCTTCCATTGTGGACTGCCTCTCTGCATATTGCTAAGATGCTGAAGAAGAAAAGGATGAGTCACCATTTGCAATCCAGTCCAGTAGCTATTTATAGCTGATTCTAGAAAGTGTTCACACAACTGCAGGCCTTAATTCTATCCTTCCTTCAAGGCTCAGCTTAGAGGTGACTTTCTCCATGATTCCTTGGGTGTTTCTACATCCGAAAGTACTCTTCTAAACTACCAGAGCATTTTTCTGTCTCTATTATATGACACATCATGTACTGCCTTGTGTTGTAGTACAACTATCTTGGACAATTTATTTAATCACTATGTGCCTCTGTTTCCCCATCTCTAAAATGTGGATAATGGTAGCTACTTTATACAGTTCTTGTGAAGATTAAATGAGTTATATGTGCAAAATACGTATTTCTAGTCCCAAATAAGTATGATAGAAGTATTATCATTATACTTCGATTATTACTCCAATATATAAGTAGTTTTTAATATTTAAGATCTGTATAGTACAGGGGTTCTCAACTGGGGACAATTTTGTCCCAAGGGGGACATTTGGCAATGTCTGGAGACATTTTTGGTTGTCACAACTAGAGCGGGAGCGAGGGGAATGTTGCCATTATTATCTAGTGGATAGAGTCCAGGGATGTTGCTACGCATCCTGCAATGCACAGAACAAATTTCGACAACAAAAAATTATGTTTTCCAAAATATCAATACTGCCAAGGTTGAAAAAACCTGGAGTAAAGGCATTCTATACTTTATAAAAACTCAATGGAGCAAAATTCCAAGAGACAAATGCCAATAAATAACAGATGATTATTCCCATTTCAAAAAGATTTTGCCAGAGGGTGCTTTCAATACCTGAACGTAATATATTTATGTATGGTTATAGATTAATTATAGCTTCCTTTAATTAACAGATTTGGAGATATATGTATATAAAATCAGTGGAAATTTTATAAATTCAATCCTAGTTAACATATTCAAGGAAAACTAACTGTGCATAGAAATATTCTTGTCACTGATTTCATTATGCAAATAACCACCCTCTCATTTCAATGTCTATAGATTCAGACCTTCTTAAAGAAGTCACCTGCAATTGACAGTGAGGCAGGCAAGATAAAATCTTAAAGCTAGCATGCTATGAATCACTGCTATTTGAAGATAAAGCACATATGAAATGATAATGCAAGTTACAGAGGAAAGTGTGTTTGAATCAGCATATACTTCTTAGAAATCAATCAACTTATAGAATGTTCCTGGAATGTCCACTGCCAGAGCCACAGTTTGGCTTCCCTCTTTTTCAAGACAAATTTTGTGCTCTATGTACCTACCATATGCCCATCAGTGAATATAAAAGAAAGCTGAAATCTAGAAATAAAGACCAAGCTTGTACACATGAAACACATTTGACAGTGTATACTCAAGTTTTAGTTTGGGTAGTTCAGACTGTGCTAAATAAATTGAGTTTATGAAGAAATTAAATGAGCTAGAGTTCTAAAAGAGGGGTTTATGAGATGGAACTTGAGATTTGGAGGGGCAGTCTGTGAAGTGGGTTTTGGAATAAAACTGACATGAGTGCAAATCCCAACTCTACTATTTCCTAGCTTTGTGACTTTGAGCAAGTTATGAAATCTTTCTGAACCTCAGCGTCCCATCTGTTTTAAAATGAGGATAACAATAATATCTTCCTCATTTGGCTGTTATGAGGGTTAATCTAGGTAACAAAAGTTAAGAAATAACAGTACTACATTCTATAGATGGCCACAGAGCCCCTGAGAGTTAGATGTTGCCATATATTCCCCTCCATTGCACAGATTTTACTTTTTGTTCATATTTTTCTGGAATATTCCTTCCTGTTAATATTTGGAAATCATTTAAGCAGTACCTGAGAGTTGTTTTGGGTCTTAAACAGTTGTTAGACAGACTTATGCATAAGATTGGAAAAGAAAAAAAAGTCCCAATTGAGAAATCATTCAAATAAATTCTGTTTAGCCTGTATAGGGACTTAGTGGCAACTGTGTACATAATCATTAAATGTAAGCCATTGTTTTCTATTGTAATTAGTGTTTTGTAGTTATTCAGAGCCTAAGGATGGATATAGGAGGAGAAAGGGAAAGAGGAAGAAGAGGTTGAGGAGGAAGCAGAGGAAAAAGAGGAAGAGGAGAGAGGAGAGAGAGGTGAGAGAGGAGAAAGAGGTGCGAAGGAAGGGGGAGGAGGGAATGAGCAAATTGCATACATATATTAATGAGTTTTTCTCTTGGGGAACCAACCAGATAATCCCAAATTAATTAAACTATTTCCCTCAGCTTAATACCTTGTGTAAACGCTAACTCTACTACCCTGGCTAGCCTGCACAAAGCAGGTGGTGACCAACAGAGAGCCACCTCCCAGCATAGATGGTTGATGCCAGCCCACCTTCTCAGCTCTTCCTGTTCTCAGGGCTTATTGGGCCACAGAATTCTCAGAGATGTACAGCATGACTCTTCTGGTTATGGCAGCATCTCCAAATAGAAAAGACAAAAGAGCTGGCACTCAGCAAATAAGTCAGGCAATGAAGTCTGTCTTCACAACCCTTACCATTTCCCTTACCCATCTGTGCCCCCACACACAAATTGCCTCCTTTCTGCCACATGTTCAGTATTAGCTCATGTGATAAAATAGAAAGTATGCAGGCTCTAGAATTAGAAAAATTTGGACCTAAATCCTGCTTCTACCATTTACTATGTGACCTTAGTCATGCTTTTTAATTTCTCTGAGCCTCAGTTTAGTAATCTGTAAAATAGAGATAATACCACCTGCCTCATAGTCATCATTATGCCAATTTTTTAAAAAGTTCTTAAAATGCCTAGCACAGGGTTTGGTACAGAATAGGCACACAATAAATGGTAACTGTGGTAGTTATTACTACCATTGTCCAGGACCCTCCCCCCACAGCAGTGCACCAACTAAGCATGACTTCCCTGGAAAGGACTCTACCACATGTTCATTCAACCAGCATTTATTGAACACCTACTATGAGCCAAGCATTGTTTGGGTATCAGGAATATAGCAATTATCAAAACAGGGCACATGACAGTGATAAGATCATACTGTAATAGGGAAGGTAGACCCAAACTGACAATTATAATGCAATGTTTTGATACAGAGCCATATCCAGAAGCTGTGAGTACATGAAGCAAGACCTCATTCCATGGACGTGGGGAAGGGGAATTGGCAGGAGCCAATTAGGGTGTCTGAAGTTCAGAACAGAAAGGGAACGAGAAGGCTGTGGCTCCTAAACACCCAGGGCAATGAGGCCTGGTCCACACACACATATACTAATTACCAAGCTTGGGGCAGAAAGATAAATTAGGACTTCAGCTGTTGAAACAGATTCTGCAGGGGTCAGAATTGATGCTGGGCTGCGCTAGGCAAGCTGAACTCATGGGTTGAATGTCTCTCAGTTTTAAGTTGGCTGCATAAAAGCAGGGTCGGACAACATGTAAATAAACAAATGAAAATCAGTGAGATAAAGCCTATAATTTTGTACAAAGTGGTATGTGAGCACTGAATAAGTCAACAAATATTACTGAGCACTAACTATGGGTCAAGCACTGTGAAGGTGCTGAGTAAACAAAAAGACATGTATCTTTATTCATGGAGATCACAGTATAGTAGGGGAGACAGATATTAATTAATTACACAGAGAAATAAATAATTACAGAGAAGGAAAAGCTCCATCTACTGGGCCTCTCCCACTGCCACCCAATTCACCCGTTCCATATATTATATTCCATTCTCAGAAAAACCTAAGAGTGTTATTCCTCTTAGATAATTAACATATGTACATTTTAGTAATGACAGTCTGGAGACAGTACTACCCCAAAGAAAGGGCTGTGATGGTGGCATTGCAGTCAGTGTGGCACACCAGTCGAAGCTATATTGTTGAGGAAAACTTCTATCACACTTCTCAGCATGATGAGTAGGGGGCCATATGGTCCTGCCCTATCTCCTAAAGGGTCAAGTCAACCATGCAGGTCAAGTGGAAAGCATAAACGTGTTTTCCTGCCCTATTTTCTTTCATAAAGACAGCAGTACTTGAGATGAAGAGAGTAATTTTATTTTGCTGTTCATTCATCAATTTTTTCGTGCATTAATGAATTCAACAAACAATTACTTAGTTCTTACAATGTGCCAAGCACTGCCAGGCACCAAGGAGGAAAAAGACACGGTCTCTATCTTCAGAAAGCTCACAGTCTATCAAGAAGGTGCACCAGTAACCATATACAGTTATAGGACAGTGTGATAAATGCTGGAACAGAACAGTCACTGAATACTAAAGACACACAGAGCGAAGACACTTGGGGGGGAGGGAAGGAAGGGTCTGATAAGGCTTCTCAAAGTACAAATATTAGAAGGATTAATAAGAGTAGACAAGACAAAGAAGGAGAAACGGCATTTTAGGCAGAGGGCAAACATGTACAAAAGTATGGATAAGGGAAAGACATCATGTATGTAAGGGTAGGGAAACCACACATTCTGCTGCCTGTGACAATCCCAGTTTGCCCAAGACAATCCTAATTAATTGTTAAAAGTAGCCCCATTCACTCTCAAAATTGTTTCATTTGGACAATACATTATGCAGTCACCCTATATATGAGGAACTGCAGGTAATTTGAGAAGCAGCATGATAGGGCAGAATTTGCACAGACTCTGGGGTCAGAATGGAGCCCATAAGACTGAACCATGACAAGGGAAGAGAGTTACCAGAACTCTTTGAGATTTGATTTTTCATTTTTAAAATTCTAACCACAATCCTCAACTTTTCAACCCATATACCCTAGCTTCCTACCCAAGTCTGGGCAATCAGATTCTATTTATACATTCCTAGGACCAACTCTGCATTTACTAGCTGTATAATCCTGAGCAAGTTCCTTAAATGCTCTGAGCCTCACCTTCCAATGTGTAACATGAGAATTCATTCAAACATTCAAAAAATTTACATATTCATTATAATGTGCCAAGTACTGTGCTAGGATTATTCCTAGACTTTGTCTCTGCCTTCATGGAGCTTACAAGTCAGTGGAGGAAACAAAAATTTAAAAAGCAATTATAGGGAAGCGGATGTGGCTCAAGCGATTGAGCTCCTGCCTACCACACGGGAGGTCACGGGTTCGGTTTCCTGTGCCTCCTGGAGAAGACAAGCAAGATAGCGAGCTGGCGCGACAGTCAGGTGTGGCAAATGGTCACAACATGATGACACAACAAGGAGACACAAAGAGGAAAGACAATGAGAGACTCAACAAAGCAGGGAGCTGAGCCCACAATATTAATGCATGTAACTATGAACCTTGTTCTTGAAAAACTGAAACTTAGTGGTTACTGTAGGTTCTGAGGGGAGGGGAAGGGAAGGAAAGAATAGGTGGAACATAGGGCATTGGAATTGTTCTGAATGATTTTGCAATGACGGATGCAGGTCTTTAAACATTTTGTCGAAACCAATGAAAGTATACAGTGCAAAGTGTAAACCATAAAATAAACCATTGACCATGGTTAGTAGCAATGCTTCAATAGCTTTTCATCAATTCTAACAAATGTACCATACTCATGTAAGATGTTATCAATAGGGGAAAATGTAAGAGGGGGAGAGGTGGGGTATGGGAATTCCCTATATTTTCAATGTGACTTCTGTAACCTAAAGTTTCTTTGAAAATAAAGTGGAAAAAAAAAAAACAATAAGACACTAGGGGAACATATAGAAGAAGCTGTAAATATACATAAAAGATAACAGATCTTACAATGATGGAAAGCACAATGCAAAAAAAAATTTTTTAATCCCATTCATGATAAAAATTCTCAGAAAACTAGGAAAAGAGAAGCTTCCTCAACTTCATAAAGAGCACCTTTGAAAAAAAAGCCAAGAGCTAACATCATAGCTAATGGTGAAAGATTAATGCTTTTCCCCTTAGATTGGGGATTTTTTGGAAGAGTTTGAGTAAGACTGGTATTAAATTTTTTGGAATGCTTGGTAGAATTAATCTGTGAAGGCATTTGGTCCTGGGCTTTTCATTTTGGGGAGTTTTTAATGACTTTGAATCTCTTTTCTTGTGATTGGTTTGTTGAGGTCTTTATTTCTTCTTGGGTCAGTATAGGTTATTCGTATGTTCCTAGGAATTTTTCCATTTCATCTACATTGGCTAGTTTTTTGCCATACAGTTGTTCATAGTATCTTATTATGATATCTTATTTCTGTTGAGTCAATAGTGATGTCCCTGTTTTCATTTCTGATTATTTATTTACATCTTCTCTCTCTTGTTGTCAGTCTAGCTAAGGGTTTGTCAATTTTGTTAATCTTCTCAGAGAGCCAACTTTTGGTTTTGTTAACTGTCTCTATTAAAAAGGGTGTCTGCAACTGCAAGCAAGATAGTTCCATCCATCTGCCCAATGGGATCTAAGACCTTCTCAATTAGAAACAGAGTGGGCATCTCAAAATCCTCAAGATTGAGGAATGAACAATGGACTAAAGTAGATTTATTATTATTCTATTATAGACTATTATTATTCTAATAATGGAAGAGCTTTTATCATTGATATAAAGAGGTTCTGAGGGGAGGGAGAGGGAAGAATCGGTGTAATATGGGGGCATTTTCCGGACATTCGAATTGTCCTGCATGACATTGCAATGTTGGATATAGGCCATTATACATTTTGTCAAAACCTGTAAAATTGCAGGGTAGAATGTAAACTATAATGTAAACTATAGTCCACACTTAGTGGCAATGCTTCAATATGTGTTCATCAACTGCAATAAATGTACCACACTAATGAAAGATGTTGTTAATGTGGGAAAGTGGGGGAGGGGAAGGGGGTGGGGCATATGGAAATCCCCTATATTTTTTTAAGTAACATTTATGTAATATAAATCTTCTTTTAAAAAATTAATTTTAAAAATCACAAAAAAACAATACCTATCAATCATGAATTAGGAATTACCTAATAAATTACTTCACCTAAAGAAAATCGTCTCTATTTTTTGTTGTTGTTGTTCTCAATTTCATTTATTTCTGCTCTGGTCTTTGTTATTTCATCCCTTCTGCTTGCTTTGGGAATAGTTTGCTGTTCTTTTTCTAGTTCCTCCAAATAGTTAAGTCATTGATTTTAGCTCTTTCTTCTTTTTAAAATGTAATCATTGAGGGCTATATATTCCCTCTCAGCACTGCCCTCACTGCATCCCAGAGGTTCTGATATGTGGTGTTCTCGTCATTTGTCTCAAGATATTATTGATTTTTCTTGAAATTTCTTCTTTGACCCACTTATTATTTAATAGTATGTTGTTTAATCTCCATATATTTAAGAAATTTACCTTTTCCTGCCTGTTGTTGATTTCCAGCTTTATTCCATATGATCAGAGAAATTATTATGGTACTCATTCAATTATTCTTTTACACAAACTTACAATTTATTAATCTTACATAATACATTCAGCTGTGTTTAATTTCTGTCTTTTTAATTTATTGTGATCAGCTTTGTGAACCAACATATGGTCTACCCTGGAGAAATATCCTTAAGCCCTTGAGAAGAATGTACATACTGTTGTTCTGGGGTGCAATGTTCTGTATATGTCTATTATGTTTAGTTCTTCATCCTATTATTATGTTTCTTTATTCATACTTTGCCCAGATATTTATCCAATGCTGAGAGTGGTGCATTGAAGTTTTCAACTATTATTGTAGAGACATCTATTTCTCCCTTCAGTTTTACCAGTGTTTGCCTTGTGTAATTTAGGACATCCTGGTTACGTGCATATACGTTTATGATTGTAATTTCTTCCTGGTGAATTGTATCTTTTATTAGTATATAACACCCTTCCTTGTCTCTAATAACAGCGTTATTTTTAAGTTCTATTTCATCCTATATAAGTATAGCTTCTCCAGCCTTTTTTTTCTGGACAGTGAGGCAAATTTACTAACCTGGATACCACAGCAGCCTGAGGATTGCACTGACTCTTAGAAGGTGGATAAATGTTCTTTTAAATGAAGAATTAGTTTTGTTGCCCTTATTTATGAATGCATAGTATTGGGTGAAAATGAGCCTCCCCAGATTTTAACTTTGTAATGAAGGCATTTTTTAAAATAAAAATTTGCATTTTTTAAAAAAAACCAATCCCTTTAGACTGGGAACAAGGCAAGGATGCTTCCTCTCACCACTATTATCCAATACAATACTAGATATTTGAGCCAGTACAATAAGAAAAGAAAAGGAGGTAAAGGGCATACAAATTAGAAAGGAGAAAATAGAACAGTACCTATTTGCAAGTAACATGACTATCTGTTAAATCACAAGGGATCTTTTAAAAAAACACCTATAACTAATAAGAAAGTGCAGCAAGATATATAATATCTTGTACATTACAAGGCAAACATACAAAGACAAATATATTTTAAATACTAGCAATGACTATAAGAAAAATAAAATTTAAAATGTAATACCATCTACAGTTACTCAAAAAATGAAATACTTCAGTGTAAATATAAAACATATGCATAGGACTTGTATGTTGAAAACTATAAAACACTGATGAAAGAAATCAAAGAAACCTCAGTAAATGAAGAGACATATCAAGCTCATGGATTGAAAGACTCAACATCATAAAGATGTCAATTCTCCCCAAGTTGATATACAGGTTTAACAAAATTCCTATCAAAATCCCAACAAGATATTTTGTAGATATAGACAAGATTATTCTAAAGTATACCTATAAAGGCAAAGGAATTAGAATAACTGAACACTCTAGAAAACAAATAAGTGGGAAGAATGTATCTACTCAAAACTAAATCTTACTATATAGATACAGTAATCAAGACAGTGTGGTATTGGTAGAGAGAAAGATACATAAATCAATGGAACAGAACAGAGAACCCAGAAATACACCCACACAAATATGCCCAACTGATTTTTTCCACTTTTTTTACATTTTAAAAGATACTTAGAGTACCAGGGTTCATGGACAGAAGGGAATGAATAAGCGTTCACTGATCTCATAGAATCCTTAGGATATGATCATTGAAGATGGGGTGAAAGCAAGAGAGAGAAGATAGGTTGATGTCCAAGTTTCTTACTTGAATGACTGGGCTGATATTGGTTCCGAAACAGAGGTAGAGAGTACAGAAATGGTAGGAAGAGGAGAAAGAGAAGGAATGATAGGTGGTATTAAAAATGTTGGATTTTAATTAGTTATAAGCTTATCCTGGTAGAGATGTTTAGTAAGCAATTGATAATTGTTATAATACAAATTTTATTGATTAAAGCATAGTGGTCTTACCTACTAAAATTCAAAATGTGCATAGGGTAGATTACCTAGAAGTGGGGTTCCTACTTCTAGGCAATCTACCCTAGAGAAATACTCTATGTGCAGAAGCAATGCCCTCAGATTGTTGAAGCATTGTTGTAATAATACAAATTGAATGTAATCTAATTGTTTGGGAATAGAAGATTCATGACTAATATGATGAAATGCTATATACAATGAAAAAGAATACAGCTGTGTACTGGCAAAAAAAAAAAAGATACTTAGATTACATAAATGTAACAGAGAATATATAGGGGATTCCCATAGGCCCTGCTCCCCACACATCCCACCTTTTCCGACATTAGCAACATCTTTCATCAGTGTGGTACATTCATTGCAATTGATAAACACATTTTGGAGCCTTGCCAGTCCCAACTGATTTTTGACAAAGGTGCAAAAGAAATTCAATGGAGGAAGGATAACTTTATCAATAAATTGTGCTAGAGCAACTGGACATATCTAAAAATGGACTAGTCACTAGAATATATAAAGAAATCTCAAAACTCAACTGTTGAAAAGAGAAACAATACAATTAGAAAATAGGCTAAAGACATGAAGACATTTCACTTAAAAGGATATACAGATGGCAAATAAAAATATGTTCAATAACATAAGCTCTAAGAAAAATGAAAATTAAAACCAGAATGAGATATCATTACACACCTTTTAGAATGGTTCATTTCTTTTTTAAATTGACCATACCAAATACGGACAAGGATGTGGAGAAACTGAATCATTTATACATTGCTTGTGAGAATGTAAACTAGTACAGCCACTCTGGAAAACAGGGAGTCTCTAAAACTGTAACCATGCAGATCCCATATGGCCTAGCGATTGTACTCTCCTGAATACTTATTCCAGAGAAATGAAAACTTACGTTCCCACAAAAAAACTATACGTGAATGTTCATAGCAGCTTTATTTGTACTATCCAAAAACTAGAATCAGCCTAGATATCCTTCAAAAGATCAATGGTCAAACAAACTGTGGTACATCTATACCCTGGAATACTATTAAGCAACAAAAACTAATAAACTATTGATACAGGCAACAACCTGGATGAATCTTCAGAGAATTACATTGAGTGAACAAAGCCAATTGCAAAAGGTTACATACTGTATGATTCAATTTATGTAACATATGAAATTGCAAAAGAATAGAATGTTGAACAGATTTTGGGTTAAGGCTCAAGGGGTGGGGAGTGTGGAAGGGAAATGGAGGTGGCTATGAAAGGACAACACGAAGGTTACTTGTGGTGATAGAAATATTCTATATCTTAATTGTATGAATTCTGTGATGTTGTTCTATAGATTTACAAGATGTTACCATTGGTGGAAACTGGGTAGATTTTACATGGGATCTCTGTAGTATTCCTTACAATTTCATGTAAAGCTATAATTTTCTCAAAATAAAAATTTTAGTTAAAAAAAGTTCTAGAAAACAGATGGGTGAATTTAATTCATATTCTTGTCACGTGAAAGGTCTTTCTAAACAGGATGCAAAACACAGAGGCATACAAGTAAAGGGTTGATAAATTCTATTATATATATATTAAAAATTACAATTTAGTAAATTATCATAAGCAAAGTAAATGCATGTGACAAATGGGGCAAATTTTTCAAAATATTAATATACAAAAGTCTAATTTCCTTAATTTTAATTACTAATAAAAATAGACACCACAATGAAAATGTGCCAAAGATATAAATATAGTTTATAGAAAAATAAATGAAAATAGCCAAAAAATATAAGATGATATGCTCAAACTAATTCAGAACAAAAGAAATTCAAACCAGAATTAAAAAGTTGCTGGTGAGAGTGTGAAGAAATGAGCAGTCTCATATCTTGTCGGAAGTGTACATTTGAGTCACCTATCTGAAGGTCAATTAAGCAGTATTGCTCTAAATTAAAACTACTTATACCCTTCACCTCCTCAGTTCTAATCATGGGAATTTGCCCTATGAATATACTTGGATAACTTTACCAAGACATAAATAAAATAATCCTCACTATTTGCAATGGCAAAATAATGTTGATGATGATTGTGGTGATTGTGATGATGATGATGATAAATAATCAAAACTACAGAATTATCTTTCAGGAAGGAACTAGTAAAATGCATTATGTTAAAGGAAAATAACAAGGATTGGAAAAAGGCCCTAAAAGAGAATTCAACCAAAGAAGGGACGAGCATTTCACAGTAAACAGTGCGTGTAGGGGTTTAATTTGGATTTTATTTTGATAAATAATTAAATTAATAAACCTAATATTTATTACAATATAGGTTATAATTTTACCTCTGCTATAATTCTTAAAACAGGTGAAGAATGAATCAAGGGTTGATATTTTAGCATAATATTTCAGACAAAATTATATGATAGCAAGAAATGACCATCCTTTATATCACATATAACTTTCACAGCATAATGAAAAAGAGGAAACTTCTTCATAAAAATCAAAATGCTTCCTCAATTTTCCATGGGCCTCTCTTAGTTCTTTGACATTCACATCTTTCCCTTTTGAAGTGGGACAATTATATCATTATTTTCACTTTATGATTGATTTGTACTGCTCTGGAATTGTATTGTCAGATGTTGATAGTGTCCAATAGTCAGGGAAAACCTGAGTGGTAAAGACTGATGCATGATAGGCCAAAATCAATGGTAGTGTTAAGCAGTGAGGGATATTTGAGTGGAGACTAATTTTCTAACTGGTCAGCTCAAAGAATCTTTTAAAATTATGAAACATCGCATCCCTACACAATTTTAGAATCATGGAGATAAAGATAATTAAGGACCCCTATACAGCCACAGGATAGTATACTATACAGCTATTGTAAAGCATGAGATATCTGTATGTGCTATATGAAAAGATTTCCAAGATATATTATCAGGTGAAAAAAACATCAACATACAAATAAGTGTGTATAAATATGATCATTTTTAGTAAAAAAGTGTATGCACACACAGAGACAGAAAGCAGCAAAAAATAAAGAGTGATATGTGAATAAATAGATGCTGGATGGAATCACTAGAAACTCCTAAGAGTAGTATGCTTTGGGGAAAGGGACAGAAAGAGTTGGGTGGGGCGCAAACTTTCCCTTTTCACTTAGTATTTTTCTGCACTCTGAATTTTCAAACTAGTACACTTATTGACCATTATTGGCTGACAGCAGTTATCTGGGAGATGAATTATGAGCGTTTTATTTGTTTTCTTCTTTGTATTAGAAAAATGCTAATATACGTGAGAAGGCAGTGAAAGAGGAGGAAAGGGATGAGGAGGGGAATGAGGAGGAGGGGGACAAGGATGGAGGGGTAAGAGGAGGCAAGGGGAAGAGGAGGTATGGGGGAGAAGAGGCAGGGGGAAGAGAAGGAGGCTGATGGAGCAGAGACTTTGAAGTCAAACAGACTTGGGTTTGAATATTGGCTCTAGCACTCAACATCTTTTGAATTTTAGAAAATCACTTAATCTCTGTGCACTTTTTCCTTATCTGGAAAATGGAGATAATAATAGTACCTGACTCATAGGATTGCTGTAAGGGTTAAACGGCAAACATGGTTCAATAAATATGTACTATTTTTTGCATTATTATCATTACTATTAAGGTGAAGTTGGAAAAAATAACCAAGACTGAACAATCACTTCCATTGGGCAAAATGATTCAATCCAGCAACCAGAAAGCACACAATGAGATGAGAAGGACAGAGGCCAACTTAGCTAGCTATTAACAGAAGTAGACTAATTGAGTAGGACTATGTTCTTTCATCAGTTAAAAAAATGGTATAAGAAGGAGAGGTCTACAGCTATATCTTGTATGAGTCATTTAGATATAGTAATTTTTAAAACATTTTAATTGAGATAACAAAATTCACCCTTTTACAGTGTACAATTCATTGTTTTTTAGAATATCCACAATGTACAACCATCACCACTATGTAATTTCAGAACATTTTCATCATCCAACAAAGAAACCCTATACCAATTAGCAATCACTCCCCATCCCCCCACCCTCCCAGTCCATGGCAACCATTAGAGGGAGAATCAACAGAACTTAGTGAGAGATTAGATATGGAGAAAAAAGGGAGGAAATAGTAACTCATGCATTTCTGACGTAAGCAACTCTGTGGATGGTGATATCATTAATTGAAACACAAAAAATAGGAGAGATCAGGTATTGCGGCAAGAAGATGAGTTCCGTTTGAGGTGCATGTGGGACATCCAAGTTGAGCTGTTGTGTAAGCACTTGACACGAGTTTGACACTCAGAAAAAAGATGGGAGCTGAAGACAGAGATTTCAAAATCATCTCTATATATGTAGTTACTAATGACATCAGGATGGAAGAGATTGAGAAACTACATGGAATGAGAAGATAAGAGCACCCAGATGGGAGCTTTTTTAAGTCCATCAAGAATAGAACCCTACCCCCAAAAATCTACTTTTAAGAAATGGACAGAAAAAAGGCAACAAGGAGAAACAGTGCCCAGAAGTTAGAGGAAAACAAGGAGAGGTGTCACCAAAGTCAAAGGAAGAGTTTTGAGAAAGGAGTAGTCACCAATGCCAAATGTTTTTAGGAGGCCAAGCAAGAAATAGACAGAAAAGTACCAACTAAACTCTATAATGAGGAGGTTGGTAATAGCAGATTTAGAATAGTGATGATGATGGGAACCTTTTTTAAGTGCATGAAGGAGTAGAAGTATAGACAACTCTTTCAGCAATTGTGGCTGTTAAGGTGAAGAGAATGACACAGGAGGCAGCTGTTAGAAAGGAATGCAAAGGCTTTGTTGTTGTCATTTGTTTTCTTTAAAGGTTAGGAGAAATTTATGTATGCTTTAAAAATCTGATGGAATGAGCCAATCTAAAAGGTGAAGGTAACAGAGAATGTTCACCATACTTACCCTCCTCACCACACAAAAAGACTGTGTTTCTCCGCTTTCGATGTGGTTAGGAGTGGCCAGGTGTATGAGTTTTGGCTCTCAGAACCTAGTCAAAACTGATGAGTGCCATTTCTAGGTCTGGCTCAAACAAACCTTCTAAGCACGAGCTTCTCTCCCTTCCCTCATTGCTCACTGGATGTCTATACCCAGGGTAACATTGGAAGCCCCATATTGAAGATGAAAGATCCACTGTTAGCCTGAGCCTGCAAGGAACAGAGCAACTACTGCACCCACCCCATACCGCTCACTGCATTTGACCTGATCACAAAACACATATATTGTGTTAAGCTACTGTATCTTCTAGGTTTATCTGTTATAAGAATTATCATTATCTTAAATAATATAAGTCTCTGAAAAGACAGGGGATGCTGGGATACAAAACCTTAGATAGGGAAAGGGACACTTCTATTATAACAGTGGAGAAAGAAAAAAAGTTAGAAACATGCAAATAAAGTTTGTAGATTTAGAGACAGAAATTAAAGATGTTCCCATCTGATGACTTTTATTTTTTTCTGAAATGCAGGAGATGGCATCTTTTACTAAGAGTGAGGGAACATAAGGAATGGTTGGAAGGTTGAGGAGAATGGAGAAGGCCTGAAATAACCTGTGAGGTGAAGAGGAGAAAAGCTGAGCAGAGAAACAAATTGACAGGAATCATTGAGCACCTATAGCATTCATATTCACTCAGTAAGCATTTGTTGACCTACAGTGTGCAAAGCACCTGTTCCAGAAGTTAGCGTTACTGCAGTGAAAAAGACAAATGAGATGCCTGCTGTTATCAAACAGGCATTTTCATGGGAAGAAACAAACAAGAAAATATGTATTGGATGAAAAAATTCCCTTTAAGCCAGATCTTCATGTATGTAAATCTTATTTTGACTCTAGAAGCAGCTTGACCAATGCTAGCAAATGACCAATCTGTCCTAGACAAGTCCCTTTTGTACATTCATCTGTACAGGGCATGACATTTACATACCTATCATAAGTCTCCAACATACAAAGTAACCAGAAGAGTTCTTATAGGTCACATGTGTTCCAAAGTTCATAATGCTTTGTACCAAGTTACCTTCGCATTAGCTAAATGGGCCATGGATATGCATCTAACTCAAAGGCAGCTATTGCGAATTGGCCTACAAAGGAGCCTGGCATGAATCTTACTTCAATGTTTTGGTCTACCTAGCTTCAAGTTCTCTCTCTGAACCCCAAGGTAGGAGGGCTTAGCTGTCCTTCATATAGGTCTCAATGTTAAGGAAAGCTTTAATACCTTTGGTTTCTGTTAGTAACCCAATAAAAATATCTACCAAGGCTTTAAAGTCTTCTTGAATCTACATAGGTATAGTAAGATGAGCACGGATTCAAGACTTGTGTTTAAATTACTTTAGCTGGGAAGCGGCTGTGGCTCAATCAGTAGGGCTCCCGTTTACCATATGGGAGGCCCCAGGTTCGGTTCCCGGGGCCTCCTGGTGAAGGCAAGCCCGCCCGCACGGCGTGGTTAGCTGACCCAGCGAGCACAAGCAGCAAGGGGGGGATAAATGAATAAATAAATAAAATCTTAAAAAATAAATAAATAAATAAATAAATTACTTTAGCTGTTTATTAGCCATTATGACCTTAAGTACATTGTCAAACTTCTGAGTCTCATCATTTCATCTATAAGATATGGACTCTCTGAAGTATTTGTGAGGATTAAATGGGACCATCTATGTTAAATACTCATTGGTATCCTTCCTTTACCTCCTTACATTTATTGTCTCTTTGGAGTTAATGGGAGACTTAAGCATACTCTCCATTCAGGGTAAGCTCACTGCCTTTAATTGGTCCTGAAATACCACCTTTGACTCTAATCTAACCTAGCCTTAGCCTTCTAGGACTTGGCAACTAAAACACTGGGTGATTTGATAAACTTAGATCCCTGACTTCTCTAAGCCTTCGTTTTTTGAGATAGAATTTTTCATTTTAAAATACACACAATCTTTTCACTGAAAACAAAATTCGAAAAGTGACTTCTCAAGACACATGATCTAATCTTCAGTGGCTTAAAAAACACTATACACAATTGCCAGCCTGTAAAGAGAACTTAGGTCCCTGGTGGGAACCCTTCTTTTTCTTTTCTCTGGGTATTTGCATTTAGAATATTTTCTGTTTTATCAGAGGAAAAACTGGGTTTAAAAAAATAGTTTGTCTTATGACCTCCATTTTAATGCTCTGAAAATTGGAATTTGCAAACTAAATTATAGTGGAGCTCTTTAGAAGCTGGGATAAACCCAACATCCTCCAGGAGTTAAACAGTTATACCTGAAGTCTGTCTCTTCTTCAATGATCTGTTAAATAAATAGTTCCTATTATATAACATCAGAGCTCACTTTATAGTTAAAGGAGACAAATACTTGCATTGAACTGACAACACACATCTCTATAACTTAGGGGAAAAAAAGCAATAAGTATGGCTGTGGAGTTATATTTCCATCATCTTTTCTGAGAAAGATAACTTTTTACACAAATTTATTTTTCATTTCCATCACATTGCCTTCCTTTTCCAAATAGGATATAAGATGATTTCACAGGCATCTCTCAAAATGAGCACTGAGAAAAGCTTCCCCTCACAAAAAAAGCCTACCCACCTCTTGAAAGACTCTAAAATTAGGCATTCTGTTTCACAAAAATGGAAGCAACACTGCTAACTCACTTTGCCCAATTTTTCAAGGCAGGTATCTACCTTTCCTCAGCTTCCTTGAGCTATGTCATTTTGTAAAATACATCAGGCTACCAACCTCCTAACTGGTCCCTTGAAAAGACCATTTTTAAACCATTAATGTTAGGCCTTAGAATGATTCAGTCCTTTCAGGACTTCCTTTTCAGAAGGCAGTGAATTCTGTTCCCTCTACCTGTTTTTTCTGGAAAATGCCAGATGTGTCCTGGGAAACTGAGAATTCTCCATTCCTCTTTCAACTGGGTCATTTTTAATTTTTTAAAGCTGCATTTAAGTAACATCCAAGACTCTGCCTTGAGAAGAAGCAGTGTGCAGTGGGAAAAGGGCTGTCCTGGGTGTAACAGTCTAGAGTCTGACACCAGTCCTCTGCTTACTAATCACACAGCCATGGAAAAAGTAGTTTAATACTTCTGACTTTCCTCAGCTATAAATGAAAACAACAACAAATACAACAAACATAGTTTTGGGTCTACCTCATAGGGTAATTGTAAGAATCAAATGAGATCATGTGACAATAATAGTAATAATAATAGTTACATTTGCAGTGTTTAACAGTTTAAAGAAAGCTCTTTCACGTATATTATTTCATCTGATACTGTAGGAGCACTTTAAGAATTATAATGCTGTATGTTAGGCACTGTTACTTTTACATGCATGAAACCTCTCTCACATCAGCTAGGCCCAAAAGGCACAGTAAATCGCTCTAGATATTTATGCCATTCATTCCAATTTATAAATAACCCCATTGTTGCCAAAGTGGAGAAATTGTGAACACTTGTATTTGTCTGTCCTTCTGATTACAGTATGAAGTGGTATCTCACTGTGATTTTGATTTGCATGTGTGGGCCACTACTTCAAAGATAACCTTTTTTTAGTATTAAGTGAATTTCAGCACCTAAGGTAGTTTTCAGAATAACAGTATAAGGAAAAAAGTTATTTTATATAAAGTTCACTGCCTTTTTTTCCAAGTAAAATTTTAAACAGTAAATAGGTTTACATAGATCCAATAAATCATTATTTAAAAGGTTATATGTTTGCTTATATTTTAATTATAATCTACCTCATTCCAAAAGAAGTTGAAGCAACTAATAAAAAAACACAAGTGGGGTAAAATATGTAAAATGATTAAAGTTAAGGAAACAATAGAGTAAAATGAAGGCACAGATGAAGTTAGAAGGCAAAAGTATATAATAAATAGAAGGCTCTGGGCAATTGTCAAAAAATAGATGTTTTAGTTTCCTCATTGCTAAAGCAAATACCATGCAATGGGTTAGCTTCAACAATAAGAATTTATTGGCTCACAGTTTTGAGGCTAGGAGAAGTCCAAATCAAGACATTATCAAGTTAATGCTTTCTCCTGAAGACTGTGGCATTCTGGAGCTTGCTGCTGGTGATTCTTGGTCCTTGGCTCCACTGCCACATGATAATGCACAGAACAGGCTCTCCTGGCCTCTCCCTTCTCTTCGGGGTTCCGGTGACTTTTAGCTTCTGGCTGCTTCCTCTGTGTCTTTCTCTCCCTGTGAACTTTCCCTATAAAGCCTTCAGTAATAGAATGAAGACCTATCCCGGGCCATTACTTTATTTGAAGTAACCTCATCAAAAGGTCCTATTTACAAGGGTTCACACCACCCACAGTAATGGATTAAGTTTAAGGAAATGCTTTTCTAGGGTACATAGCTCCAAACCACAAAGTCTGCCCTCTGAACCCCAAAAAGACATGTTCTTTCTACATGCAATATACATTCATTCTACCACAATATCCCAAAAACCTTAAGGCATTGCAGTAACAATGTTAAGTACAAAATCTCATCACAATCAGTTATGGGTGTGGTCTGTCCTGGGGCACAATTCCCCTCTATGAACCTGTGAAACCTACAGAACTAGTTATCTGCTTCTAATATACAACTCAGGGACAGGTATAGGATAGACATTTCCATTCCAGAAGGAAAAAACTGAAAGGAAAACAGGGGTCATGGGTCACAAACAATTCCAAAACTCAGCAGGGCAAACTCCATGAGATTTCAAAGTCTGAGAGTCACCTATAGATCAATGTGTTATCCTCAGGCCTGTTGGAGCAGCAGCCCCACCCTTTACAAGCACTTGTGCAGATGCCATACTCTCCACAACATTGTGGTGAAGGCTTCACCTTCTCCAGGCATCCGGATGGAGGCAGGTCTCTCCGCAAATGCTGGGACACAGGACCCATTCTCTCCAAGCACAAGGGTGGCAGTCTGTCCCTGAACCACGTGGAGAAGTCTCACCCCCTCCAAGTGCCAGGGTAGATGGCCTACCCCCTCCAAATTCAGGGTGAATCTGCCCTTTCCACACATATGGGTGGGCCTGTTCTCTTGATGCAAGGAGATCTCTTTGGGACAGACCTAGGCTTTCATGGTTCTGCTTTTGAAGTCACTTTTACTTAATCCTTTTTCTGTCCCTTTCAGTCCAGGATGGCAGTGGCTCTGCTCAAGTGCTTTCACAAAACCCTTGTCAGCTTTGAGTGCAGTTCACACGGATCCAAACCATCAGACAGAAGGACCTTCCACAGATTACTACATTTCCAGTCCTGATGTCCACTGAAATGGCTGACTGGATCCATGCTCAGTTAAACTCTCACCTGGGCCCTATTCTCTTGGGATTCATTGTCCAAAAGCTCAGGGAGTTCCCTAGTAGAGCTGCTTCTGGCCCTAGTCTCAGAGCACACTATCTGAATAGGTCCAGAATTTTCCAAACCATCAATTTCTGGTTTCTTTGTGCCTAGGAATTCAGTTCTCAGCTTATTCCTTTCCTGTCTCATTTCACTATAAGCTGCAAGGAGAAATGCAGGTTGGACCTTCTAGACTTAGCTTGGAAATATCCTCAGCTAAATATCCAAGTTCTGCCTTCCATCCAACATCAGAACTCAATTTCACCAAATTCTCTGCCACTTTCAAACAAGGATCACTTTTCCTCCTGTTCCTAATAACACACTTATTTCTTTCTAAGGCATTATGGTAGTTTGAGGCTTTTATAGGCCCCAGAAAAATCATATCCTTAGAGTTAATCCATTCCTGTGGATGTGAACCTATTATAGATGGAATCTTTTGAATAAGTTACTTCAGTTAAGGTCCTTTTCATTAAGGCATGACCCAGGGTTGTCTTAGCCCTCTTACTTCAGTCCTTAAAAATGGGATGAATACAGAGAGAAGCAGTGGAACCCAGAAGAGACAGGAGACCAGCAGATGCTACCACGTACCTTGCTATATGACAGAGGAGTCCAGAATCACCAGCAGCTGGTCTTTGGGAAGAAAGCATTTCCTGATGATGCTTTGATTTGGACATTTTCACAGCCTCAGAATGGGAAGCTTGCAAGTAAATAAATCCTCATTGTAAAAGCCAACTCATTTCTGGTATATTGCATTTTGGCAGCCTAGCAAACTAAAACAGTTATCACTAGAACTACCTTAACAGCCATATTTCTACCAACATTCTGTTCATGATGAATTATGTGTTCTCTAAGATGATACAAACTTTCTCTACGGGTCTCACTCATTTTTGAGCACTCACAATTCTTCCAGCCTCTACCCATTACCCAATTCCAAAGCCATTTCCACATTTTTGATATTTGCAATAGCAGCACCCCACTCTGTACCAAAATCTGTTTTAGTTTCCTGGGGTGCTCAACCAGATACCATGTAATGTGTTGGCTTAAACAACAGGAATTTATTAGTTCACTATTTTGAGGCTAGGAAAAAGTTCAAATCAAGGCATCATCAAAGTGATGCTTTTTCTTGATGTCTGAATTCATTCTTCTTATAAAGGACTCCAGGAATAGGAATAAGACCCATCCTGATTGAACTGGGTCACACCTTAACTGAAGTAACCTCATCCAAAGGTCCTATATACAATAGGTTCACACCCACAGGCATGGTTTAAGTTTAAGAACAGGATTTTTTTTGTTTTTTTTTTAGGGTACATACAGCTCCAAACCACCAGAGCAAATATTTTCTCTCAGTTTGTTGTTTATATTTCCCTTTTTTTTTTTTTTTTAAAGGTACCGGGAACCAGGGATTGAACCCAGGACTTCATATGTGGGGAGCCAGTGCTCAATCACTGAGCCCCATCAGCTTCCCTGAGTTGGTTTTTTTTTTGTCTGTTTTGTTTGTTTGTTTGTCTGTTTTCAGGAGGCACCGGGAACCAAACCTGGGACCTCCCATGTGGAAGGCAGGTGCTCAACCATTTGAGCCACATCTGCTCCCATATTTTCCCTTTTGATAAGCAATTTTTTCAATAACAGTTTTTAATTCAATGTAATTGAATTAATCATGTATATTAGATTTTTTTCTTTTATGGTTTGTGCTTTATGTGTCTTGTTGAATAAATAGTTTGCTACCCCAAGATACAAAAGATGTCCACCTATACTTTTTATTAAAATTTTTATTTATGCTTTTGACATTTAACTTATTAATGTATCTGGAGTTAATTTTTGTGTATAGTGTGAGAGGTAAAAAAAAAACCTAATTTTCCATATGAATAACTAATGTTTCCTGGTACATTTAGTTAATAGTCTCTCTTCACTCCAACTCTGTCATATATCAAAGTCATATATCACGCACATATGCGTGAGGTGGACTCTATATTCTGTTCTATAGGTTTATTTCTCCATCCTTGACCAATAACATGGTATACTTTATTGGAACTCCTAAGACTCTATAAACTTTGGTATCTGATAGTATACATCCTACAACTTTGCTCTTCTTTAAGATTTTTAAAAACGTTTTGAATATTTGTATAGCCACATAAATTTTAGAAACAGCTCATCAATTTCAATTTTTAAAAGTGCGAGGGACATGTTGCAGCTAACTGCAAGGAGTATGGGGGTCTGAAGGCCAAAAAAGTTGGGAAGTTTGCAGGACTTAGAGGAATCCCTCTAAGCTGAGTCTTATCAAGGTGTTTAATGGCTGTCGCCTAGGGAAAATAACAAACCTGGGTAAAATAGGGGACCATACCATGGACATCCCGGGCTGCCTTCTGTACACCAAGCCTGGCTCTGCCTGACTGATCACACACCAAATAATATTCATGGAGTTCCAGCCATGGCTCAGCTCACACTGTCATCACTGGCATAATATCATGAAGTCTTGGCAGAATATAAGGAAGGAGTTGGAAACTTTATAGGCATGCCAGAATCACTTTTATATCACTCCCTGCATGATCCAGTCAACCCCTGCCCACCTGGTTATGTAACAAATAAGTCTATGTCTGTGTGGGGTGTTGGAGGCTGAGTGAAAATGACTGTTTCCAAGTTCATGGCAATTCAGCAGGCCCTTCAACCATACTGGTTCCTGTGCCTCTCAGATGGCAAGGCATCTTGCATGGAATCAACTTCTATTAAAAGAACCAGAAAGTCTGTTGACCAATCTCCTCTGTTCCTGGATAATTGTTAGCAACTATAGGAAGATTCAGAGGCCATTCAGAAAAGTGTGATCATCAGAGTGATTGAAAGTGGAGATGTGATGGAGGACAGGCTGTGGTCAGCACAAGAGACAGCCAAGCGGCCCGTAGGTGACTTCCTTTTGGATGGCTTTCAAAGGAATCTCACAACCCTGGAAACTATAGACTGCACTAACTGTTATCAGTCACTGCAGAGCTGCCACAGGACAAGCCAAGGCTCACCCCTGGTGTTAGCCAGTCAGATGAGGTGCTCGAATGTATTGAAAGAGGGCTGGATTTATTTGAGTTTTTTTCCCCTTATCAAGTGACAGAGCAGGAATGTGCCCTGACATTCAGCTTTGATTACCAGCTGAATCCTGAAGAGACAGCAGTACAAAAAGGGACACAAGAAGAAATAAAATATCTGGGCCAAACAGAGAAAGTTACAACTACTGGTTGCTCTGAAAAAAATGACATCATTTGAAATTAATCTGAAGGAAAAAAAAGTACTGGTAGGACATTGGCCCGCTGGTAAGAGTATGTTCCTGTTACTGCTGTACGAATCACACTCATGCATGCATCCACCATCTGTTGGTGACCAATGAGCTACTGGCTGGGGTTCTGCTTATGATGCACAACTTTGAACACTACTTTGGATTTTTCAACTCCATCCAGGAAGCACTGAAAAGTGACAGACTGGCACAGCTGAAAGAGCTCATCTGCAGGCAGGCATCTTGAGACCTAGCAAATGCAAGGCTGACTCTTAACACTGAGCCTGTAACACTGCTGTAATGTGCAAAGAAGAGAAGAAATGGTGTTAGCTTTACTCATTTATATTTGGGGATAAGGTCTGCCCAAATAAGAAATGCCTGTACTAAATTCTGCCTTTGTGAGGCTGAAGAGATTTCTTCTAAAGATTTAAATGACCAGGATTGATCAGAAAGAACTGAACTATGACCTTTAATATTTCTAGACAAACTCCTTTAGTCAATAGGGATTCACCTGGTCATTAGGGACAAAGATTTAGATGCAAGGGGACAGCCTCAAAAGGGGGGGGGGGAATGATGAGAACTGAGGGTCTACTGGGTGGGATTGGGGTTGAAGGGAGAAAACTGGTTATGAGTAGCATGACCTCTGTGGAAACAGGCTGTTGACTGGAGAAGGAATCTGGCTGAGTCAAGGGTTTTCTTTCTTTTGTTCCTTATACTCTTGGGGGACTCTTTTAGACACTTCTGTTTTCCAAGATGCCCTGGTAGGGCAATCAAACAGAAATGGCTCTTGTGACTTAACCGGTCACATCTCCCTGGAATGTGGGACTCATACACTGTTCCTATGATTCACTGGCCCAGGTCAAACTCCTTCATTCAGCCACATGTTTTATTTGTGATTTTTTCCCTAAAGCTGGTGCAGTTGCTTATTAGGAGCTGAAAGCTTGGACTGTCTTTCAGCCTCATTAAAAGGCCAGCCACTGAAGAACTGCAGCCCCATCACATGTGGAGATTCTTTTTCAGTGTGTTCACTGAGCTCTGTCCTGGCAATCAGAGGATCAGGTATCAGTCTTATTCACTGTGAAGTCCAGGTAAATCACTTAACCTCTCTATTCTTATTTCCTCCTGAATAAATGGGGACAGAGATAGTGGATAGGGCTAAATGAACTTCTAAGATTCCATCTAACTCTAAATTTTAAGAAACAAAAAGTTCTAGATTATAATCATAACCACACTTGCCCTCCTTGTTTATTGATCACAGTTGCCCTGATGGAAAATGCAGCAGTGCCAAGAGTCAGGAACAGCAGAAGTATTGAGAGTCTAAAAGGAGGTTTGGCCTGTGGATTTTGAAGTGGTTGGTGAATTGGCATCAGCAGATCCTGAAACTGGGAAGGCCTTCCCAGGCAATCTCTGAGTCTTTGAGTTTTTCTGCTCTTGCTATAGGAGTGGCACTGGTGTTGATGTGAGAGGTGATTTTTAATTTTTTTGTGATTTTCTATATGTTTCAAGTTTTCTATAAGAAATACATGTACATGTGCATACCCACACAGTTTTGTAAAAACAACAAAACCAAAAAGATATTTTTTCAATGTAGGGGCAGACAAATATTTGTTTTATATTCTTGTGCTATATTGTGCTATTTGTTCATTATTTTAGGGGGCATTTCTGGATGTTTTAAATTATGTGGTTACTGTGTTTTTATGTGTTGGGAGACCTTCTGTAAGGTTTTCTTTTATTCGTGGTAGTCATAAGTTTTGAGTTCATGGAAATTCCTATAACTTCTCCAAAAATGGCTAGGGGAAATAACATACAGAAGAGAGTTTCTGTTCTTGAGGATCTGATTGTTTTGAAGTGTAACTGGATTGAACATGTTCATATGTTTTATGTTCCTGTTCAATGTCAAACCCCTTGACTTGGAGGAGTATCAATAAATATCCCAGAATCCATTTAAAATAGTATCAAATGTTCCATACCAATGCAAGGTATTGGTGATAAGGTGGATACACAAATCCTGTATTTTTTGCACGATTGTTTTATAAACTCACAACTTCTCTAATTAAAAAAAAAAAAAACTTATAAGTTTTATTTATGCCCCAAACACTGAAATCCTGCCCAACATTGTTTAGCTTCCTGGGTCTTTTCCTTATTAGCACATTTGAAAAAAATGTTTCTTTCCTTTATAGTAGTAAATATATTAAAGGCACTCACGAATAAACCTTTTTAATTTAAAAAGGAGTACTAGGATATTGATTAGATTTTCATTAACTCTATAGATCAATTTAGATAAAACTGACCTCTTCATAACATTGTGCCTTCCAAACCATTTATTTACTTTTCCTCCAAAGTGCATAGTTTGTGATTAGAAGACTTAATTATCTTCAATTCTATTAACTACTAGGTTTTGATGTTTTTATGATATTTGAAAGATCAATAAAATGGATAAACTTCTAGCACAAGACTAACAGAAAAAAAGAAATAAGACATAATTATTAATATAAGGAATGAAAGAAGGGATAGCACTATAAACCTCACAAACATTAAAAGTAAAATAAATAAATTCTATAAAAATTCTATGCACCCAAATTTGACAACTTAGACAAAATGAACCAATTGCTCAAAAATCACAAACTAGCAAAACTCATTCAGATGAAAGAGATATTTGAATAGTCCTATAATTATTAGAGAATTATTAAATAAATTGAATGAGTACCTTAAAAATCTTCCAAAAAAGATATCTCCAGACCCAAAAGGCTTCACAGGCAAAATTACTAAATATTTGAAGAATAACACCAACTCCACACAACCTCCTCCAGAAAGTAGGGGAGGAAGGAACACTTCCTAACATATTTATGAGAGTAGCATTACCCTGATAGCTAAAAAAGAAAAAGACAGTGTAAACACACAAAGCTGCAGAACAATATCCTTCATAAACAAAAGTGCAAGAATTCTCCATAAAATATTACCAAATTGAATTAGACAATATATATAAAAAATAATGATACCATAAGACCAAGGGGGTTTATCCCTGGAATTCAAGGCCAGTTCAATGTTCAAAAATCAATATAATACAACATATTAAACAGTTTAAGAAAATCACACAATCATATCAATGGATACAGAAAAAGTTATATTGATGTTGACAAAATTCAACATCAATTCATGACAAAAACTCTCAGCAAACTAGGAATAAAACATACAGCTAACATCATACTAAATGGAGAATATGGATTCCTTCCCTCTAAGATCAGGAAACCAAGGTGCCCTCTTCTCACTATTCCTAACCATCTTAATCAGTGCAATAAGGCAAGAAAAATAAATAAAATGCATACTGATTGAAAAGGAAGAAATTAAACTGTCCCCCCTATTCACTGACAACATGCTTGTCTAAGGAGAAATTTCCAAGGAATCTACAAAAAAAAACCTCCTAGTACTAAGTAAGTTTAGTAAGGTCACAGAATAGAAGGTAAACACACAAAAATTAATCATCCTTCAATATACTAGCAATGTACAACTGGAAACTGATATTTGAAAAAAAATACCACTTAAAATAGCTCCATAAATGAAATATTAAAATACAAACCTAAAAGTATGTACAGGATATGTTTGTTAAAAACTAAAAAATGTTGATGAAAGAAATAAAAAAACAACCTCAACAAATGGAGAGACATAGGGTTTTCATGGATTGAAAGATTCAATATAGTTAAGATGTTAATTCTCCCTTAAGTAATAGATTCATTGCAATCTCATCAGGATTTTTGTGGATATAGACAAGCTGATTCTAAAATTTATTTGGAATGGCAAAAGAACTAGAGCAGTAAAAAATACTTTGAAAAAAGAATAAAGTTGGAAGACACACAATACAATTTAAGACTTATTGTAATGCTACAGTGATCACAATCAATTGGTACTGACAAAAAGATAAAATACATATATCAATAGAGGAGAATAAAATGTCTAGAATTAGACCCATACAGATATGTTAAATTGATTTTTGACAAAGGTGAAAATGCCATTTAATGGAGAAAGTAAAGTCGTTTTTTAAAAAGTGTTGGAAAATTATAAAGACTATTAAAAAATGATAACAACTGCTTTCTGTTATTAATTTTTTTTTCCAAAAGCATGATCCAAAAAAGAAAAAACATTGGTAAAGTGGACTTCATCAAAATTGAAAACTATTTTTTTTTCAAAAGACACTGTTAAAGAGAATAAAAAGGCAAGCTACAAAACCCTGAGAAAATATGTACAAACCACATATCCAAAAATGACTTATGTCCAGAACTAGCAAAATTCAACAATAAGAAAAAAAATCAAATTTTAAAATATACAAAAGACTTGGCCAGACACTTCATCAAAGAGTTTATATGAATGGCAATAAAACACGTAAAAGATGTTAAACATCATTAGCTATTAGGGAAATGCAAATTGAAACCATAATGAGATACCACTACACACCCATTCAAATTGCTAAAATAAAAACTACTGTCAATACCAAGTGTTGGTGAGGATGTGGAGCAACTGAAACTTTCATAAACTACTTGTGGGAATGCAAAATGTACAGCCACTCTGGAAAACAGTTTAGCAATTTCTGATAAAGTTCAACAAACCCTTAACATATGACTCAGCAATCCCATTTCTGGATATTTGTGCTAGATAAATAAAAAAATGTTTGCAAACAAAAACCTGTACATGAATATTTATAGAGGCTGTATTAGTCAGCCAAAGGGGTGCTGATGCAAAATACCAAAAATCAGTTGGCATTTATAAAGGGTATTTATTTGGGGTAGAAGCTTACAGTCACAAGGCCCTCAAGAGTCCAACTCAAGGTACCATAAGAGGTGCTTTCTCACCCAGAGTCTGTTGCCATGTGTTGATGCAAGATGGCAGGCGATGTCTGTGAGGGTTCAGCCTCCCTCTTCCTGTTAAGTCTCTGTGGTACCAGCTTCTTCCAATATCATCTATAGGCTGGGATAAGTCTCCTCTCTCTCCTGGGGCTCATTCCTCTCCGGGCTCAGTTGCTCTGGTCTCTCTAGAAGGTGAGCTATAGACTATCAGGCAAATAGCTCATCTCTCTTCCCAGGGCCTCTGCTGGTTCTAATGGAGCCATCTCTCTTTCCTCACATATCTGTGTCTGTATGTGCTTACTTCCTGGGCTCAAGGATCAAAACTCCAACTGTCTCCTCTGCCTTGTCACTTTTTCTGTGAGTCCCCGCCCACCAAGGGAGCAGGGACTCCATATCCTACTGATGTGACCCAATCAAAGCCCTAGTCATAATTTAATCAAATAAGAGTGAAACCTATGAATTTAATACAATCTAAGGGTATCACTAGCCCAGAGGAACAGACCAGTTTACAAAACATAATCAGCATTTGTTTTTGGAATTCATCAATAATATCAAACTGCCACAGAAGCTCTATTTATAACTATTTAAAAATAACTGCCCCAAATTGGAAGCAAATATCCATTAACAGATGAATGTATAAAACTGTGGTATGTCCATACAATGGAACACTACTCAGCAATAAAAAAAGGAATGAACACGCAACAACTTAGTTGAATCACCAGAGAATTTTGCTAAGTGGAAAGAAGCCAGTCTCAATAGGTTACATATTGTATAATTCCATGTATAGGACATTCTGGAAGTGACAAAACTATAGTAATAGAAAATGCTCAGTGGTTTCCATGTGTTAAAGGTAATCAAAGCATGTAACTGTAAAGGGATGCCATGAGGGAATTTTCTGGGAGATATTCTGTATCTTCATTGTGGTGGCAGTTACGTAAATCTATGCATATATTAAGACTCATAAAACTGTATGCTAAAAAGTCCCCTTTACTGAATGATAATTTTAGAAATAAAATAAAAAATACCCTTGTTCAATCATTTAAATTCTGTGACCTTGGGCAATTTAGCCACATTTAACTGCATGTAAATGTGAATAATTATACTATCTACCTCATTCTCAGAGGGTTATCATAAGAATTACATGAGAAATGAATATAAAGGGATCAGCATGTAGTAAAGACTAAATAAAGGGTAGCTATTATTATTTTTTGCCTTGGCAATACCAATTTCTCTACTGAATCAATCCTAAACAATCTCTTTTTTTTTTTTTTTAAGATTTTATTTATTTATTCATTTATCCCCCCCTTGCTGCTCGTGCTCGCTGGGTCAGCCAACCACGCCGTGCGGGCGGGCCTGCCCTCACCAGGAGGCCCCGGGAACCAAACCCGGGGCCTCCCATATGGTAAACGGGAGCCCTACTGATTGAGCCACAGCCGCTTCCCGCCTAAACAATCTCTTAAGACTACTTTCTTTAATCTCTACTTTTACAATTTCCCTAGCCCTCTATAATATCTCTACATTGCCTGTTCAGCAAAACAGGTGGGCTCCCAGGAGGAGCCCAGATTTCTGCTAATGAATCCCTTCTTCAATTCCTATCCTTGGACATAGACAACAGCCTGTACTGAACAAGAATTTTCTACACCCTTGAGACATCATGCTTGGACTGCTGCCTACCCTTCTCAGGACATAGCCCTTTAGCCAAAGCAGTCCTGCTACCACCCCTACATTCCAGGCATATTCCCATCTCCCTGGGAGTTACCATGGAGGTTCTGGTATAGCCTACCAGAGGTAATTCTGAATTTTCCAAGAAAAAAATACCAAGAAGAGAGAGGGATGACCAAGAAGAAGGTGGGAATTTAACAGACATATTTTGCCAAGTTCACCGCTTGTCAAAGGCCAGGTATCTCTGCCCAGTTTTGTGTAACAAATCTTCTCCCCCTAAAAACTGAGAAATGAAGTATCTTACCTGAATCCATCCTAACATCTAGGAAAACCTTTGAAAAAGTGGAAAACTGTGTGTGAGGCAACTGCAATTGATATTAGATGCAGCATTTCTGCAGGCCACAGCTCCAACAAATATGTTATAACCAACAAATTATTATTTCCCCTGCTTAGCACATCCTGGCCCCCACCCCCACTTACAAAAACATGTTTTTATGCTGTTTGCTCCATAATGTTCCACTGAAAAATAAGGCATGCATCATTCCCCAACAATAGCTCCCAGAGCATACAGTTGTCTGCATCAGAACTCATCATAAAGAAGAGAAAGAAATTTCCATTTCCCGCCTCCTCATGATCAAACTGTGGCTTCAGCCCACACAGATCTGTCACTCTGAGAAGGCTCTCCAGTCACAGCATCTCTGCCAAAGAAGAACAGGGAAAATTGTATCTCAGAGCTATACAAAGTTAACTTTTTTATTCTAGACTGTGGTTTAGTTGCACTGCCTTCTTGAGGCAATTATCTGACAAGTACAAACGCAGTTTCCACCTGGAAAGGAAGCTTACTTGGGAAAGGAGTCTCCTGAGCTAAGCTCACACCACAGCCTAAAATAATATTGCAAAAAGAAAACTGTGGAACTGGAAAAATGGCAGTGTAAAAGGTTTGACATTGTTAGGAAAGCCTACTTTGACAAGCCCCCTCCTGAACTTGTCACCTGAGATGGAGATAAATACTCTTAGAAAGAGAATTCAATAAGGAGTTTCTATCATGCCATTCTGCCATCCCAGAATATCAGCACCAAAACTGACTCACACGTGCTCGGCAACCCAAATCTTACCCATCCTTTAAGGCTCTATTCAAATCTCAAATCCTTTAGGAAACTTCCTTAACTAGCTTGGCCCACATCTTTATTTTCTGTACCAACCTTCCTAGCATGGATTATAATTGTGTTGTGTGCTGCTCAGGCATGGTTGAACAGATGTAATTGTCTTCCAACTAGATGATAAGCTCAAGAGCAAGGATCTTGTTTATAATATCACCGTTATGCAAGAGGTACTTCGCAAATACTTATTGCTCAACTACAAAACACTTAAGAGCTAAGTAAGCTTATGCAATCTAGCTTCCACTGGGTCTATAGATACTGATGTATACAGGGCCATCCATTAAACCATTTCAGAGTTGAGAAGAGGACACCTTTCAACAATTTATATGTCCTTGAATACGGTTTGCTGCTACCTTATGAATGCAAAATGTTACAAAATGCTCAGTCCCAAACATTTGAGTCAGAGAGTTCATGTGCTCACAGGGGGAACTGAGGCTTATGTATTAGAACACATTGACAACCTTAAAAGAGATCTGTGCTGGAGAAGAAGCAGATTCTAGTTTGGAAAACTCATCTTTCCCATTATGTTTTTCTTATTTCATTGCTCAAATTCACAAATTAAATATTTTGCAAGTAACACAGCCCAAAGGCCAATATTACCTCCAGTCAGGTTCCCTTCCTACAGACTGAAAATGATTGTTCTTGGGAAGAAAAGTTCTACTGTCAAAAATCCATCTGTAAGTCCTGCTGTGTCACTGCCAGGACTGTGGTTAGAAGAATTACAGATACAAGGCAAGATGCCCAGGCAGGGAGAGCCAAAATAGAGCTGCATAAATAGGCAAGGTATGGGTCCTAGCAATGGAGGTAAGTAGAAGGTGAAGGTCACAGTGGACTTGGGGCATAGACAAGCAGTGGAGGTCAGAACAAAGTAGAAATAAGACAGGCTATGGGGGGGGGGGGGAGTCTGGAAGCACATGGGTACCAGAGAGCAAGGCAAGGATCAGAATCACACAATGAAAGTACAATGGATATGGAGGTGATCAGAGTCTAGTTATGCCATTTATTAGCTGTGTGGTATTTGACAGGTCACATAACCTCTGTCTAAATTCCTTTATCTATGAAACAGGGACAATTAAACCTGACTACTTCACAGTATAGTCATAGGTATCAAAGGCAATAAATAATATTTGAACATGTCTTTTGAACTCCAAATCACTGCTCACATGTGAGGTATTTCTATTATTAAACCAGGCATATGGACAAGGCTCAGAGGTATGTAAGCACTAACAAGAAAAGCAAGCTGAGTAATGAGTCCAGAACATGGAGAGACAGAGAAATGCAAATATAGATCAGAGCAACAAAGAGTCGTAAGGTAGTAGCAATACAGACCATTAAACTAGGATCCCGACCCCCACCAGGAAATGTCTTCTACAATTAGGGCAGGACTCAAACAAAAGGCAAGATCTTTTCCTCTCCTTTGACAGAAGAAAATCAAATAAAAAATTGTACATTTCTTGAGCACCTACTATGGCTGGCCCTCCATGGGACTGGGGGACGAGAGCAAGGGAGTTGGTTTACTCCTGTTTCCTGCCTCAGTGAATACCACCACCACCCACCCAGTGGTTCAAACCATAAACCTGAGACAGCCAACACCTCTTTCTCCCCGACTCTGGCCCTTCCCATATAATCAATCACCAAATCTTGTCAGTTTTATCATCCTGGCACCTCTAAAATCTGTGCTTTCTCCCAATTCTTAATTCCTACTGTCACTGCACTCATTCTTGCAGTTTCTCATTATCTCAGCCTCCTACTTGGCCTCCCTACCATCTATTAGAGTAATTTTTTTCCAATCATAAATCAGATCATGTAACTCCCCATAGAAAATTTTACAAAGGCTCACCAACCACTGCCTGTGGCCTAAGGGTCAACGTCATTAACATAACGAAACCCTCCATAATCTGGTCCTTAATACCCCTCCAGTGCTATCTCTCATCAGTTACCCCACCCATCCCACCCAAATGCCTTCCAGTTGTGCCAAACTACTTACAGTTTCTCAAATGTTTCATACTTTTCAAGCCTGTATGACTTTTCTTCTGATGCTCCCATAGTTTGGAATGTACTTTCTCCCTATTTTATGCCAAGTATATATGAACTAACCTTTTAAAATAAAGCTCAGTCAATTGCCATCTCCTTTCTAAAGCTTTTTCTGCCACTTTCAAGTAGAAATGGTTTCTACTCCTTCTTTGCTTTCCATGTATTCTATTTACACTCCTATCACAGTCAAAATTATGCATCTATAATATATTATTGCACTTTGATAGCGGGGACCATGTCTTATTCATCTTTGTAGCTCTAGTGCCTAGCACAGGTAAGTGCTCAGTAAATGTCTGTTGAATAAATAAATGAATAAAGCAATCAACAAAAAGCAAATAAAGCAATCATAAAGCAATGAATAAGACAAAGATTGGGCCCAAAAAGAATTTACCCTCCAAGTGAAGATGATATACAAGGCAGTATGCAAGTAAATATTAAAATGTGTTGTAGACAATAGATGCTATAGGAGAAGAGAAAAAACAATTCAGGTTCCATAATTAGGGAATAGTCTATGGAAAGGATGAGACTAAAACGGAGTCTCAAAGGACTGATAGAACTTGAATAATTGGAAATATATATCTATGTGTCCATGTCTGAGTGGGGGGGGGCGGGGCTGGGAAAGTTGCAGAGACATTTTAAGAAGGAGAATCAAACCTTAGGGAAAAAATGAGCTTCTTCCTAAGATTCAAGAGGATAATAATAGTACCAAGACAGCACCACATAAGCACATTTCCAGTTAATAAGGTAGCTTGCTCTTTGCTTTCTGAAAATGGAGAAATTAAATTAACTGATTTGGAAAGGCTGCCTCCAAAGTACTTGACACACAGATTGGCAGTAGAGCCACCATCCTGGCAGAAAATAAATCAAATACAGAGTAGCTTTGCAAAGCTCAGAATATGCAAGGAAAACTGAAAAGGAGAGGACCTGGATTCCAGCCATAGCCAGTAAATCAAGGTCTCTGAGGGGCAACTGCAAGCAGGATGCTAAATCAAAGTAGCAGTAGCAGTACTTTTTAGAGAAAATATCATCTCCAGAAACAAATGTTCCCTCCCCAAAACAGTAGCAATAGGAGGCATTGAAAAAGCACTTCAATATGCAAGTGAGGCAAACAGCAGGCAGATGTGAATAGGGTGACATAGTTATTTCTGGGGGTTCAGAACCTGGGAAGAGTTTGGAGGACTGAGTCATTCCAACTCCCAGTACTGTGGCATCCACATGATAGTAATATAGCTCTGTAAAAGTTGAAAAGATCATGCAATTAACCCAATTTTCCCCCATGTCTATGATACTAATAGATAGTTATGATTAGTGTTTTTTACTGACATGACCAGTTGTAGTGATATGTAATCTGTCAGTTAGGTCAAATTCATCTTCTGGAGCCTTTGTTTTTTCCTTCAGCAAAGTAAATATAAAACATTCCATGCCCTTGCTACTGGGGAGAACAGCCTAGCCTTCCCAAATCTTGTTCCATGGTGGTCTGGTCAGAGACAGACTCTGGGTCTGAGTGGAACATGCAGAAATGAAAGATTTGGGATGTGTACAGTATTGGAGATTCTGCTTAGAACTTCTGGATAATAGATATAGATGTATAAATGATAAAGATTCTATAGATGATTGATATACATGATAAGGAGAGATGGAGGAATATAAACAATGACATAGATATAGAAGCACACACATCCATGTTGTGTGGCAATTAATTTGAAGATATATCAAATTGCCATACAGTTTGTATCTTGCCAGCTTATAAACTTGAATTGAATATCCTGCCTGTGAAAGTATCTGTATCTAAACACCCTTCTCTTCTCCAGTGCAAGCTAGAGAGGCCCATGGAGAATGTGCCCTGGCACAGCATATATACCCAAGCACCGACACCTTCTCTTCTGTTTAGCCCCCTTTTCTCTGGCTTTGCACAGGATACCCTGACACACTGATTCAAGTCACTGCCCTGTCAAACTTCATACTGAGGCCCAGGCTGGGATCTCCCCATAATATTTCAAAATAAGTTATATAACTGCTCCACCAAGCACCAAACATACATGCAGGTCCTCACCTGCAACAATTCGTGACCTGAGGTTCAACCATCCTGACCTTAGCAAGCACAGATCCCACATCTTTACCAGGTTTGACTAAAGTTAGGATAGTGATTTCTGCATGAAAATCAATGTTCTTATTTCATAATCAAAGTGTATACAATATTCTGTTTTAGTAGAGTAGGAAGTGTGATTTGAGACATGATGAAAAATCTCAGATTTTACTTATTAGAACATGGAGTTTGGAATTAACTAATGCCAGAACTCTGCATTTTCAAAGCTGTTTACACTTCTAAAAATAATTATATATGATTTTAATAACGTAACAGACCACTAACCCTCCCATTTGATGAACCAGGTAAAATTATCCCTAGGATGTCTTTGATTATAAATTCTAAGTCAGCAAGGGCTAGGCTTATGCAGTTCCCTGTGTGTAATATTTTGCAAGTTAGAAGCTTGACAATGATAATGCTTTGAAGCAGTAACTAAATTTTTAACTTTTGGTTTTTGTATTTTTAACATAATAAATGATGAAAATAGTGACAATTTAATTTTTCTAGTTATATCATTTTAGACATTATCAGTGTTCCTTGGTTGTAAGCTCAATTACAGAAGGAAGGAGAGTGACCTATACATACAGAATCAGAAACCAACAGACCCACAATATAACCATACTTGAAATAGTTTAAGCAGGATTTCTTATCATAGTCATCCATGGATGGCTTTGAGGGACTCTGGTCACTTCTTGAAATTCTCTGTTTGGAAATTTTTCCCTGGGGAAGTAGTAGGGTGGGATGGTAGTGGTGAGCCATTCCTTACTCAGATGCTCAAAAGAGTTCAAGTTGCCCCCACCAAAAAAAAAAAAAAAAAAAAAAAGGTGAAAACACTATTCAAAGTCTTCAGTTTCCCAAGAGTTTTAACATGAGGTTTCATTACTTAGGTGTGATTGATGGAACATGGTTGAACTCAATCTCTAGCTCCCCTCCCCCTTCTGGATGTAGGGCTGAAATGATGTGTCTTTCTGGTGTGGCTAAGCCTCCATTCTAAGACTACTTGTGTAGTCAGCTCCATCCAGTCATCTACCATCCTCCAGTCTATTCTCTCCAGCTTAGCCAAAGTTGGATACACTGAACCAAATGAGTAAATCGGCCTCACTGCTGTCACACTATACAATTTACTTTACCTCTCAGGAGAGAGTGTCTGTGGAGGGGCTATCCCCTGTTATATTAGTCACCAAAGGGGTGCTGATGCAAAATACCAGAAATTGGTTGGCTTTTTTTTTCATTTTGCCTTGTTTTTCTTTTTTTTTTTTTAATATATTTTTTATTTATTTTTAAAAGATACCTAGATTACATAAGGTGCTACATAAAAAATATAAAGTATCCCCTACATAAAAAATATAAAGTATTCCCATATGCCCCACTCCCCCCACCTCTCACTTTCCGCCATATTAACAACTTCTTTCGTTACTGTGGTACATTCATTGCAATTGATGAACACATTTTAAAGCATTGCCACTAAGGATGGATTATACTTTACATTGTAATTTTTTTTTTTAAAGATGCTTAGATTACATAAAAGTTACACAAAAAGTACAGGGATTTCCATGTTACCCACCTCCCACACCTCCCATAACATCCCACATAAACATCTTTCATTAGTGAGGCACATCACCTGCAATGGATATACACATCCTGGGCTTTACCACTAAGCATGGACCATAGTTCACCTTGTAGAAAACACTCTCTCCCACACAGTTCTGCATGTTATATGCTGAGGTAAAATGCCCTATATCTGTCATTGTAATGTCACTCAGGATAATTCCCAAGTCCTGAAAAAGAACCTGCATTACAACTGCTTTTCTCTTCCCTGCCCCAAAAGTGTCCAATGGCCACTGGCTCCACCTCACTGTTGTATTTTCTTCCATTGCTTGAATCACATTATGTTTACAACAGAATACCATTAAGTCCATTCTAGTCTATAGCTCTTCCCCCAATCCTGAGGAGTTTGGGATGGTGATGTCCACTCCACCGCCAAGTGGGAGGGGGCTTATATCCCATGGATATGGTGGATGGGATTATCCTGCCTGCAGCTGCAGGCTCTCTCCATTCCCTGGGATGGCCGTTATCCATCATCATCTCCTCACCAGGTGACTTGGATGAGCCCATTGAGCTGTAAAGTAGGAGTTGCAGTTCCACCAAGATGCCAGGCACAGTTGGCACATGGGCAGGCCTGAGGCTCCAGTCTCTGGAACTATACCTACAAACTCCAGCATCACATATAGGTTTGAATAGAAGGGACTGATGGACCATGTGCAGGGAGGACTTATTTGAGTCCAACTCTGACACTCTCAGGAGCACAGATTCCAAAGTAGAGCCCACTGATAAGGCACCAATCTCTGGAGCTATCCCCCCTTATATAGGACCTGGGTGTCTCAGAGCCCTCAGGAGTCCCTCTGTGTGGGATGATATCCACTTTGGTGTTCTATGAGATCCTACTGAGGTGGGCGTAAGTGTTACCTCTGGGATGACCTCCCGACTCTCTTTGAAGTCTCTTAGGCACATGAACTCATTTGTCTTTATCTTTTCCCCATTGCATTCAAGGTCTTTTTCTAATCATATTGCCAGTTGGCACTTGGTATTAATCCCTCGTTGCCAGGAAGCCTCATCCCCGGGTGTCATGTCCCACGCTGGAGGGAAGGTAATCCATTCATATGGTGAGTTTCGCTTAGAGAGAGGCCACATTTGAGCAACAAGGAGGCTCTCAGGTGGCAACCCTTAGGCACCCCATAACAGTAGGAAATCAAAGAAGACTTAAATAAATGGAAGAATATTCCCTGTCCATGGATAGGAAGACTAAACATCATCAAGATGTCTATCCTACTCAAACTAATCTACAGATTTAATGCAATCCCAATAAAAATCAACACTGTATTTTTTAAGGAACTGGAAAAACTAACTACAAAATTTATTTAGAAAGGTAAGAGGCACTGAATTGCCAAAGACATATTGAAAAAGAAAAATGAAGCTGGAGGTATCACATTACCTGACTTTAAAACATACTCCAAAGCTACAGTGATCAAAACTGCATGGTATTGGCACAAGGCTAGACCTACTGACCAATGGAACCGAATTGAGAGTTCTGATATAGATCCTCACATATACAGTCATCTGGTATTCGACAAGGCCACCAAGCCCACTCAGTTGAGAAAGAAGGGCCTCTTTAACAAGTGGTGCTTGGAGAACTGGATATCCATATCCAAAAGAATGAGAGAAGAATACCAACTCATACCTTATACAAAAATCATCTCAAGATGGATCAAAGATCTAAATATAAGAGCCAAAACCATAAAGACCTTGGAAGATAATATAGGGAAGCATCTACAGGACCTTATAATAGGAAATGGTTTCATGAACTTCACACCCAAAGCACAAGCAGCAAGAGAAAAAATAGATAAATGGGATTTCCTCAAAATTAAAAACTTCTGCATCTCAAAGGACATTATTAAGAAAATAAAAGCAGCCTACCCAATGGGAGAAAATATTTGGCAAACATATATCTGATAGGAGCCTAATATCCTGCATATATAAAGAAATCCTACACCTCGAAAATAAAAAGACAAACAACCCATTTAAAAAATGGGCAAGTGACCTGAAAAGATACTTCTCCAAGGAAGAAATACAAATGGCTAAAAAGCACATGAAAAAATGCTCGACATCGTTGGCTATTAGGGAAATGCAAATCAAAACTACAATGAGATACCATCTTACACCCATCAGAATGGCAGCTTAAAAAAACAGCAGACTATAAGTGTTGGAGAGGATGTGGAGGAATAGGAACCCTCATCTACTGCTGGTGGGATTGTGGAATGGTCCAGCCACTGTGGAGGACAGTTTGGCAGTTCCTCAGAAAACTAGCAATAGATCTTCCGTATGATCCAGCAATTCCACTGCTGGGTATATACCCAGAAGAACTGAAAACAAAAGTACAAACAGATATATGCACACCAATGTTCATAGCGGCATTGTTCACCATTGCCAAAAGTTGGAATCAGCCCCGGTGCCCATCAACAGATGAATGGACAAGCAAAATGTGGTACATACATACAATGGAATATTACTCAGCTCTAAGAAGGAATAAAGTGCTAACACACAGAATAACATGGATGAATCTTGAAGACCTTATGTTGAGTGAAGCAAGCCAGGCATTGAAGGATGAACAGTAAATGACCTCACTGATTTGAATTCAGGTTGGCTTTTATAAAGGGTATTTATTTGGGGTAGAAATTTACAATTACCAGGCCATAAAGCAAAAGCTACTTCCCTCACCAAAGTCTGTTGCCACATGTTGGAGAAAGATGGCTGCAACGATTCAGGCTTCCTCTTCCTCTCAAGGCTCTGTGGTCCCAGCTTATTCCAATATCACCTGTAGGCTGGGATAAGTCTCTCCCCCAGGGCTTGTTTCTCTTCAGGCTCAGCTGCTCTGCTCTCTCCACACCGCCAGCTGCAAACTGTCAGGCAAATGGCTCGTTTCTCTCCCGGGGCCTCTGCCGTGTCTAATGGAGCCTTTTATCTTTCCTCACTTATCTGCTTCTCTGTGTATTTACTTCCCAGGGCTCCAGCATTAAAAACTCCAGTATCAAAACTCCACTAACTCCTCTGCCTTGTCATTTTATCTGTGAGTCTCTGCCCACCAAAGGGGCAAGGACTTAATATCTTACTGACATGGCCCAATCAAAGCCTTAATCACAATTTAATCAAGTAAGAATGATACCTCCGAATCCAATACAATCTAATGTACCCAGAGGAAGAGATCAATCTACAAACATAATCTAATATCTATTTTTAGAATTCATAATACCAAACTGCTACACCTGGGAATAGTTGTTTAGTTATTATCTACTAAAAGTTAAACCAAAATGTCACTTTCCTCAAGTTAGCCGTCCAGATTAATTACCCATTAAATAATTTTGAAGAACCCTGTATATTCTCTTTTTCATTCAACACAATTGCAATTAATTAATTGTCCAGCACTGACCAATAGAACTTTCTGAGATAATGAAAATGTTACCTATCTGTGCTGTCCAGAAAAGATGTAGTTGCATGTGGCTATGAGGAATTTAAACTTAAAGAGGGAAAAGAACTTTCCCATGAGCACACAAACAATAGTAGAGCTCTGGACCAGAACCCAGATATCCAGATTCATAGGATATCTGGTATAGTGAAAATTCCAAAAAGTTAGGAGCCAGATAAAACTAAATTTAAATACTGGATTTTCTATTTGCTATTTGAAGTTGATTAACTTCTCTGATCCTCATTTTATCATCTGTAATATGGGGCTAATAATGACCCACCTCACAAGGTTACAGTGAGGACTAAATTTTATATATGTATATACAACAAATAGCATGTTGCTGTGCATACAGGATAAGTCCAATAAAACTCAGTTTTCTTGTCTTCACAAACTAGTATAGAATTCTTTTCACTTACCTAAACCATATCCCTATCTGTTCTATGCCAATAATGGAACAAATTATATTCTTATGAAATGAAATAGAGACAAATTTTGCCACTAGAATTTCTCTCAGGGAAAGTATTGTTGTAGTTTGGAAGACTGCCTTGGTAAGTGCTTGGTAAGAAGGATAAAAGATGACCTTCCTCCACTATTGCCCCAACAACCTGGATAACCAGGTAGCACCAAGTCTTAGGGTAGGGAAGTAGTTACTCTGAATGAGAAGGGGAAGGAATTTTGTTGTTTTGATCTTAAACTATGAGAGAATATAGAAGGAATTGGCAAGATAGAAAGAAACTGAGTGTAGATGAGGGGCTAATGAAACTCCACAGGGTTGTGATTGCTAGTGAATAGTTAAGAATGGTGATGCCTATCTCCGTTGCTGGAGTATAAATTGATTCTTTCTATTGTCTACAAAATTTCAGAATCTAATTTACTTAGCCATACTTTGTGAAAGTGGATTTGGAGTAAACTTGAATTTTAGGGGCCTGGGGGAGGATTTGGAATTCCACAGACCATGAAATTGACAAGGGTTCATGCTAATTATAACTAAATCTGACATTTGGGTTGCACCTAATTTTTTAGGCATGTAGATCTCAGCCTTCACAGCATAGGATGCTTATCAATTCAATTCATGTCTCTGAACTGCCCTGTCCCTAGTCTAGGTCCATTGAGATGAGATGAAATCTCTGGGGACTAAGCGTATCTGTATTAGAGCTAGGAGGTCAAATATGCAATCAAGGGTGCTCCCCCTAGAGACGGAGACCTGAAAACCAAAGATTCTTTTTTTTTAATTTAATTTAATTTTTATACACTTTTTTACTTTTTTAAAGATACGTAGATTACATAAATGTTACGTAAAAAATATAGGCTATTCCATATGCCTCGCTCCCTACTCCTCCCACATTTTCCCATATTAAAAACATCCTTCATTACTGTGGTACATTTGTTACAATTGATGAACACATTTTGGGGCACTGCCACTAAGTGTGGATTATAGTTTACATTGTAATTTGCACTCTCTCCTGCACACTTTTGAAAGTTATGACAAGATATAAAATGGCCTATATCTGTCACTGCAATGTCATTCAGGACAATTCCCAAGTCCTGAAAATGCCCCCATATTACACCTGTTTTTCCCTCTCCCTCCCCTCAGAACCTCCAGTGGCTACTGCCTCCACATCAATGATAACAGTTCTTCTATTGCTAGAATCGCAATAAGTCTATAGTAGAATAACAGTAAGTATACTCAAGTCCATCGTTCATTCCCCAATCCTGAGGATTCTCGGATGGCGATGTCTCTAATTGAGAGGGGGCTTAGATCCCATGGGACAGATGGATGGGACTATGTTGCTTACAGTTGGAGACTCTCTCTGTTCCTTGAGATGGTTGTTGTCCATCATCATCTCCTTGTTAGTTGTCCTGGGTAAGTCCAAAGAACAGGAGAGTAGGTGGTGCAACTTGGTTAAGATTCACGGCCCAACTGGTACATGGACAGCCCAAAGATTTAAGTCTCTTGGACATACACCTATCAACTCTATTACTAAGTATAGGTTCAAATAGAAGGGGCAGAAGAGCCATGTGTAGAGAAACCACAACTCTTCTTAAGTGTCCCAAGGAAAGTGGTAAATCATTATTTCCAAGTGCTACTCACTAACTGCACAGGAGTGAAAAGGGGAGAGATGGGGAATTGTCAAATTCAGTTTTAATGGTTTTCCCAGTGACCTTTTTAAAGGGTTAGTTCTAGATTACTCTTTTTTAATTTTTATATATTTTTAGAGAAGCTTTAGACTACATAAATGTTACATAAAAAACACTTCTGTTTAAAATTCTCCAGTGGGATTGTGGGAACATGGCCATCAGGTTAGGTAGATAAGGCTCAGCTCTCACTAAAACAACAGAGAAAGAGCCAAAGGCTGCCTTGGGGACCTGCTTTAGGGAACAGCAAACCAGCACACTGCTTCACAACGCCCAGGAGAGTGAGGGACAGAGAGACAAAGAAGCCAAAAGAGCAAACTGTAAGTTATTAAACCTCCCAGCCACGAGGAAGGGCTCCCCGACCCAACCCCCGAGATATTAAGCAAGGGTAAAACTCCTGGCAAACTGCATCCAGCTAAGAGGACAGCAGGCGGCTTTCTCCCTGCCAGCTGCTTTGGATATATACATAGAACGAGAAGGTGCTCTGAGTCATCTAGGAGGGTACTGAGAAGATAAAGAAGCCAAAGGAAAATGGTGAGTTGCTCACTCCTGTGGCTGGAAGCAATACATATACCCTGCCCTCAGGGCAAATAGCCTAGGTGGAGCCGCTGACTACCTGTTCTGAGGGGTATGAAGGTGGATTCCCTGGGAGCTAGAGGTGTCTGGGAGGGTAGAGAGTGATTTCTTCATGGTGAGTTTGGCCAGTTGAGCCCCCTTTTATTATCAGAAGGGACCCCAACTCGACAGGGAGAGGGAAGGGGTATCTCCTCAGGCAGGCTGTCATGCCCAGCCACACAGGTAAAGAGAGGAATTTGATTAGAGAGGAGGCAGGGACAGGCACCTCATCAGCAAGACTGACAAACTGCAAGAAATCTAACCTGCCTGAAGGAAAGGTGGTGGATAGCCTTCTGAAAGGCTAACTAACCTAAGGAGACAGGTTAGCTCAGTGGACAAATTCCTGTCTTACATATACAAGGTCCCTGGTATGATTCCCAGCTCTTCTTAGAGAAGTGATTCACTGGGTTATCGGGCACCAAGCTAAAACTTTATGACAGGGAACATATAGACATTCTCTTTATATTACCTTTCCATAGATCTCTTACTTTTAAAAAAAAAAAAAGCTTCCTTTTTAAAAATCTTCCTTACTTTACTCACTAAAACATAGGTCAAAACCAGCAGAGGGTAGGCTGCAGGGTGATTAATTGATGAACAACAGCAGCCTGAGAAGATCCTTAGGGGTCTAAGAGGAAGGCTGCTTTTCTGTGTTTATTTTTTATTTTAGTTCTTTTTTTTTTTCCTTTTTATCTCCTTTTTTTAAAAACTAGTTCCTGCTTTGTTTCTTGTTTGTTGTGTTTCCCTGTTTGTTTTTTCTTTCATTTACCGATTTTCTACCTATGCTATTCCTTTTCTCTGCTTCATCTTTCCATCTTCTGTTTCCTGTTGTTGTTCTTTCATTCCACCTCTTTTAGTTTGGACTACAATTTTTCTTATTTTTACTTCCCTCTGTCTCCTTTTTCTGTTTTCCTTCTTTTTTCACATTTTTTCTTTCTCTCTTTTCTTTATTCTTTTTCTCCTTTTCATCATTCCAGCATTTTAATTAATTCTATATAATTTTCTCTATTCTGTTTCTTGTTTCATTGTTTCTATAGGACTTCTTTAATCTCATTCCTTTGTACTTCTTACTCGTGTTAATTACTCATTTTTCCTAGGTCTTGTATGGTTCCTCACCTATCTTTAACTATTTTTTTTTCTTTCCCTAGCTCCTTTTCTCTGGTCTTAATGTTTTTTTCAAGGAAACATAGACAACAGCAAGGAAATTCAATAAGAGGAATGAAGTATCAAAGTGAAACCTTACCACACACAAAAACAACAGAATAAAACCCTAAAACACAAAGAGAAGCTAGCCAACTGAATAAACCCATCAAGACAAACAGATGCCTAGACACCAAAAAAAAGTTACAAGCCATACTAAGAAACAGAAAGACATGGCCCAGTCTAACAAACAAACTAAACAACAGGAGGAAATACAGAACATGAAACAACTAATCAGAGATGTCCAAATAAATATTATGAATCAACTTAATGAAGTGAAGGAAGAGATTAAGGATATTAAAAGGACACGGAGGGAACATAGTGAAGAAATTGTAAACATACATAAAAAGATAACAGATATCATGGTGATAAATGGCACAATCCAAAAAAATCAAAACTATACTGGAAGCACATAACAGCAGATTTGAACAGGCAGAGGAAAGAAACAGCAATGTGGAAGACACTACATCTGAAAACATCAGATAGCAAAACAGATAGATAAAAAGATAGAAAAAATCCAGCAGGGACATAGGGACTTCAATGACAACAGGAGATGCACAAACATACACATTATAGGCATCCCAGAGGGAGAAGGGAAAGGGGACAGAAGGTGTATTGGAGGAAATAATGGCTAAAAACACCCCAACCTTATTGAGGAATATGGAAACAAATGTCCAGGAAGCATAGCACACCGCAAACACTATAAATACTAACAGGCCTGCTCCAAGATATATACTGGTCAACTTGTCCAATACTCAAGACAAAGAGAGAATACTGAAAAAAGCAAGAGAAAAAAGATCCATCACATACAAGGGAAGCTCGATAAGATTAAGTGCTGATTTCTCTGAAACCATGGAGGCAAGAAGGCAGTGATATGACATACTTAAGGTACTACAAGAAAAATATTCCAGCCAAGAATTATCTATCCAGCAAAGCTGGCATTCAAAAATGAGAGGAGTTCAAGATATTCACAGATAAAGAGAAATTAAGAGAGTATGTCAATAAGAAACCTGCCCTTCAAGAAATACTAAAGGGAGTTCTTCAGGTTTAAAGGAAAAACCAGAAGTGAGAGAGTTGGAGGAGAGAGTAAGAACAACTAAAAAGAGAAAAAGAGAAAAAAAAAACCAATATCTGGCATACATAAACCAACAGTCAATATGGCTAATGCAAGTAATTCTTTGAAAGTAATAACATTGAATGTTAATGGATTAAACTCACTGGTCAAGACACACAGATTGGCAGAATGAGTAAGAAAATATGACCCATCTATATACTGTCTACAAGAAACCTGCCTTACACCCAGGGATGGAAGGAGGCTGAAAATGAATGGTTGGAAAACAATTTTATAAGCAAACAATAAACAAAAAAGGGTAGGAGTAGTTATTCCTAATATCGGACAAAATAGACATTAAATGAAAAACTATTATAGAGACAAAGAAGGACACTATATATTAATAAAAGTGATAATCTATCAAGAATAAAAAACAATCATAAATATTTATGCACTTAACAAGGGTGCCTTGAAATTCATGAGGTAAATGTTAGAAAAACTAAATGAAGAAATAGATGACTTTATAATTATAGAGGGGTACTTTAATACACCAATATCATCATTAGACAGAACATCTAGACAAAGAATCAATACAGAAACAAGGACTTGGAATAATACATTAGAGGATCTGGATGTAATAAACATATCTAGAACATTACACCCTAATACAGGGAGATATACATTCTTCTCGGGTACACAAGGATCATTCTCCAGGATAGACCACATGCTAGGCCAAAGAACAACTCTCAATGAATTCAGAAAGATTGAAATTAAACAAAGTAATTTCCCTGAACAGAATGGAATGAAGCGGGAAATCAGTAAGAGGTATAAATCAGATTAGGCACGAAGATATGGAAGTCAAACAACACACTCTTACACAAACACTGGATCAAGAAGGAAATCGCAAATGAAATCAGTAACTACCTTGAAACAAATGAAAATGACAAAACAACGTCTTAAAACCTATCAGACACATCAAAAGCTATACTGAGGGGGAAATTCATAGCCATAAATGTCAATACTAACAAGAAGAAAGAGCTAAAGTCAAAGCTCTAATTGTATACTTGGAGGAAATAGAAAAAGAACAACAAACTAACCTCAAAGGAAGTAGAAAGAAAGAAATAGTAAAAATTAGACCAGAGCTAAATGAAATTGAAAATAAGAAAACATTAGAAAATTAAACAAAATCAAAAGCTGGTTCTTTGAGAAGATTAATAAAATTGACAAACCCTTAGCTAGACTAACAACAACAAAAAAAACAAACAGAGAAGATGTAAATACAAAAATTAAGAAACAAGGAAAGGTATATCACCACTGACCCCACAGAAATAGAGAGTATCATAAGAGGTACTTTGAAAAATTGTATGCAAACAAGACAGGTAACTTAGAGGAAATGGACAAATTCCTAGAAACACACAAACAGTCTACATTGCCAAAAGAAGAAACTGATAAACTCAACAGAACAATCACAAGTAAGGAGATAGAATTAGTCATCAAAAACCTCCCAACTAAGAAGAACCCAGGACCAGATGGGTTCACAGGTGAATTCTTCCAAACAATTAACAATTATCCTGCTTAAACTCTTCCAAAAAATAGAAATGGAGGGAACACTGACTAACTCATTCTATGATGCCAACATTACCCTTATATCAAAGCCAAAGATGCAATGAGAAAGGAAAACTATACACCAATCTCATTAATGAACCTAGATGCTTACTAATCGTACTTACTAATCATATTCAACAACATATTAAACAAATTATCCACCATAACCAAGTGGGTTTCATCCCTGGTATTCAAGGATGGTTCAACATAAGAAAATCAATCAATGTAATACACCACATAACCAGATCAAGAGAAAAAAAATCATATGATCATCTCTTTAGATGCAGAAAAAGCATTTGACAAAATACAGCACCCTTTCCAGATAAAAACACTGCAAAAGATAGGAATAAAAGGAAACTGCTTCAACATGATAAAGAGAAAATATGAAAAACCTACAGCTAAAATCGTATTCAATGGTGGAATCCTAAAACCTTTCCCTCTAAGATCTGGAACAAGGCAAGGATGCCCACTATCAGCGCTCCTATTTAACATTGTGTTAGAAGTACTTGCTCGAGCACTGAGGCAAGAAAAAGATTAAAAAAGCATCCAAATTGAAAAGGATGAAGTAACAATTTCACAATTCCAGATGACATGATCCTATACATAGAAAGTCTTAAGAAATCTACAACAAAGCTTCAAGAGCTTATAAATGAGTTCAATAAAGTGGCAGGTTTTAAGATCAATGTGCAAAAATCAGAAGCATTTCTGTACACCAATAATGAGCAAACTGAGGAGGAAATCAAGAAAAAAAATTCCCATTTCCAATAGCAACTGAAAGAGTCAAATATCTAGGAACAAATTTAACTAAAGATGTAAATGACTTATATGCAGAAAACTACATAACACTATAAAAGTAAATCAAAGAAGAAATGAATGTAAGAATATTCCCTGTTCAAAGAAGACTTAAATGAATGTAAGAATATTCTCTGTTCATGGATAGGAAGACTAAACATCATTAAGATGTCTATCCTACCCAATAAAAATTACCACAGCATTTTTTACTGAATTGGAAAGCTCACTATGAAATTTATTTGAAAGAGCAAGGGGCCTTGAATAGCCAAAGATATATTGAAAAAGAAAAATGAAATCGGAGGAATCACACTACCTAACTTTAAAGTATCTTACAAAGCTACAGTGATCAAAACTGCATGGTATTGGTACAAGCACAAACATACTGACCAATGGAACTGAATTGAGAGTTCTGATATAGAACCCCACATATACAGTCACCTGATATTTGACAAGGCCACCAAGCCCACTCAACTGGGAGAGAATGGCCTCTTCAACAAATGGTTCTTGGAGAACTGGATATCCATATCCAAAAGAATGAGAGAGGAATACCGCCTCACACCTGATACAAAAATTAACTGAAGATGGATCAAAGATATAAATATAAGAGCCAAGACCATAAAACTCCTAGAAGACAATGTAGGGTAGCATCTACAGGAACTTGTATTAGGAAATGGTGTCATGAACTTTACACCCAAAGCACGAGCAATGAAAGAAAAAATTGATAAATGGGACTCCTCAAAATTAAAAACTTTTGCACCACAAAGGAGTTTGTCAAGAAAGTGAAAAGACAGATTATTCAATGGGAGAAACGATTTGGTAACCATATATCTGATAGGGGCCTAATATCCAGCATATATAAAGAAATCCTATACTTTGAAAATAAAAAGACAAACAATGCATTTTAAAAAATGGGCAAGATGGGAAGCGGCTGTGGCTCAATCAGTGGGGCTCCCGTTTACCATATGGGGGGCCCCGGGTTCGGTTCCCGGGGCCTCCTGGTGGGGGCGGGCCCGCCCGCACGGCGTGGTTGGCTGACCCGGAGAGCATGGGCAGCAGGGGAGGGGGGATAAATGAATAAATAAAAAAAAAAAAATCTTTAAAAAAAAAAAATGGGCAAGAGATTTAAATAGACATTTCTCCAAAGAAGAAATACAAGTGGCTAAAAAGCACAGGAAAAGATGCTCAACATCACTAGCTATTAGGGAAATGAAAATCAACACTACAACGAGATATCATCTTACACCCATTAGACTGGCGGCTATTAAAAAAAACAGAGGACTACAAGTGTTGGAGAGGATGTAGAGGAATAGGAACCCTTATCCACTGCTGGTGGGAATGTAGAATGTTGCAGCCATTGTGGAGGACAGTTTGGCGGTTCCTCAGGAAGCTAAGTATAGAACTGACATATTATCCAGCAATCCCACTGCTGGGTATATACCCAGAAGAATTGAAAGCAGGGACATGAACAGATATATAAACACCGATGTTCATAGCAGCATTATTTGCTATTGCTAAAAATTGGAAATAACCCAAATGTCCATCAACAGATGACTGGATAAACAAATTGTGGTACATGCATACAATAGAATATTATTCAGCTGTAAGAAGGAATGCAGTATTAACACACGGGATAACATGGATGAATCATGAAGACCTTATCTTGAGTGAAGCAAGCCAAGCACTGAAGGACAAATATTACATGGACTCACTGATATGAATTAAGCAAACCTATCCTCCAGACTCACAGAGCTAGAGTCTGGAAGATAGGTTTATAGGAGACAGAAAGGGAGAAGAAGTTAGTGAGTCAATGTCCATATGGTCAAAATCTATGATAAGGTGGAAGGGAGTAGTTGTGCAGTGGATGGGCATCACAGTGGTGTAGTGGTGTTATTGGGCTGGGCAGTGCTAGTTTGTAAGGGGGATAGGGTGGGAAGTGTAGGTTAAATTGTCCATGGAATTGGGGGTGTTGGTTGTGAGGGAGAAATTGAACTCTGGGGATTTATGGGTATGTAGATGAAACTACAATACTGAGACCATGGTTTCTGAGGAGAGAGGGCAGGAGGAATAGAATAGATGGAACACAGGACATTTTTGAGGTAATGGCATTGTTCTACATGATCTTCCAAGAATGGACACAAACGATGTCAAACTTAATCAAAATCTATAAAATGTAAACCACAATGTAAATCATTGACCATAGTTAGTAGCAATGTTTCAATATTTGTATATCAATTGTAACAAATGTACCATCCACCATCCATGTGTAAAATGTTATTAATAGGGGGAAGGGGAAAAGGTAGACGATGTTAGGTATATGGGAATCACCTATATTCTGTACCTGACTTTTCTGTAACCTAAAGCTTCTTTGAACAAAATGAAAAAAATTAGACTCTGAGCGAATAAATGGAAACAAATGTCACTGTACATACAAGACAATAGATCTTACAGTGATGAAAGCCATAATATTTTTAAAAATTTAATTTTATATTTTTAATTTATTTTTTATTTTTTTCATTATTTCAAACTTTTAAAAAAAATTTTGTATTTTATTCATTATTTTTAAAGCCCATCATTATTATATCATTTTCCTATTAATTGTATTGTTATTTTGTTGGCTTCAATTTTGAAGAAGTTTTGGATCACAGAAGGGCTACAACTGTGGCAGGGGAGGATTATTGGTGTGGGGTGTAAAAGAGGGGGGTTGCACTGGAGGAGGTTCACCTGGGGCATACCTATAAGGCATATGAATGTGTTCCAGTGTTCATGGGGCATTGTCACAGTGGGAGGAGATCCATACAATAATCAAAGAAATATCAAATTCCCATCCTGGGGAGCTCTGCCACATTCTCTAATGGGACAGCAAGAATCCTCTGAGTACAGGGGCAGAGACTAGTGAAGGAGGATGGACCATTGACAGGCCCTTGATTGTGATGACTGTACTTATGAACCTTTACTTTTGAAATTAAAACTTAGCATAGTATTATAGGGTGCCTAAGCATTATCTCCTGGGAGCCTCCTTGTTGCTCAAATATGGCCTCTCTCTAAGCCAAAACGCAGCGTATAAATGCATTACCTTCCACCAGCGTGGGACATGATTCCAGGGAATGAACCTCCCTGGCATCAAGGAATTACTACCAAGCACCAAATAGCAATGCAGCTGGAAAAAGACCTTGACCAAAAGGGGAAAGGGTAAAGACAAAAGAGCTTATAGGGCTAAGAGACTTCAATGTAAGTCAGGAGATCATTTCAGAGTTTATGCTTATGCACTTCTCAGCAGTAACTCATAGACTGCCAAAGTAACTATTACCTCAAATTGCGGGGCTGCTGAGGGCTCTGGAGACATCCAGATACTATAGGCAGGGCAGACAGCTCAGGATTTGGCGCCCTGCCAATGGGCCCTACTTTTGAATTTACGCTCCCAAGTATGATAGTGCTGGACTCAGTTGTGTTTTCCCTACACATGGCTCTGCTGCCCATCTATTTGAACCCATAGTTAGTACTAGAGTTGACAGCTGTATGTCCAAGAGACCTAAATCTTTGGGCTGTCCATGTGCCAGTTGGGCCCTGAATCTCAACAGCATTGTAACACCTACTCTCCAGTTCATTGGACTCACCCAGGACAACTAACAAGATGATGATGGACAACACCCATCCCAAGGAACAGAGACTTTCTGCATCTGCAAGCAAGATAGTTCCATCTATCTGCCCTATGGGATCTAGGTTACTCTTGATACTAACTTCCCTCTAAAATGATATCTTTCTCTAGTCTTTGATTCATCTTACACATATAGTCCCTATCACCTCTAGGCTTTCTGGAATTTTCATTGACAACTCCAGATGTCCCAAAGATAACTGGGATATTAAAATCCCTGGTTTCTGCTAACACCCTGAAGGTAGAGAATAAAAATTTTACAGGATGTAGACATGTGAAAAAAGTCCCCCTTTTAATTACCCTTAAGTCTCTATTTCAGTGGTTCTCATATTTAGTGTGCATGTATAGAGCCTCCCTGCGTCCCACCAGAGAGATTCTGATTAAGTCTGAGATAAGGCCCAAGAAACAGCATTTTAAACAAGATCTCTAACTCATTCTTATGCAGATGATCTACTTTACTTGGATAAGTAACAATGGCTGAAATGTGATATACAGAATATAGCCAGTAAGAAACAGATAGCCAGAAGGTATGGTATGCAGGTTCTAGGCTACTTACAGAAGGAGAAGCTACACAAATAATTAAAATGGTACACTTTCACAAAAGCTTAAGGTAGAAGGGAAATTTTGCAAGTATACTCAAAGATTGACAAAGAGTGCCAAACAATTCAGTGACTATACAACTTATCATCCAAATCAGAACACTTGAGGGTAAAAGAGGCCACTCTATAATTACACTGGAGCAACAGAAATAACCTGGTACTGTCCTGGGTAAATCAGGCTCTCTGGTCATCTTAAAGATAAGATACCTTATAGAACCATATGTTCTTATATGTTCATGGACAAAAACAGCTTTAAGAAGTAGGCAACAGCCTACTCCACTTGCTTTTTTAACTTTTTTATTTTGAAATAATTTAAAACTTACAGGTCAGTTGTAAAAAATAATACAAAACCCAATTAGAGAATTCCAACATACCTCCCACCCCCAGATACAGAGATGCAACAATTATAGCATTTTTCCACATTTGATATATCATTCTATCAATCAATTTTCTAACTATTAGAGTAGGTTGTATACACCTTGCTTCTTGAACACAAATACTTCCACATACATGTCCTAAGAACAAGGATATTCACTTGTTCTTTCAGTCTATATTCTAATTTTTTCATATGTCCCAATAAAGTCCTTTTGATCCCTTTCTCCTCCATTATTAGATCCAGTACAGAATCTTGTATTACATTCATTTTTTTTTTTTTTTATTATGGGTAAAAATCAAAATTCTCACAATACATACAAACATTTGTAAAATGATATATAAATATATATGCATATATGTGTATTTGCTTACAAAAATGTTATTTTATATATATATATATACATATATTTTAAGAGGTGCTTAGATTACCTAAAATATTATACGGAACCCACTCGGATTCCCATGTTGCCCACCTCCCACACCTCCCACCACATCCAACACAAACATCTCCCATAGTGTGGCCCACCAACCTCAATGAACTTACACCTCCTGGAGCCTTGCCACCAACCATAGACCACAGTTCACACTGTAGACCACACTCTCTCCCACTCAGTTCTGAGTGGTGTGTGCTGATTTAAAATGGCCTACATCCATTGCCACAACAGTACTCAGGACAACCTCCAACTCCCAAAGAAGCCCCTGTATTTCAACTGCTCATCCCCTCCCTACCCAAAAAACTGTCAAGTGGCCACTGGCTCCACCTCATTGTTATAATTTCTTGCATTGCAAGAATCACCATATGTGAGCAAGAGAATACCATCAAGTCCACTCTAGTCCATAGTTCTTCCCCCACTCCAGAGGCGACTGGGATGGTGATGTCCACTCCAACTCCAAGTGAGAGAGGGCTTATATTTAATTGTCATTGTTTCTTTAGTTGTTTTTTTAGTTGTGGAAACATATATGAGACATAAATTGTCCCATCGCAACCACTCCCAAGCATACCATTCAATGGGATTAATCCTTTATTCACAATGTTGCACTATCCCCACCACCATCCATTGCCCTAACTTTCCCATCACTCCAAACAGAAACCTTGCAGCCATTATACATCATCTCCCCATTTCTCCCCCCTATCCCTACCCTTAGTAACCTGTACTGTACTTTCTGTTTCTATTCATTTGAATATTCTAGCTATTTCATATGAGTGGAATCACACAATATCTATCTCTTTATGTTTGACTTATTTCATTCAACATGATGTCTTCAAGTTTTATCGATGTACTGGTATGTATCAGAACTTCATTTCCTTTTAAGAATGAATATTATTCTATTGTATGTATATAACACATTTTATTTACCCATTCATCTGCTGATGAACATTTCAGTTGCTTCTACTTTTAGGCTATTATGAATAATGCTGCTAAGAACATTGGTGTAAAAATATCTGTCCAAGTCTCTGCTTTCAATTCTTCTGGATATGTACCTAGAAGTGGGATTGCCAGGTCTTATGGTAATTTTATGTTTAACTTTGTGAGGAACTGCCAGAATGTTCTACAGCAGCTATATCATTTTACATCATCATCAAAGTTCTGTGAGGGTTCCTATTTCTCTACATTCTCACTACCAATTTCTTTCCTTTTTTAAAAAATTCTAATCATTTTTTATAATATTAATAAAGTATACAATCTATCCAAAGTGTACAATCAATGGTATTTGTTATAATCACATAGTTGTGCATTCATCAATTCAATCATTATTAAAGTATTTTCATTATTCCAATATTAATAGTAATAATAAACAAAAAACAAGACAAACAAAAAACTCTACCTCTTAATATTCACCTCTCAATCTCTCTAAACTACCCCTGCCATACATGGCTATTTCATTTCCATCTCTCTAATTTTATTTTGTACATTCATATTTTTCTTTTCTTAAGCATTTTTTCAATTTTATTGATACATATTAATAAAGCATAAATCCATTCAAAGAGTACAAACAATGGTATTCAGTACAATCATGTTTGTGCATTCATCACCCCAATCACAATGAGAGAACTTTCATTATTCCAATAATAATAAACAAAAAACAAACAAAACTCATCACTCCTCAATCTCTCTGTGCCTCGCCTGGAATATATAACTGCTATTCTTTTTAGTTCTCTCTAGTATATTTGCATATATATTTTCTAAAAACAGTTTTATATATGCAATATCACCCATATTCGTGTTTTACATGAGGTTTTACTATCTTATACAGTCCCATATTACAGTTTTTACTTTCCCTTCTAGTGATGTACATGACCTTAGACTTTCCTTTTCAACCATTGTCATACCCATACAATAGCACAGCTAGATACAAACACCATGATATGCCTTAACTATTTCTATTCATTTCCAAAGGTTTACCAACAACCATTTTAACAATTCTGCACAGATTAAGCCTCAGCTTCCCATTCTCTACCCTCCTTCTATTTTCTGGTGACCTATATTCTAATTATTAACTCCAAGAGTTTACACAGTATATTTAGTTCATAACAGTGCAATCATACAGTATTTGTCCTTTTGTGTCTGGCTTGCTTCACTCAACATAATGTCCTCCAGGTTGATCCATGTTGTCACATGCTTGTCGACTTCATTTCTTCTTACTGCTGCATAATATTCCATCCTGTGTATACACCACAATTTGTTTATCCATTAATCAGCTGATGGACATCTGAGTTGTTCCAAATTTTGGCAATAGTGAATAATGCTACTACGAACATCAGTGTGCAGAGGTCGGTTCATGTTGCTGCTCTCAGTTCTTCTGGGTATATACCTGGTAATGGTATTGCTGGGTCACATGGCAAGTCTATATTCAACTTCCTTAGGAACTGCCAAACAGCCCTCCACAGTGGCTGTACCATTCTACATTCCTACCAACAGTGAATAAATGTTCCTATCTCTCCACATCGTCTCCAACATTTACAGTTTTCCGATTTTTTTTTTTGAGAAAAGCCAGCATAAAGCACTTTTATTGCAATAAGTCAAACTCATATGTGGTGTGGGAGATGGGAGGGTGGGGCAGCAACAGTTTCTCTCACCAAATCACTACACAGGTCAGCAAAGGGGTGAGAGGGAGAAAGAAAAGCCAGGATACTTGGGAGATTAGCAGCGGGAGCTGAGCATCAAAAAAACAGGAGATGCTGAAGCTGCGATGACCAGCATCATTTTCTTAAGAGAACACTCAAGGATTTATCAGACGGCTGGGCTTTCATTGGGTGGTAAGTGTCTACAAACAGCACCTTCAATTGAAACTTTCAATTAAAAGTTCTTAAAATTTAGGAAGTGGTGGAGCTTTGACAGCTATGAGAAGAGTACAAAAGTCCTGAAAATCCATTAGAAAAACCACAGTATGGAGGAAAAAAAAAACAAAAACAAAAACAAAAAAACCAGGCCATGGAAAAGGCTTCAGAGGTCCCTGCTGGCCTGGGGACAGATCCCTGTAGTGTCCAACACCGCAGTGAAAACTATCTGCTTTCAAAAGGCAGAGGGTTTGAGGGGAGGATCGAGTGGGGCTGGTGGAGGCAAAGGCTCTCCCCTTTTCCACTTCAGTTTTGGGTAGGGCTTTTAATGCAACCCAAGGGCATCTCTCAACTTGGAGATTCAGCCCTCAACAGCGCCTCAAATCTGCTATGGCTTTGCAGCGCAGCAGCAAGAATGTTTAATATATAATAGATAAAAATTTCACCCCCCAAAATAATAAAATCAAGATTCTTGCACCCCCTCCCCCCAACACCAATTTCTATTCTAAAGTTAACCCATTGTTTGTGCTGTTAATACCTGAACATACACTTAACTGGAAACCTAGATCCAAAAGAGTGAAACAATCTCCACCCCAAAACCAAAACAAAAAATGAATAATTTGAGGTTTATGGCATATCGTTTAAGTCAATATATACGAGGAGAAAGGGGAAGAGGAAATGGGAGATGTTGGAAGCAAAGCTGAGTGACAGAACACATTCAGTCTGGGCAGATGTTTATACAAAAAGTATAGTGGAACATCAGGAAAATCTCCATATGGGTTCACGTGCGCGTGTCTGGAGGCGCCAGATCCCTCCATGGCAGATCCAAGTACAGGGAGTGGAGGGAGGCGGCCATTCCTGTCATTCCAGTTTTAGAAGCTCTACGTCAAAGACGAGAGTGGCGTTTGGTGGGATGATGCCTGGGTGCCCAGTGGCACCGTAGGCGTAGTCTGGGGAGATAGTCAGTTTGGCTCTCTGACCCACACTCATCTGGGCAACCCCTTCTTCCCAGCCTCGGATCACCTCCTGCTTGCCTAGCGTAAATTTAAAGGGCTTGTTTCTGTCCCGAGAGGAATCAAATTTCTTTCCATCTTCAAGCATCCCCGTGTAGTGCACCACGCAGGTCTGGCTGCGCTTGGGGAAGGTGCGCCCGTCTCCGGGGGAGATGGTCTCCACCTGCACTCCCATGGCGGCGGTGGACGCTGGGCGGCTGGCATGGACCAACCCCGATTTTTTAATAGCAGCCAGTATAACAGTTGTGAAATGATATTTCATTGTAGTTTTGATTTGCATTTCCCTAAGCACTAGTGATGTTGAACATTTATCATGTGTTTCTTCACCATTTGTATTTCTTCATTGCACAATTGTCTTTTCAAGTCTTTTGCCCATTTTTTAATTGCGTAGTTTGTCTTTTTATTGTTGAGTTGTATGATCAATTTGTATAACATAGATTTTAAACCCTTATCGGATATGTGATTGCCAGGTATTTTCTCCCATTGAGTTGTCTGTCTTTTCACCTGTTTGACAAAGACCTTTGAGGTGCAAAAGTGTTTAATTTTGAGGAGTTCCCATTTATCTACTTTTTCTTTTGTTGCTCATGCTTTGGGTGTAAGGTTTAAGAAACTACTGCCTACCACAAGTTCTTAAAGATGTTTTCCTATATTTTCTTCTAGGAGTTTTATGGTTGTCGCTTTTATATTTAGGTCCTTTATCTGAGTTAATTTTTGTATAGGTGTGAGATAGGGGTCTTCTTTCTTTCTTTTGGATATGGATATCCAGTTCTCCCAACACAATTTGTTGAATAAACCTTCCAGCCAAGGTAGGAGCGCTTGAGGGACTTGTGAAAAATCACTTGACTATAGATGTGTGGGTCTATTTCTGAGTTTTAGATTCGGTTCCATGAGTCAATGAGTCTGTCTTTATGCCAGTATCATGTTGTTTATATCACTGTAGCTAGGTAAAATGTTTTTAAAGTCAGGAAGTGAGAGTCCTCCAACTTGGTTCTTCTTTTCTAAGATCTTTTTGGCTATTCAGGGACACTTAACCTACCAAACAAATTTGATAATTGGATTTTCCACTTCTGCAATAAAGGCTGTTGGGATTTTTAATGGGATTGCATTGAATCTGCAAATCAATTTGGGTACAACTGACATCTTAATGATATTGAGTCTTCCAATCTGTGAACAAGGAATATCCTTCCATTTATTTAAGTCTTCTTCAGTTTCTTTTAGCAATGTTTTGTAGTTTTCTGAATACAGGTCCTTTATGTCCTCAGTTAAGTTTATTCCTAAATATTTGATTGTTTTAGTTACTATCATAAATGGAATTTTTTTCTGATTTCCTCCTCAGATTTCACATCAATAATGTATAGAAACGCTATTGATTTTTTTGTATTAGTCTTGGATCCTGCCACTTTGCTGAAGTTGTTTATTAGTTCTAGTGGCATTGTTGTGGATTTTTCAAGAGATTCTAGACATAGGATCATATCATCAGCGAATAGTGAAAGTTTTACTTCTTCCATTCCTATTTGGGTGACTTTTGTCTCTTTATCTAGCCTAAATGCTCTAGCTAGAACCTCTAGCACAATATCGAATAACAATGGTGACAGTGGTCACCCTTGTCTTTTTGCTGATCTCAGTGGGAAAGCTTTCAGTCTTTCACCACTGAGTTCTATGCTAGCTATAGTTTTTTTATACATGCATTTTACCATATTGAGAAAACTTCTTTCTATTCCTACCTTCTGGAGTGTTTTTTATCAAGAAAGCATAATGTATTTTGTCAAATGACTTTTCTGAAACAAACAAGAGGATCATGTGATTTTTCTTTTTCAATTTATCAATGTGGTTTATTACACAAATTGATTTTCTTGTATTGAGCCACCCTTGCATACTTTGGATAAAACCCACTTGATCGTGGTGTATAATTCTTTTAATGTGCTTTTGGATTCTGTTTCCAAGTATTTTTTTTTAGGATTTTTGCATCTATAGTCATTAGAGATACTGGTCTGTAATTTTCTTTTTTGTAGTATCTTTCTCTGGCTTTGGTATTAGGGTGATGTTGGCTTCATAGAATGAGTTTGGTAGAGTTCCTTTCTGTTCAATTTTTTGGAAGAGCTTGAGCAAGATTGGTATTAGATTGTCTTTGAATGACTTGGTAAAATTCACCTGTGAAGCCATCTGGTCCTGGGCTTTTCATCTTTGGGAGTTTTTTGATGACTGTTTCAATCTCTTCACTTGTGATTGGTTTGTTGAGGTCTTCTATTTCTCTAGGGTCAGTGTAGGTGGTTTGTGTGTTTCTAGGAATTTGTACGTCTCCCCTATTTTTTACCATACAGTTGTTTATAACATCATCTTATGATATCTCTTAATTCTGCAGGGTCAGTGGTAATGCCCCCCTCTCATTTATGATTTTATTTGTCTCTTCTCTCTTTTTTGTCAGTCTAGCTATGGGTTTGTTGATTTTGTTGATCTTCTAAAAGCACCAAATTTTGGGTTTGTTGGTTGTCTCTATTGTTTTTTTGTTCTTGATTTCAATTATTTCTGCTTTGATCTCTACTATTTCTTTCCTTCGGCTTGGTTTGGGATTAGTTTGCTGTTCTTTTTCTTGTTCCTCCAGGTTTGCAGTTAGATCTTCAATTTTAGCTCTTTTTTTCTTTTTAATGTAAGCATTGAGGGTTATAAATCTCTCTCTCAGCACTGCCTTTACAGTATCCCATGGGTTTTGATATGTTGTGTTCTCATTTTTGTTCGTCTTAAGATATTTGCTGAATTCTCTTGCAATTTCTTCTTTGAACCACTGATTATTTAAGAGTGCGTTGTTGAATCTCCATATATTTATGAGTTTTCCCTTTTTCTGTCCATTACTGATTTCCAGCTTCATTCTGTTATGATCAGATAAAGTGTTTTATATCATTTCAATCATTTTAAATTTATTGAGACTTGTTTTGTGATCCAACATATGTTCAATCTTGGAGAAGAATCCATGAGCACTTGAAAAGGATGTTGTGGGAGGTGTGGGAGGTGGGGAACATGGGAATCCCTGTAATTTCTGTGTAATATTTAGGTAATCGAAGCACCTTTTAAATATATATATATATATATATATATAAAATTTTTTAAATTTAAAAAAAATAAAAAAGAAAGTATATCATGCCGTTTGGGGTGCAATGCTCTATAAATGTCTTTTAGGCCTAGTTCATTTATTATATTAGTCAATCTCTCTGTTTCTTTATTTGTCCTATGTTCAGATATTCTATCCATTACTGAGAGTGATGTATTGAAGTCCCCAACTATTATTGTAGAGATATCTATGATTCCCTTCAGTTTTGCCATTGTGTGCCTCATGTATCTTTTGGAATTCAGGTTAGGTGGATAAATATTTAGTATAGTTATTTATTCATGGGGAATTGCCCCTTTTATTAATATATAATGACCTTCCTTCATGCCTTGTAACAGTTTTGCATTTGAAATCTATTTTATCCAATATTAGTATCATTACTCCAGCTCCTTTATGACTACTATTTGGATAGAATACCTTTTTCCCACCTTTTACTTTTAACCTGGTTGTGTCCTTATATCCGAGGTGGGTCTCTTGTAGACAACATATAGATGGCTCATATTTTTTCATCCATTCTATCAGCCTATGTATTTTGATTGGGGAGTTCAATCCATTAACATTCAATGTGATTACTCTTAAGACATTAATTACTTCATTCATTTTGTCCTTTGGCTCTCTGTTGTCATATCGTACTACCGTCTGACTTCTTATCCTTTAGTTTATCCTTTCTAATAATCTTAATTTCTAAACTCTTTTCCAAATCTCTTGCCCTTGTTTTTTTCCTTTCAGACTACAGCACCCCCTCTACTATCTATTGTAAATCTGGTATATTTGTAAATAACATATTCTAACAGTTTCTGTTTGTTTGTGGAGACTTTGAACTCACCCTCACTTTTGAAGGAGAGCTTTGCCAGATACAGACTTCTTGACTGACAGTTTTTCTCTTTCAGGACTTTAAATACATCATACTACTTTCTTCATGTCTCCATGGTTTCTGATGAGAAGTGAGCACTCAAACTTATCGATTTTCCCTTGTATGTGATGCTTTGCTTTTCTCTCGCTACTTTCAGAATCCTCTCTTTATCTCTGATATTTGTCATTCTGAATAGGAGCTATCTCAGGGTTGGTCTGTTCATATTTACTCTGTTTGAGGTGTGTTGTCCTTCTTGGATATTGATTTTTATGTCCTTCATAAGGGTTGGGAAGTTTTTGGTCATTATTTCCTCAAATTACTTTCTGCCCCTTTTCCTTTCTCTTCTCCTTCTGGGACACTGATAACGAAAATGTTTGTGCATTTTGCATTGTATTTCAATTCCCTCAGACGCTGTTCCATTTTTTTCCATTCTCTTGTCTTTCTATTCTCCTGTCTTTTCCATTTCAGATATTCTGTCTTCGAAATCACTAATTCTGTCTTCAAGCAATTCAAATCTGCTTTTATGTGACTCTAATATATTTTTAATCTCATCTATTGTGTCTTTCATTCCCTTGAGGTTGTTATGTTTCTATGCAGGCTTTCAGATTGTTCTTTATGCTCTCCCAGTGTCTTCTTAAAATTCTTTATTTCTTTAGTCATATTTTCTTTAAATTCTTTGAAGTGATTTAAGAGAATTGTGTGATTATCACTGATTAATTGTCTTAAATCCTGTATCTCTTCAGGACATTTGGTTTGTTCTTTTGGCAGGGCCATCTCTTCCTCTTTCCTGGTATGGGTTGTAATTTTTTGCTGATGTCTAGGCATCTGAATATGTTGGTGAATTTACTTTGATGGCCAATTGCTCTCTCTTCCTACTGTTTTTTTATTCACAGCTCTTCTTTGATATTTGGTTCAATTTATTCTAAGTCTTTAAAATTGTCCAGCTCAAGTTTTCAAAATCGGGCCAGCAACTCACTAGTGGAGCACAGATTTTCTCCCAGGTGTTGGATACAGAGAGTGTGGTGGACAGTTTTTGTCCATGCAATTTCCAGACCAGCCATAAAATGGCACTCTTCAGCGCACCTTTCCATGGAGGTGTTTCAGTCTTGGCTTTTCTGTATCCCTGTGTTGAATTTCCAGATTGGAGACTCAAAGCGGGCTCTGCTGGCAGAATTCACTGAAGAAAAGCACCCCAACTTCCCTTCCCTTTTCCCTTGAAATAGCTGGCAGGGAGGAAGATGCCTGTTCCTCTCTCAGTCGACTGTAATGAGCCAGGGGTTTTACCCCAGCTTAATATCTTAGGGGTGGGGGAGGGGAGCCCTTCCCAGCCATCACTGGGGCTTGGTAACTCAACTCACATTAGTCATTTCAGCTGCTTCATCTCTCTGTCCCACACCTTCCTGGGAGTTGTATAGCACTGTCCTGGTCTGCTGACCACCAAAACAGGTCCACTGGACACCTTTTTGACTCTTTCTCCATTTTTTTTGGTGAGAGCATTCAGCTCAGCCTATTAGTTTGCTGCCATCTTCCCACAATCCTCATCCTTATTTTTCAATAAGGGTCATTCTAGTGTGTGGTATCTCATTGTGGTTTTGAATTGTACTTGCTTAATCCCTAATGATGTTGAGCATCTTTTCATGTGATTATTGACCATGTGCATGCGTTCTTTGCAGAAATGTCTATTTGAGTACTTTGCCTATTTTTAATTAAGTTATTTTTGTTGTTGAGCTGTAATAGTCTGGATTTCTGGTTATTAAACCCTTGTCAGACATATGGTTTCCAAATATTTTCTACCATTACGTTGGTTGACTTTCATTTTCTTGATACTACTCTATTTATTTTTCCTGCCCACCTAATAAAATGATTTCCTTTCAGGTCAATTCATTTTACTAAAATATAAATGCTACTTGAGTGTATATGTGTATGTGGGCAGGAGGGGACAGAAGGCATGGTGATGTGTAAAACCATTATTACTTATTAATACCTTAGCTTGAATTAGTTTTTCAGAATAACAAGTTCACTTTGTTAAGGACTGCTGGTAAGGGTATATAACATGCATGGTTTAATAAAGGAGGGGTAAAGCCCATGGATGAGGAAACTGAGGCTCCAAAGGTTAAATAGTTTGCCCACGGTCACACTGATCCTAAGTAAAGAGGATGTTTTGCAATTTGGTCTTCTCACTCCCAGTCTAGTGTTTTTATCTATCCAATAAACCCCGAAGATCTTTAGGAAAAAATAGTCCTTAGTGACAAGGACTCTGGGTAGGCAATAAGTAAGATAACACCTGGAACAAGTGATGGGTGTTGTAGGCAGAAAAATGACCCCCCAAAGATATCCATGTCCTAATCTCCTGAAGCTGTAAATATGTTAAGTCTCATGGCAAAGGGGAATTAAGGTTATAACTGGAATTAAGGTTGCTAATTAGCTACCTTTGTAATATGGAGAGTATTCTGTTGGTAATTAGCTGCCCTTATAATAGGGAGAGTATCCTGGGTTATCCTGGTGGACCCAATGTAATCACAAATTTCCTTAAAAGTGAAAGACAGAGGCAAAAGATGAGGTCAGAGTGATAAGATGTGAAAAAGACTTAGACTGATCATTGCTGGCTTTGAAGGAGAATGATGCGTCCATGAGCCAAGGAATGTGGGCAGCCTTTATTTGCTGAAAGATGAAAGAAAATGGATTCTCCCCTAAAGCCTCCAGGATTTAAGCTCTGTCAACACCTTGATTTTAGCCCAATGAGGCCCATGTTTTATTTGTGGACTTGTGGACTACAGAACTGTAAGATAACTTTTTATTATTTAAGCCACTAAGTCTGTGGTAGTTTGTTACAGCAGCAATTGAAAACTAGTACAACAAGGCAGTGAAACAGTAAAAGAGTGAGAGAAAGTGAGAGAGAAAAAGAGAGAGGGAGGAAGGAATGGAGAGAGAGAGAGAGAAGTTGTCTGTGTGGTGGGAGAGGGGAAAACAAAGAGAGACTCAACAGAATTGAAGTAATTTATCTGCTAAGGAAAACTTTGTCTAGTTCACCATTTTACCCTCCAACAGGTAAATCTAGTAGGCATTTTAAGTATTTGTTTGGTTTTATTATTTTTCTCTCTTTTTATAAGTAACTTTGGATACATTTTCTAGTGTTCAAAATCAGCATGAATAAATCACTCATTTGATAGTGCAGCAATAGCTCATCTGATCACTAAGACAGGTACAAGGTGCCCTTCCTCCCAGTATATCTCTGCCCGAAGAATCAGCATTTTAAAACCAGAACCTCAATTGAATAAATAAAACAAGAAAGATGGAGATAAAATGTTTCCCTTCCAGAACAGTTTTCCTCCAAACAGACTATTTCTTCCTACATGAACCAAAGATGATTTTGCTGGTGACTTTCACAAGCATGAAATGCTATTTCCTCTGCATTTATTTTTCTCTTACTTGATTCCATGGAGAAAGAAGAGTGTTAACCAATTACAGAGGAGGCTAACTCTAAAAGTACTTCTAATTGGCAATGAGATGTTCAGGGCCAGGACTTCAATTGTGAATACACTGTACTATCTCAGAGGGACCTAAACAGGGATCTCAGTACAAATTCCAAAAATATCAGAATTCTAATTACTCTACAGTTTTCACTACCTTGAGAACTGGAACAAGAGCAATGTCTTTTTTTTTTTTTTTTTTTTTTTAGATTTTATTTATTTATTCATTTATCCCCCCCTTGCTGCTTGTGCTCGCTGGGTCAGCCAACCACGCCGTGCAGGCGGGCCTGCCCTCACCAGGAGGCCCCGGGAACCGAACCCAGGGCCTCCCAGATGGTAAACGGTAGCCCTACTGATTGAGCCACAGCCGCTTCCCATGAGAGAGCAATGTCTTATCAATCTGCAAACCAACACCCCCAAAAGGAATTTATCCTCACCTGAATGTTAAACAATTGGATGACTGGTTCATAGAACTTAAGATTTTCATCATTGTCTCTCACCAAAATGAGTTCAGTTCCTTCCAATATCTCAGTGGCTAATGTGACACAGCAGGGAAGAACAATTAGCCAGTGTACAAAGTGAGGCTCAGTTGATACTTCCATTTGAAAGGGAAATTGTTAGCTTAAGTAAGAATTTATAAGTTGATTTCAGGCAAAACCAGCCTTATCCAGATTCTTCACCCTTAGATAAACATTCCTTTTGGGCACTATATATCCATGCATATTACAACCGCTGCAATTAGCACCATCAAGAGAGGATTAAATATGCAAAGTTCACTTCTTTAGTGGATTTTGATACCATCTTCCCAGCATAATATCTCTTCCCCATTCCTTCTTGCAACCAAACCCTCTTTTCCTGTGAGACCAATTCCATGAACTTTAAGTGAGAACATCTCACACACACACCCTCCAGATCCCTGAATTTGGTACGTGACCCATTTTAGTTTTCTAGCTGCTAAAACAAATGTCATACAATGGGGTGTCAAACAATGGAAATTTATTGGCTCACAGTCTAGAGGCCAAGAGAAGTCCAAAATCAAGGCATCAGCAAAGGGATGCTTTCTACCTGAAGACTGGCATTCTGGGGCTGGCATTCTTGGGGTTCCTTGGTTTTTCCATCACATGACAATGCACATGTCAGCATCTTCTCCTTATTTTTTCTGGGTTCCATTGACCTTGAGCTTCTGGCTACAATCCGTGGCTTCTCTCTATGTGGCCTTCTCGGTAAGGCCACCAGTAATAGGAATAAGACCCATCCTGATTTAGTAGGGCTACATCTCAACTGAAGTAAATTCATCAAATGTTACTATTTGCAATGGTTTCACACCCACAGGAATGTATTAAAATTAAGAATATGTTTTTCTGGAATACCTAACTCTAAGCCACCACATGACACATCCTACCACATCTCCCTGGCTTCTGTGATTAGTTCAGAAATAGGTGTCTGAAGCAAGTTAGAATAATCAGAATTTCCCCTAAGAGTGGATATATAAACTACGGAAGTGAGAAGGGTTTTTCCTTTCTCTAGGATGACAAATTATAAGGACCAGATAAACCTGGAGGTGTTCTGGCCATATTTCCAGTCACATGGAGAGAGTTTATCCAAGAATATAACCATATAGAAGAAAGGAAAGCAAAGAGATGGAAAGAGAGCTAGAGTAACAACCCAGATTACACTGCTTAAGCCCCTAAATCCAGAAATGTCTGAAATCAGACAATCCCTGTACATCTTAAATTCCTTATTGTTAAAGCTACTTTGGGTTTTTATAACTTCCCACCAAAGTGATCTTAAAACAGCTTCCCAAAGTCTGTTTTATTCCCCTTATAACAGTTGTTCTTAACCTCGTCTGTACATAAATTTTGATAAGATGATTGATACAGGGAATGATCTAGATTCAAGATCATAGAGCAGTGGGTCTCAAACCTGGCTGCACTTAAGTGTCACCAAGTGCCTGAGCCCCACACCTAGAGATTCTCACTCAGCGGTTCTGGGATGGAACCCAAAACGCTGCATTTAAGAAAAATAAGCTCCGCCCAGATGAATCAGGGGCATAACCAAGTTTGACGATATAGTCAGAGGGCACTGCCTACAGAAGGCAGGAAGAAGAATGGGCCTGTGCATTCGGGTGACAGTTTGAGGATCCTGGATGTGGGGGGCCGTGAAGAGAGAGAAGGATCTTCATAGAGCCCAAAAACAATTTATTTACTTGAAATTTCACTAAGCTCAAACCAGATTGCAGGTGTCTGTGAATGAAGGTACCACTGATTCATTCTTCTGTGCTAAATAAGTTTCCTTATTTAACCAATTTCAATACAGCCAATATTTATTCACCACATACTATTTTTAAAGCCTTGTGATGGATAATGTGATGAATATAAAGACAAATAAGTAAGTACTTGTCCTCTAGGGATTCACAGTCAACTGAGGGAGACAGACATTTACTCAAACAAATCAAAGCAGAGTCTGATAAGTCCTCTAATACAAGCGCAACCAGCTTTCTATGGGAAAATAAGTGACAAAGAAATGTATTTCAGTTGGAGGCCTCTGGGGAGGCCTTATGGAGAAGTTATTAATTGAGAAAAGTCTTTGAAGGGAGGTAAAATGGGGCATTCCTGAGCAAAGTAGACAGATAAGCAAGAGCACCAAAATGGAACAGAGCTGGACCTGTACAGGAAAGGCAGAGTTTTCTCAGTTGGTTTGAGTGTAGGTCATCATACATTACTGTCATTTGTGGATTATGATTCTGTCGATGGTAGAAACTGTGTTATGAGAAATAAGGTGAGAAATGTAGGTACCAATGTTAACACTTGAAAAGTACTGAAGAACAGTAGAAAGGGATTGTTCTTTGCATTCAGAGAGACCTGGGCTTGAACCATTTGCTGTTTAACCTGGGGCAAGTTACCTCCCCTATCTCTACCACAGTTTCTTCATGTATAGAGTGGAAAGAATAATATCGATGTTGGAAGATTTAGAAATAATGTATAAAATGTAATTAGAACCTGCTATGGCTTGATAACTAATAGTTAATTTTGTTAATATTAATATAATTGTAAAATTTTTCTTGAATTGGCCCCAGGCAAAGTTACACAACGTGGAATATTACTCTATAAACTCTTCAGCCTTTTGGTTGAAAACACAGGAGAAAGCACTAATGCTGATAGCAATTTGTCTTCCACAGATAGGAGTAATGAGAGGCCAGGAAGGTCTATGCAGAGTTACAAGGCATTCAAATGAATTACAAGAAAGAAGTGTCACCAGCCCTATTAATAACAAAATAGAATACCCTGCTGGGAAATACTTCCTCAACCTTCAAAGCAGATATTAGGAAAATGTTTACACTCAAATATACCCCCAAGTTACTAATAATGGATACCTGAGCCCTCATATTTTTGGCTGTTACTTTTTCATGAGAAAGATTCGAATCAGTTTCTCATTAAATTATGCATAGGCACCAAGCAAAATGATAGATTTCTCTTTCTCTCTCCCTCTCTCTCTCTCTCTCTCTCTCTCTCTCTCACACACACACACACACACACACACTCATCAGAAGCTATACCCAATTTATCTTCTTTCCATTAAGGCTAAGTCAAATTTTCTTAGCCAAATTTCCCAATAACTCAAAGAAATCAATAACAAGGAACAGCACACTGAACACTGGCTCTCATCAAAAGTCCATGAAAAAAATAAACTTAGACAGAAAGTTCCTTCTGACTCATTCATCAAGGTGATCCATTGGTACCATATTTTCTAAACTAACTTCAGGACATGTAGTCTGGGAAGAATAAGCATGCTTATGGAAGCAAAAGGGTAGAATATCTAAAATCACTGCTATCCATTCCCTTTTCTGTCCAGACCTTGGACAAATCACTAGCCCTATACTAAGAGACAATATTTAATTGTTTCTGGGTACTGACTTTGCACACTGTGGAATTACTTGAGCTAAAGGAAAGTAAACAAACTACAATTTCTATCAACAGGGAAAAAAATGAGTCAATAGAAATTCTGGAAGAGAGAACCCCAGCTGGAACTATGCATCAGGGCAGGACAGGAAACAGTATCCAAGGCTATAATGAATTCCTGGGCATTTTCATTAATCACTGAGGAAAGAATGTATTTTATAAAGCAACAATCCAGAGAAGAAGATTGAAGGCAAAGAACATTTTACACCAGAAGAAACCAAATAGACTGCCTCCATGACAAGTGTGTACAGAGGCCTTACTGCATGATAAGATGCATTGGTGGAATGAGGGTAAGTGGTCAGATGGCTCTTGAAGACCCAGGGATAGATATCTTTAAAATAAAGTATCATAAAATAATTTTTTACTAGTATTCTGGAGTTAAAATCCAAATCACTTCTCCAAGATTGACTTGTTCTCATAACCTTTGTAGCTAAACACAAGGATAATTTAGTATAGTGGAAGGAACCTTTCGCTACCAGTTAGTAGACTTAATTTCTTATGTTTCCTCTATCTCACCTACTACCCTGTGGTTTTGTGTAATATGGCCTATGCTCCGATAGAATTCAGCAACTTTGAGACTGCTTATGAACTATTTTTACACATTCTAAGTAGCAAAATATTGATTATAATAAAAACAGTAGTGGGGGTGAAAGTGAAAATTATGGAGTAAGGAACTCCTAGGGTGAGTCCCTCAACAGAAAGACCAAAACAAACTGGCAAAATCTGTCAGAATCACTCAGTCCAAGGCTTGGGATGCTTTTTGGATGCCCAAAGGCAGACAGTTAAGTGTCTACTAAGGAGGTCTTAGCCAGGCTATGCTCTAGGAGCTGAGGAAAAAGTCCCAGAAGGGTCTCTGCCCTGCATTTTTACATCTTCCAGGGAGCCATCTTAGCAGAGGCCTGCCTGATGCTGGGACTGCCCCTGCACTTGTCACCTCCCTCCCTCCCTGGGTATTAGCTGTCAATGGGACAGGTAGTAACTTCCTCTGAGAGGGGTCTCTCTGCTCAGTCCCAACTGTCCATTTTAGTCTCTTGCAACCAGACACCTGAGCAAAAAGGTAAACCCTGGTCCTAGACATACACCAGTCTTGCCTCAGACCTAGTCCACCTCCTCTCTCCATCCTGAGGGCCCCCAACTCGACAGCTCTCAGGAACTTGGGTTCTCATAAGTCCCATTCCCCAAATGGAAGCAGTTCTAGGAATGCTGAGGGATATTCATCCACAAGTGCTCAAATGTTAGGGCCAAAAAGGAGTTTCTGCTCATTTCACAGGTTCTCCTATGAGACCCAGGTGCTCACAGAACAAGGAGCCATGTCTTTATTATACTAAATATATATGAAATGTGAACTATATCACTAAGAAGAAATTCACTATTATATACCATATTATATACTATGAAAAACTATAGACAGTAACACACAGCCATTAAGAAATAAAGATCAATGGTAAAAATAACCACATAAGTAAATGTAAAAGACAATAGTATTACATATTTGGCTGATAACTCTTTTTTTCCTAAATGATTTAAAAGCCAAAATACATGAAATAAAAATTATAAAGTTATGTTAAGGTACACACAATGAATAAATATGCAATTTGTGACAATAACAACATAAAGGGGGAAAGACAGATTATAGAAGCAGAGTTCCTGTATGCTACTGAAGCTCAGGTGGTAGCAATTCAAACTACATTGTTAGAAGGAAACAAATGTGGCTCAAGCGATTGGGCTCCCATCTATCATATAGGAGGTCCACGGTTCAATTCCCAGGGCCTCCTGGTGAAAACCAAGCTGCCCTGCGTGGTAAGCTGGCCCATGCAGGAGTGCTGGCGCAGCAAGATAACACAATAAAAAAGACACAGAGAAGACACAATAAGAGACACAGCAGACCTGAGAGAAGAGGTGGTGCAAGAGATTGAGCAGCTCTCTCCCACTCCGGAAGGTCCCAGGATCAGTTTCTGGTGCCACCTGAAGAGAAGACAAACAGACACAAGAACACACAGAGAGCAGACAGAGAGCACAAAACGAAGGGGGGAGTAAATAAATAAATAAATCGTTAAAAAAAACTACACTGTTATAAATTTAGAACAATAATTGTAAAAACCCATAGAAATTACTAAGAAAATAAAAATATACATAAATATAAGTGGGACCATCGCAAAATTAAACATTTTTGTGTTTCAAAGAACTTCATCAAGAAGGTGAAAAGGCAGCCCACTCAATGGAAGAAAATATTTGCAAACCACATATCCAATAAGGGTTTTATTTCCATTCTCTATAAAGAGAATATACAACTCAGTGTTGAAAGAACAAGCAATCGAATTGAAAAATGGGAAAAACTCAAAAAAGTTTTTGAACAAATTTTCTTAGAAACTTTATGTAAGGAAGTAATCAGAGATGTGAACAAAGATTTTGTGAAAATTATAGCTTTATTTACAACAATGAAAACTTGGAAACAAAGTAAATACTAAATAATCTAAGATGAACTAATATTAAGTAATCCAATACAATACAGCTAAGAAAGAAGTGGAAGGCATTAGAAGCTTCCTCAATAACATGGAGAAATAAAAGTTATATATTAGGGGAAAAATATAAGTTTATGAAATATAAATGTATATTCTAACTTTGTTTAAAAAACCACCTATGTGCAAATTGTAAATCATAATGTAAAATATAGAACTTTATTAGTAACAATGTTTCAATATTTGTTCAATTGTAACAAATGTAGCACACTAATGAAAGATGTTGTTAATGGGGGAATTTGTGGGAGGGGAAGGGGTAAGTTATATGGGAATCCCTTATAATTTCTATGTAACTCTTCTGTAATATAAAATTTAAAAATTTAAAAATAAAGTTTATTGTATATGTAAATGGGCAAAAGATTTAAATAGACATTTCTCCAAAGAGGAAATACAAATGGCCAAAAAGCACATGAAAAAATGTTCCATATCACTAGTTATTAGAGAAATGCAAATCTAAATGACAATGAGATATCATCTCACACCGCACAGAATGGCCATTATTAAAAAAAAAAAAAAAAACAGTAAGTGTTGGAGAGGATGTGGAGAAACAGGAACACTCCTTCACTGTTGGTGGAATTATAAAATGCTGCAGCCTCTGTGGAAGACATTTTGGTGGATTCTTAGGAAGTTAAATATAGAACTACCATATGATTCAGCAACTCCTCTACTAGGAATATATCCAGAAGAAATGAAAACGGTGACATGAACAGACATATGCACACCGATATTAATAGCAGCATTACTTGTAATTGCCAAAAGATGGAAATAACCAAAGTGTTCATTAACCAATGAATGAATAAACAAAATGTGGTATATACATACGATGGAATACTATGCTGCAGTAAGAAGAAATGAAATTGGGACATATATGATAACATGGATGAATCTTGAAGACATGCTAAGTGAAGTAAGTCAGACTCAAAAGGACAAATATTGCATGGTCTCATTAATATGAATTAAAGATGAAGAATAAATGCATGGAGTCAAAACCTAGAGTATAGGTTATTAGAAGATAAGAGAAGGGCTGAGAAGGACAACTGATCCTTAATGTATGTAGAAGTTTTAATTAACTTGACTGTAAAAGTGTGGAATGGATAAAGTTAATGGCAACACATTATAGTGAATACCAGCCACTTTATAAATGGGATTGTTACTGAAAAAGGTAGTCTAGGGATGTAAATGCCAATTGACATGTAAATGTCAATTGACATGTGAACACAGTGAACCCAGAGGTGAATGAGAATTGTGATTGATGATACAGATGCAAGAGTTTCCTTCTATTAGCTAAAGCAGATGTCCCTACTGCAGGGTGGTGGGAATGTGGAGAAACATGGGAAAACTACAATTGGTGTGAGCTATAGACTGTGGTTAACAGCAATACTGTATCATTCATGCACATATGCCAAAGATGTACTGTGCAGATAGTGGGGGAGTATGGAAAAAGTGTGCCACATGTGCACTATGGACCATGGTTGGTGGTTGTATTAGTCAGCCAAAGGGGTGCTGATGCAAAATATCAAAAATCTGTTGGCTTTTATAAAGGGTATTTATTTGGGGTAGAAGCTTACAGTTACCAGGCCATAAAGCATAAGTTACTTCCCTCACCAAAGTCTATTGCCATGTGTTAGGGCAAGATGGCTGCCGACATCTGACAAGAGTTCAGGCTTCTTGGGTTCCTCTTTTCCCAGGGCTCCGTTTCTCTCCAGGCTCAGCTGCTGTGTTCTCTCCACAAGGCCAGCTGTAGACTATCAGGCAAACAACTCTGTCTCTCTCCCCAGGGCTTCTGCTTTGTCTAAGGAGCCATCTCTATTCCTCTGTGTTCTTCTCCTGTGTGTTCACTTCATGGGCTCCAGATCAAAACTCCAACTAACTCCTCTGCTCTGCCATGTAGTTTTCTCTGTGAGTCCCTGCCCACCAAGGGGCGGGGACTCAATGCCCTACTGACATGGCCCAATCAAAGTCCTAATCATAATTTAATCAATTAAAAGTGATATCTCTGAAAGTCCAATTTACAAACATAATCCAATAACTATTTTTGGAATTTGTAAACAATGACAAACTCCTACAGTGGTGATAGTCTGATGATATTATCTCATAATATGTTACAAATGTTCTACCACAGTGTGGTGTGTTAACGAAGGGGTGTTGTATGGGAATTCTACACATGTGCATGATTGTTTTTTAAGTTCACAGCTTCTGTAATAAAAATATATTTTTAAAAATGATATCCTTCAATACATTTCTTAAAAACTGTGCGAAATACATGCTATGGACCATGGTTGGTGGTAATAGTCTGATGATATTATCTCATAAACTGTAACAAATGTTCCAGCACGGTGTGGTGTGTTGGTGAAGGGGTGTTGTATGGGAATTCTACACATGTACATAATTGTTTTGTAAGCTCACAACCTCTGTAATAAAAATATTTTTAAAAAATAATAGCATCAAATCATCCGTTTTTACCCTTTTCAGCTGTGCTTTGCCCTTTTTTTCCCTGCCCAGATTAGCACACAAGCAGACCTGGGGACCTGTAATCTGTTATGGGGACTTGAAATCTGTAATGGGGACTTGTAGTCTGTAAATTAGCCCCTTTTACTGCTTTTTTATCCCTTCTTCTTTCTCTACCTGGGACCTATAATCTGTTATTTTACCCATAATCTGTTAACTTCTCCCATTTCTCTTCTCTCATTTTAATAAACTACTGGCCTAACTGAAAAAGAATAATAGCGTGGTTTGAGGGGAACATACATCAAATGTAAGATATGGACCATAGTTAGTATTTTGATGATGCTCTTGCCTAGTTTGTAACAAATGTTTCCCAAAAAATACGTGGTGTTGATGGTAGGGTGATGTATGGTATTCCTGTATGATGTTATGCATGCTTATTTTTTAAATTCACAACTTTTACTATACACTTAGTGCTTATGTATGTTCATGTATGAATAATATACTTCGAGAAAATAAAAAAGCCCTATGACATGAAAAAAAGGGAAATGAGGAGGGACTCAAAACCATAGACTAGGAAAAAAATCAATGAAACAAAAACAAGTAAATATTAGAGGAAGTGAGGAACAGAAAATATATGCCATATAAAAAGACATAGCAACATGGCAGGAGAAAGTCTTTCCATATCAATAATCACTATAAATATAAATGGATTAATATCACCAATTAAAAGACAGAGATTAACAGAATAGATAAAATAATGAACCAACTAAATGCTGACTACAAGATACTCTGTTTAAATCCAAAGACAAAAATAAGTTGAGAGTGAAAGAATGGAAAAAGATAATCTATGCTAATGGTGACCAAAACAGACCTAGGGTGGCTATACTGATAGGAGACAAAATAGATTTTAAATAAAAAATGGTTATGAGACAAAGAAGGTCATCATGTATTGTCAATTTATCAAGAAGATATAACAATTGAAGCATGCATATACCAAACAACAATGTTCCCAAATCCATGAAAGAATCATTGACAAGAAATGAGAAAAGAAATAGATGACATTTTTACAGTAATATTTGGAAAATTCAATACACCACTTTCAACAATATATAGAAAACCTAGACAAAAGAACAATAAGGAAATAGAAGATTGTAATAACACTATAAACACAGTAGACACATATACTACACTCTACCCAACAACAGCATAACACTCATTCTTCTTAAGTGCACATGGAATAATCCCCAGGATAGACCATACATTAGCTTGCAAAATAAGTGACTATTAATTTTGTACATGATCTTACAGTGACGGATACAGACCACGATACATTTGGTCAGAACCTGTAAAAGTGTGCAGTGCAAAATATAAACCATAATGTAAATGGTTAGCAGCAATGCTTCAATATTTTTTCATCAACTGTTAACAAATGTACCATATGCAGGTAGGATGTTATTGATAGTAGAGGATGTGGCGGGGGAGGGGGCATAATGGGAGTCCCCTATATTTTCCATGTGTCTTTTCTGTAACATAAAGCTTCTTGGAACATAAAGTGAAAAAAAAATAAGACATTAGGGGAACATACAGAAGAAATTGTCAATATATGTAAAAGATAACAGATCTTATGGTGATGAAATCACAATGCCAATTTTTTTCTGTTTTTTTCTTTTTCTTTTTAACCTATTATTATTATTACTACTATTATTTTGGTTTTGTTTTGAGAGAGGTTTTGGACTGCAGAAGTGTTGCAACTATGGCAGGGGAGGATCACTGGTGTGGGGTGTCAGTGGTAGGGGTATGTGTAGGGAGGGGTGCACCTGGGGCATGCTTCTATGGAATATGAAGGTGTTCATGTGGTCATGGGGTATTGTCTTGGTGGGTGGAGACCCACACAATAACCAACACAATATTGAATTCCCATCCTGGGGAGTCCTGCTACATTCTCTAATAGAGTGGCAAGAATCACTAGAGGACATGGCAGTGCCTAGTGAAGGAGGACAGACCAATACACCAGGCCCTTGGTATTAATCCTTGTACTTCTGAACCTTTTTCTTGTGAAATTAGTCTAGTAATATATGTTGCCTAAGAGTTACCTTCTGAACACCTCCTGTTGTTCAAATGTGCCTTCTCTCTAAGCCAAACTCAGCATATAAACACACTACCTTCCCCCAGGCGTTGGTCATGATTCCTGGGGATGAGCCTCCCTGACATCATGGAATTATTACCAAGCACTAAATAGCGATGCAGTTGGAAAAATACCTGGACCAAAGGGGGGAAATATTAAATACAAGTGACTTTTTATGGCTAAGAAATTTCAAAGTGATTCAGAATGTCATTCCAGAGGTTACACTTATGCACGTCTCAGGAGGATCTCACTGACTGCCAAAGTAAAAAGAGACTCAAGCAGGGGTGCTCCTGAGGGTTCTAGAGACATCTGGATACTTTAGGCAGGGCAGGCACCCAAGAAATCAGCACCCCATCAAGGGGCCTAACCTTGGAACATAGGATAACCTATCTCCCCAATATATCAGTTAGACTCAGTTATAACTTTCCTTCACATGGTTTTCTTCTGTCCCTTTTATTTGAACGTATAATAAGCATTATACCTGTTAAATATGTATATATTTATATCAATATATAATTTTTGATATTTATATCAATATATAATTTTTTATAGGTTTATATATATAATTTTCCTTCACATGGTTCTTCTGTCCCTTTTATTTGAACCTATAATAAGCATTATACCTGTTAAATATGTGTCCAAGAGACTTAAATTTTCTGGCTGTTCATATGCCGGTTGAGCCCTGAATCTCAGCAGAGTTGCAGCCAACAACTACTCTCTAGTTCATCAGACTCATCCAGGACAACTAACAAAAAGGACAATGATGGACAATACCAACCTCAAAAATCAGAAAGTATCTACAACTGTAAGCAAGAAAGCTCCATCCATCTGCCCCATGGGAACTAAACCCCCTTTCATTCAGAAGCAGAGCGGGCATCACTAACCCAAAATCCTCAGAACTGAGGAGTAAACAAATATCAGGGGGGAATGCAACTAAGGACCAAACTAGACTTATTATTATTTTAGTAATGGAAGAACTTGTAACACTGATATAAAGACAGTGTGCACAAGAGATTCTGAGGGGAGGGAGAGTGAAAACAGGTGTAATATGAGGCATTTTGGGGGACATTGGAATTGTTCTGCATGATATTGCAATAATGGATAAAGGGCATTTTACATTTTATCAAAACCTATAAAATTGTGTAATGCAAATGTAAACCATAGTGTAAACTATAGACCATGGTTAGTAGCAATTGTTCAATATGTGTTCATCAATTGTAACAAATATACCACATTAATTAAAATTGTTGTAAATAGGGGAAAGTGTGGGAAGGGAAAGGGGTGGAGTAAATGGGAATCCCCTATATTTTTTATGTAACATTTATGTAATCTAAAGCTTTCTCCAAAGGTCATGTGATGGTAGGATGTGCATGTATCAAGAAGTGAAATTAAAAGATGAGTTACCTTTGGGGAAAAAGTGAAATTAGAATGTATTTTGAGCTGAAGGGAATTAAACACAACATCTTGTAGGATGCAGTTTTAAAAACAAGATTGAAATGATGCAGTGTATATTCACTGACCACAATGGAATGAAACTAGAAATCAACAATAGAGGGAGAACTAGAAAATTCACAAATGTGTGGATATTAAACAACACACTCCTAAATAATCAATGGATCAAAGAAGAAATCATAAGGGAAAATAGAAAATACTTTGAGACAAATGAAAACCACAGACACCCCAAAACTTATGGGATGCAGAAAAAGCAGTACTCAGGGGGAAATTTATAGCTGTAAGGGCCTATATTTAAAAAGAAAAAAAGACCTCAGATCAATCATCTAAATTTACACCTTAGGAAGTATATAAGAAAAATAAATAAAACACAAATCTAACAAAAGGAATGAAATAAGAGAGATTAGAGCAGAGTTAAACAAAGTAGAGAATAGAAAACCAACGGAGAGACTCAATGATACCAATGGTTCTTTGAAAAGATCACCAAAATTGAGTAGTCTTAAACTGACTAATAAGACAGAAAATACAAATAACTACAATAAGAATTGCAAGTAGTGATAATACTATCAACCTTACAGGAATGAAATTGTTTACAGGAAAAGGCCATGAACAATTATACACCAACAAACATAATAATTTAGAAGAAACTGACAAAATCCTAGAAAAACAAACTACTAAACCTGACTCAAGAAGAAATATAAAATCTGAACAGGTCAACAGCAAGGATTTGAATCAATAATCAAAAACCTCCCCCAAAAAAGAAAAATCCAGAACTAGGTTGTTTCACAAGTGAATTCCAATAAACAATTAAATAAGAACTAATAACATTCTTTCTTAAACTCTTCCAAAAAACAGAAAAGGAAGAACTACTTCCTATCTAATTCTATAAAGCCTAATACCAAGCCAGACAAAGACAGTACATAAAAAGAAAACTACAAAAAATATTCTTTATTAATAAAAATACAAAAACCCTCAACAAAATACAATTCTAGCAATATATTAACAGTTTATACAACATGACTAAGTGGGATTTTAATCCCAGGAATGCAAGGGTGGGTCAACACACACAAAATACCAATATACTACACCAAATAATAGAATGAAGGGAAAAAGACATCTCAATTGATGCAAAAATAATCTTTTTTTAAAAACCTGACACACTTTCATAATAAAAAAGTAAACTAGGAGTAGAAGGGGAACTTCCTCAACCTGAAAAAGAGTATTTATGAAAAATTCACAGATAATGCCATAGAAAATGATCAAAGACTGTAAGCTTCCCCTTAAGATTAGGAATAAGACAAGCATGTCCACTTTTGCCATTTCCATTCAACACTGCAATGGAAGTTCTAGCCAGAACAACTGGGTAAGAAAAAGAAATAAAAGGCATTCAAATTTAAAAATAATAATTAAAACTATTTCTATTTAACAATGAAATAATCTTATATAGCGATAACCCCAAAAGGTCCACCAAAATACCTAAGAGAACTAAAAGAAGTAGTCAATAATATTACAGGATAATAAATCAACAAACTGAGATCAGTTGAATTCCTACAAACAAGTAATGAACAATCTAAAATCTGAAAATAAAATTAAGAAAACAATTCCATTTAAAATAGCATCAAAATGAATAAAATATCTAGAAATAAATGTAGCCAAGGAGGTATAAGATATGTACACTGAAAGACAAAACACTGCTGAAAGAAATTGTAGAAGACCTCAATAAATGGAAAGACACCCAATAATCATGGATTGGAACTATTAATATTTTTAAGAGGACATTACATTCCAAAGCACAAAAGTGATCCAATGCACTCCACAGCAAAATCCCAATGGCCTTTTCGTAATTTGCAGAAATGGAAAAGCTGATCCTCAAACTGATATGGATTTACCAGAGACCCATAACAGCCAAAAACAATCTTGAAAATGAAAAACAAGTAGAAAGACTCATACGTCCCTATTTCAAAACTTACTACAAAATTACACATAATCAAACACTATGGTACTGGCACAAGGATAGCCATATTGAGCAATGTAATGGAACTGAGACTGCAGAAATTAAACATACATCTATGACATACATACAAACATTCTGACAATGTTGCCATGATTATACATTGGATAAATAATAATCTCTACAACAATTAGCACTAGGACAATTGGACATACACATATAAAATAATAAAATTTGGACATCTGGTCCACCATGATGGCAGCATAAGACTTCCCAGGGTGGAGATTCCCCACAGAATCTTTGAACAACTAGCAAAAACTGGCAGTCATCTTCCTCAGAACTCCAAAAAACCGTTAAAGGCTTTCAATAATTGGGAAAGTGTCAAATCAAGAAAATGCAGCTCTAGAAATGGTAGCATACACTCATGGTGCCCTTGCTAGTCCACACTCACCACTTCCTCGCTGTGGTATGGAGTCAACCTGTGATCCCATTGTGGGCCCCTGGTCCAGTTCCAGAGAGAAAAGAGCAACCCCTAGGCACATAATGAGTTGCTTATGTATCAGTGCAAATAAATTGGTGCCAATCTGTTGGGTGGCAGCCTGAAAAACTGAACCAGGAAACTGGTCTCTGACTCACCTCCAAAGAACTTGTCCTGCAGGCAGAAGCAGCTTGCAGAAAGTTAAGCAGTGTAAGAAACAATTAACCCAAAGTGGTCTGGGGCAAACTACTACCTACTTTGAGTCATACAATACAGTACTTTGGAGGAAGAGAAAGTCAGTTTCACAGGGAGTTGAAGGGACATTTGATTTCCTATAAATGGGGAAATTCTTTTTTTTTTTTAACTTTATTTTGTACATTTAATAATTGAAAACATAAGCAATTAAAAACTAAAAAGTAAACACAGATGAATAAATATATACATTTCTCAATTAAATGTAATGGATACATGTAAATTTTTTTTTGTTGTTTGTTTTTTGTTTGTTTTGTTTTTGTTTTTTGTGAATCAAACAATATATTACACAATATATTTGGTTCATAGTAATGCATTCATACAGTATTTGTCCTTTTGTGTCTGGCTTGCTTCAACCTGGGGGAAATTTCTTAAGACGAGGGGAATGCAAAAGCCCGAGACAAGACAAAGGCTAAGAAAAAAATGGAGAAGACAATGCCCTTCCCATTCACCTCAAACTGAACCTCTTGAAAGGAGGACTAAACTCTGAAGGAGAGCACCAGACAAATCACTGCCAAATTGTGAAGATCGTGAAATGTGTTTTTTGTGTTGAATTGCTTGTTTGTGTTAGATACTGGCACTCAAGTAATTCTCTTTCATTTCACTTGCTGGATATAAACTTAAGGAACAGACAGCTCAGGGACTAAATCCCAGAATTAATACTTCAAATTATTAAAGTGTACAGGGGGCAACAAAGGATTAAAAGACAAACAAAAAGTAGAAAATTATGGCCTATGCAAAGGAACAAGGAAATGATCCAGAAACCATCAACAAAGAAGACTAGACCATAAACATAACTGACAAAGACTTTTAAAAAATTGATTGTCAGTATGCTCAAGGGCATAAAGAAAAACACAGAGAAAAAAACTCAAGGATATCAAGAAAATTATTAAAGAAAAATATGAGAACCTCAAGAAAGCCACAGACATTTTTCAAAGGAAACAAACAAATACCGGAATTGAAGGCCACAATAACTGAAATGAAAATTTCTTTACCACAGATCAACAGCACATTGGGGCTGGCAGAGAAATAATCAGTGAACTTGAAGACAGGACAATTGAAATGATTCAGGCTGAGAAGCAGAAAGAAAAGAATGAAAAAAAAGTGAACAGAGCTGTGGGACACCAGCAAGCAAACCAATATATGTATTTTGGTAGTCAAAGAAGGAGAAGAAAGAAAGAAAGAAAGGGGCAGAAAGAATATACAAAGAAAGAATGGAAGGAAACTTTTGCATATTTAAAGAGTGACTTCAATATGCATAATCAAGAAGAACAGCAAAACCCATAAAAGGATAAATTTGGAGAGAACCACACACAGACACATAATGGTCAAACTATTGAATGCCAAGGAAAAGAACAGAGAGTACTGAAAACTGGAAGAGAAAACTATGTGTTAAGAACAAGGGAGTCCCAATAAGATTAACTACTGATTTTCATAAGAAACCAAGGAGGCAAAACTGCAGTAGGACAAAATATTTAAAGTGCTGCAAGAAACAATTACCAGTCCAAAATTTTGTATCCGGTGACTATCTTTCAAAAATGAGGAGATATGAAGAAATTCCCAAATAAACAAAAGCTGAGGGTGTTCATCAACACAATATTTACCCTACCAGCAATGTTAAAAGGGGTTCTTCAGACTGAAAAGAAAGGGCATGAGATAGTGGATCAAAGTTGTATAAACAAATAAATACCTCCAGTAAAGATAACCATATGGGTAATTATAAATGACAGTACTTTTTTGGGTATGTACCTGCACTTTTTATTTCTTACAGTTTCTAAAATGCAAACACATCAAATGTAAGGACAAATGTATGGTTTTGTACATACAATGTATAAAGAAATAATCTGTAACAACTACAACAAAATGTGGGTAGACAGAGGGGTGTAGGAACAGTGTTTGTGTAAGCTAGTGAAGTTAAGTTTGTATCACATCAAACATGATTGTTATAGATTTCGGATGTTAATTTTAAGCCACACAGTAATCACAAAGAAAATAAATGAAAATATATGCAGAAAGAAATGAGAAGGGACTTAAAATTGTATTATGCCAAAAATAAAATAAATATGAAAGTAGGCATTAAAAGAATTGAAGGACAAAAAAGGTATAAGACTTACAAAGACCAAATAGCAAAATGCCAGAAGAAAGTCCTGTATTATCAGTAATGACTTTAAACATAAATTATTAAACTCTCCGATTAAAAGGCAGAGATTGGAATTAAAAAGTATGACCCAACTATATGCTCTTTAAAAGGGACTGGTCTTATATTCAAAGACACAAGAAGACTGAATTTGAATGGATAGAAAAAAATACATGCCATGCAAATAGTAATCAAAAGAGAGCTGGGGTAGCTGTCCTAATATCAGACAAAATACACTTTAAGTTAAAAAATATTATGAGGGGCAAAGAAGGTCACTATATACTGATAAAGGGGTTAATTCAAAATGAAGAAATAACATTTATGAATACACATGTATATAATGTCAGAGCCCAAAATATATAAAGCAAACATTGACAGATTTGAAGGAAGAAACAGACATTTCTACATCAACAGTATGAGAATTCAATACATCACTTTCAATAATGGATAGAACCATTTAGACAGAAGATAAATTAGGATGTAGAAAACTTGAACTATACTATATACCAACTAGGCCTAACAGACATATATAGAATGCTTCACCCAACAGTAGCAGAACACACATTCTTCTCTAGTGCACATGGATCATTATCCAAGTTGGACCATGTGATGGTTACACTACTCCCCTTTTGAGAAGCAGCTTTTGGCTTGCTACTGGGCCTTAGTAGAGACTGAATGCTTAACCAGGGGCCATCAAGTTACCATGAGACCTGAGTTGCCTATCATGAGCTGGGTATTGTCTGACCCACCAAACCATAAAGTTGGACGTGCACAGCAGCACTCCATAATAAAGTGGAAGTGGTATATACGAGATAGGGCTCGAGCAGGTCCTGAAGGCACAAGTAAGTTACATGAGGAAGTGGCCCAAATGCCCATGGTCACCATCCCTGCTATGTTACCTTCTCTTTCCCAGCCCACAACTTTGGCCTCTTGGGGAGTCCTTTACAATCAGTTGAATGAGGATGAGAATACTCGGGCCTGGTTTACAGATGGTTCTGCACGATATGCAGGTATCACCTGAAAGTGGACAGCTACAGCACTGCAGCCCTTTTCTGGGACATCCTTGAAGGATAGCGGTGAGGGCAAATCCTCCCAGTGGGCAGAGCTTTGAGCAGTGCATCTAGTTGTTCATTTTGCTTGGAAGAAGAAATGGCCAGAGGTGCATTTGTACACTGATTCATGGGCTGTTGCCAATGGTTTGGCTGGATGGTCAGGGACTTGGAAGGAACATGATTGGAAAATTGGTGACAAGGAGGTCTGGGGAAAAGCTATGTGGATAGATCTTTCTGAGTGGGCAAAAAACATGAACATATTTGTGTCCCACGTGAATGCTCACCAGAGGGTGACTTCAGGAGAGGAAAAGTTTAATAATCAAGTGGGTAAGATGACCCGCTCTATGGCTAATGCTCAGCCTCTTTCCCCAGCCACTCCTGTCATTGCCCAATGGGCTCATGAACAAAGTGGCCACGGAAGTAGGGGTGGTGGTTACGCATGGGCTCAGCAACATGGACTTCCCCTCACCAAGGCTGACTTGGCTACAGCCACTGATGAATGCCCAATCTGCCAGCAGCAGAGACCCACACTCAGCCCCCAATATGGCACCATTCCTCGAGGTGACCAGCCTCCGTGGCAGGTTGACTACATTGGACCACTTCCACCATGGAAGGGGCAGTGATTTGTTTTAACTGGAATAGACAAATACTCTGGATATGGGTTTGCATTTCCGGCACGCAATGCTTCTTCCAAAACTACCATCTGTGGACTTGCGAAATGCCTTATCTACTGCCATGGCATTTCGCACAGCATTGCTTCTGATCAAGGAACCCATTTCACAGCAAATGATGTGTGGAAATGGGCACATGCCCATGGAATTCACTGGTCTTACCATGTTCCCCATCACCCTGAAGCAGCTGGATTGATAGAATGGTGGAATGGCCTTTTGAAGACTCAATTACAGCACCAACTAGGTGGCAATACCTTGCAGGGCTGGGGCAGCGTTCTCCAGGAGGCTGTGTATGCTCTAAATCAGCGTCCTCTCTATGGTGCTGTTTCTCCAATAACCAGGATTCATTGGTCCAGGAATCAATGGGAGTGCACCACTATTACCCCTAGTGACCCACTAGGAAAATTTTTGCTTCCTGTCCCTACAATCTTAAGCTCTGCTGGTCTACAGGTTTTAGTCCCAAAAGGAGGAGTGCTGCCACCAGGGAACACAACAATGATTCCATTGAACTGGAAGTTAAGACTGCCACCTGGCAACTTTGGGCTCCTCTTACCTGTGAATCATCAAGCAAAGAAGGCAATTACTGTACTGGCTGGGGTGATTGATCCTGACTATCAAGGGGAAATAAGACTACAACTACATAATTGGGGTAACGAAGAGTTTGTCTGGAATGCAGAAGATTCTCTAGGGCGTCTCCTTGTCCTGCCATGCCCTGTGATTAAAGTCAATGGAAAATTGCAACAAACCAATTCAAGCAGGACTAACAATGGCTCAGAATCTTCGGGAATGAAAGTTTGGGTCACCCCACCAGGCAAAGAACCATGGCCAGCTGAAGTGCTTGCTGAAGGTAATGGGAACATGGAATGGGTAGTGGAAGAAGGTAGTGATAAATATGAACTTCGACCATGTGACCAGTTACAGAAACGAGGACTGTAATAGTCATGAACCCTTCTTCCATGTTTCGTTATGAGTAGGGTTGTATATGTACACAAAATGAATTTCTTTGTTTTCTTCCCCAACTTTTTCCCCTATCATGAAAAGCTGTATTAATTCCACATCATAATATTTAAGGATGTCAAGTTTAAGAGTGACTATTACCCAAGGACTTGTACCCTGTTCTGTGGGGAATTAATGCATTTCTGGTTGTACGCAGGGGAATTGAACATTGTTAGGTGGAAATATATATGTATGCCTGTCTGTTATTGTTTTTACTTAGAGACTAAGTATGGTTTAGAGTAATGTGTATGACTGCCAAGTTGACAAGGGGTGGACTGTGATAGTTAGTCTAATGTGTCAACTCAGCCAGGTAATTTTGTCCAGGTGTTTGTTCCAGCAAGCACTGGGCTAATTGTAATACAAGAAGATTTATGGACTTCAATCACCAGTGAGTTTACTGCGTGGATGGCTGATTACATCTGCATCAATCAGGGAGATTACATCATCAATGGGTGGTGCTTTTATCCAATCAGTTGAATGACTTAAAAGGGGAAGTGATTTCAACCTTCAGAGAGATTTTCTCAGCTCGTCGTAGGACAGGCAACTTCTTCCAGAAACTCATCAATGACCTTTCATCGGACTTTCATCGGAGCCATTGGTTTGCAGCCTGCCTGTGGAACCTGGACTTGTGCATCCCCACGGTCACGTGAGAGAGACTTTTAAAATCTCATACTATTGACAGATATCTCCTGTTGATTCTGTTTCCCGAGAGAGCCCTGACTAATACAGACCATATGTTAGGTCACAAAACAAGTTTCAATAAATTCAAAAATATTATAATCTTATGATGTATCTTCCTGATCACAATGGAATGAATTTAGAAAGCAATAACAAAGGAACAACTGGAAAATTCACAAATACATGGGAATTAATGCGTTCATAAACAACCAGTGGATCAAAGGAGAAATCACTAGGAATAGTAAATGCCTTCAGACAAATGAAAACAAAAACACAACATACGAAAATTTATGGGGAAGACTGTGGGAAGATAGTGGAGCAGGAAGCTCCAAGAATCAGTCCTTCAACTATTGAAAAAGTAGGAACTGTCTAAATCAACTATTTCAAAACTCTTGAGCCCAGGAGAACAATGTGCAGCATCCAGGGAAGAGCAGGAAGAGGAGGTTGTTAAATCACAGTAAAGACCTGTATTTTAGTCAGCTAAGTTGCTGAAAGCAATATACCAGAAATGGGTTGGCTTTTGCAATGGGAATTTATTGGCTTAGAAGCTTACAGTTCCAAGGCTGAGAAAAATGTCCAAATCAAGGCATCATCAGGTGATGATTTTCCCCTGAAGACTAGCTGCCTGCAATCGTGGACTCCTCTGTCACATGGCAAGGCACATGGCAGCATCTGCTGGGCTCTCCCTTCTCTGGGAATCCTACCTTCATATTCCTGTTTCTGTGGCTATTTCTCTCTCTCCATATTCACCCTATTTATAAAAGACTCCAGTAAGAGGATTAAGACCCACCCTGGGCCACACCTAACTGAAGTAACCTAATCAAAAGTCCCCCTTACAACAGGTCTACATCCACAAGGATGGATTTCTTTAAGAACATGATTTTCTGAGGTCCATCCAGCTCAAACCGTTCAAACCGTAAATTCTTCTATCTACATGGTAGTTACCGGTGCCCATCCCCCATACTTGTGGAAGGCCTCAATGGAGTCCAGCCTGTTGTGGATTGCTGGGCCCAGAAAGGGATAAAAATACACTTTCCCAGGATCTGGGGTGGGAACGGGCCAATAATTGATCACAGCTTCTGATTAGCAACTTCAGATGGCTATGAGCATAGCTCTGAAAGCAGACATTGTTCCAACTTGCCTTGGTCAAAGGCAGAAGAGGAGACTTAAATACACTATATTTTCTTAAAGTTAATATTTAAAAATTTTAAAATTACAGTGTGCAACAAAATATTACAAGATGAACAAAGAAACAAGAAATGATGACCCATTCAAAGGAAGAAGATAAAAATTCAGAAAATACCAATGAAGAAGACCAGACTGTGGAAATACCAGTCAAAGGCTTTTTAAAAATTATCTTAAAATGCTCAAGGAGATGAAGTAAAAAAACAGAGAAATACCTAAATGATGTCATGAAAACAATGAACAATAAGAGAATCTCAATAAAGAGATAGACATTGTAAACAGGAACCAAAGAGAACTATTGGAGATGAAGACCAAAATACCTGAAATGAAAAATTCCCTGGAGAGTTTTAAAATCAGCTGGGACTTGGCAGAAGAAAGAATCTGCAAACTCAAAGACAAGACAATTGAAATGAGTCACACTGAGGAGCAGAAAGAAAAAAAGAACTATAAAAAGCCAAAATAGCCTAAGAGACTTGGAGCTGTTTGGCAATTTGATGTAATTATGAATTTCAAAAACAGATATTGGATCATGCTTGTAAACTGAGTGCTAATCTCGGCATGATAAAGTTATGATTAGGGCGTTAACTGGGCCACGTCAGTAGGGCGTTGAGCCCCACCCCTTGGTGGGTAGGTAATCAAATATAAAAGGCATGGCAAAGGACAGAGGGAGCAGTTTTTGAGTTGAAGTTCTCATTTAGAGTTTTGTTGCTGGAACCCAGGAAGGTGAGCAGATGGAGAAGCTTGGTCGTGAGGAAGGAGAGAAGGCCCCAGGATAAAGACGAGCCATTCTCCTGATAGTCTACAGCTGGCCTTGTGGAAGAAACAGAGGCGCTAAGCCCAAAGAGAAACAGAGCCCTGGGAAAAGAGGAACCCAAGAAGCCTGAACCCTGGCAAATGTTGGCAGCTGCCTTGCTCCAACACTTAGCAACAGACTTTGGTGAGGGAAGAAACTTTTGCTTCATGGCCCAGTAACTGTAAGCTTCTACCCCAAATAAATACCCTTTATAAAAACCAACCAATTTCTGGTATTTCGCATCAGCACCCTTTTTGCTGACTAATAAAAGACCTTGTGGTGGTTTGGAGCTGTGTGTGCACAAAAAAAAAAAAAAAAAAAAAAAAAAAAAAAACATGTTCTTAAACCTAATCCATTCCTGTGGGCATGAACCCATTGTAAGTAGGACCTTTTTATGAGGTTACTTCAGTTAAGGTTTGGCCCACCACAATCAGAATGGGTCTTAATCTTATTACTGGAGTCCTTTACAGATGGAATGACATTCAGACAGAGAGTGAAAGCCACAGAGGGAGCAGCCAGAAGCTGAAAATCAAAGGAACCCAGAAGGCAAGGGAGAGGCCAGAAGAGGCTGCCATTTGCCTTGCCATGTGACAAACTAAGGACCAAAGATATCCAGCAGCCAGCACATGAACACCATAGTGTTTGGTGAGAAAGCACTGCCTTGATGGCACCTTGATTTTTGCTTTCTCTTAGCCCCAAAACTATAGCTAATAAATTCCCATTGTTTAAGCTGACCTATTGCATGGTATTTGCTTGAGCAGCCTAAGAAACTAAAACAGACCTATGAAACAGCAACAAGCATACCAATATGTCTACTATGGGAGTCCCAGAAGGAAAAGAGAGAAAGGGGCAGAAGTAATACTCGAAGAAATAATGAAAGAAAATTTCCCAAACTTAGCAAAAGACATGAAAATGCACATTGACAAAGACCAGAGAACACCAAACAGGTTAAACATGAAGACGAATACTCCCCATCACATATTGATCAAATATTGTAATACAAAGGACAAGGAAAGAGCTCTGAAAGATGCAAGAGGAAAACAATGTATTATGTACAAGGGAGTGCCAATTAGACTGAGTGCTAATTTCTCATCAGAAACCATGGAGTCAAGAACACAATGGGTTGAAATACTTAAAGCACTGAAAGAAAACACCTGCCAATCAAGAATTTTGTTTACAGCAAGACTTCCTTTCAAAAAGGAGGGATAGATTAAGACATTCCTAGATAAACAAAATCTGAGGGAGATCATGACCACTATATCTGCCCTACAAGCAATGCTAAAGGGAGTTCTTCAGACTAAAAGGATACTAGACAGTGGTTCAAAGTGGCATAAAGAAATGAAAACCTTTGGTAAAGGTAACCATTTGGGTAATTATAAATGCCAGTATTATTACGGTGTATTGTTTGGTATGCAACTCCACTTCTTAATTCCTACTTATGCTAAAATACAAATGTATAGAAAACAATGAAGCATTTATGAATTTGGACATACAATGTATAACTATAGAATAAGTAACAAATACAGAAAAATGGTGAGGGAACAAAGGAGTACAGGAAAAGTGTATATATATATATGCTATTGAATTTAAATTGGTACCAAAACAAATATGATTGTTATATATTTAAGATGTTGAAGAAAAAATAGATATATGGGTCCTCATCAAAATTAAAACTTTTGTTCAAAGGACTGTAGCTTGAAAATAGAATGACAACCCACACAATGGGAAACATATTTGAAAACCATATGTACAGTAAGGGTTTCATATCCAAAATATATTTTAGAAAATCCTTCAACTAAACAACAACAAAAATCAACCAATTAAAAAATGGGCAAAAGTACTGAATAGACTTCCATTTCTCCAAAAAAGATATTCAAATGATCAAAAGCACATGAAAAGTTGCTCATCATTAGCTACTAGGGAAATACAAATCAAAAGCACAATGAGATACCATTCAAAACAACTAGAATGAATACTATTAAAAATGGAAAATTACAAATATTGGAGAGGATATGGAGAAATAGGAACTCTCATACATTGCTGGTGGGAATATAATGATACAGCTGCTGTGGAAGACACTTTGGCAGTTCCTCAGAAAATTATGTATAGAATTACCATATGACCAAGCAATTGCACTTCTAGGTATATAACCAAAAGAAATGAAAGCAGAAAGTGGAACAGGTATTTTCATACCAATGTGCTTAGCAGCATTATTCACAATAGCCAAACAGTGGAAGCAACCAAAGTGTCCAGCAACAGAATAGTGGATGAGAAAAAGTGGTGTATCTATACAATGGCGTATTCAGCCATAAAAAGGAATGAATTTCCCAAAAAATGTTATAACATGGGTGAACCTTGAAGATATCATGTTGTGTGAAATAAGCCAGACACAAAAGGACAAATATTATATTATCTCACTCATACGAAATAATTAGAATATGCAAATTCAGTGAGAAATTAGAATACAACTTACTAGGGGCCAGAGTAGGGGTGGGGAATGGGGAGTTAGTGCTCAATTTGTAGAGTTTCTGTTTGGGGTGATGGGAAATTTTCATAATGGATAGTGTTGAAAGTAGTACAATACTGTGAATGTATTTAAAACTACTTAATTGTATGCTTGAAAGTAGCTAAAATGATGAACTTTAGATTGTATATATGTTACCAGAATAGAACTGAACAACACAAAGATTAACCCTAATACAAACTATAGACTGTAGTTAATAAAATAATATAATAATGTTTCAATTTTAACAAAGGCACCACACTAATGCAAAACGTTAATAATAGTCATGTTCCACACTGGGGGGAAGGTAGTAGATTTATATTCTGAGTTTGGCTTAGAGAGAGGCCACATTTGAGCAACAAGGAGACTTTCAGGAGGGAACTCTTAGGAAATATATAATACTAGGCTAAGTTTCAATTTCACAAGAAAAAGTTCATAAGTACAATCATCAATATCCAGGGCCTGGCATAATGGTCTGTCTTTGTTCACTAGGCACTGCAATTATATTGAATTCCCATCCTGGGGAGTACTCCTACATTCTCTAATAGGACAGTAAGTAGGTCTTTTTGCCCAATATTTGCTCCCAGAAAATTGGGAGAACAAAACCACTGCAAAGAAACTATGTAGATCTCTTCACTTCATACTGTAACAAAGGCTGTGAAAAGCAACTGAACTGAATATACAGGTTAAGTATTCTGGTTTTAAAGTATAAATTGTTGTTCATAGTTGAACCAGGACTCTACTTCTGAAGCTTTATGCAACCGAGGGGTGGGGTGAAGAAATGTTGCTAAACTATGTATGAACTGAGATGGTACTATACCTGAACAGTTACTTGTGCCTGTAGAGATGAGCATGGATTTTGTTTTTTGTTCATTTTTGTTTTGTCTACATGGTAGTAGTGTAGTTTTGGTGCCAAGGAAAAAAGTGTGATACATAACTAGTAAGAGAGACATCCTCTGTTCTTCCCCCAAAGAATTCAGCAGCCATCTAACATGCCAAGGAGAGGTATCTTTGGAAGACAGCACTCTAAGCACATATACTGACAATCTCATGAGGGATACCATCAATACAAGCTAAGGTGAGACCTCATTAAACTGCTTCAATGGCAGTGGCTATTGGCTGGAGGGGAGGATGAAGCAGGGGAAAAATATGTCAATTGCAATGCAGTTAACTGTAGTGGGGAAATAGTTTTGTGAACACATTCACTACATGCCTTCAGGAACTCCCAGATATGATGGGGAGGTGGGGAGAGACTTTTGCAGAGAGGGGAAGTTAAGATATCCAACCATTGGGAGTTCAATCCATGGCAATTTCAGCATTAAATGTTAGTGTGTCAGGGAATGATTTCATAAAGAAGACTGAAGAAGTCAAACCATAAAGCAAGATTGATAAATTTGACCATCTTAACTCAATTAATTGTAATGATCAAAAGTCACCATAAATAAAGTGAAAAGACAAGCCACAAATTGAAAAAATATATCTTAACACATATAACCAAGAAAATATTATGTTAAATAACTCCTAAAAATAATTTTAAAAAGCAATAGAAAAATGGTCAAAGACACAAATAAACTTTTCAAAGAGGAAACACAAATGGCCAATAAACATATGAAAAAATGCTCAACCTCATTAGTAATCAAGGAAATGCAAAGTAAAATCACAATGGATTAACATAACAAATTGAACATTTTATAATAGCAGGTATTGGCAAGACATCACTTGTGAAATATAAATGTTCAATGATTCTGGAAAAAAATTTTCTACTTATCTGGTAAAATTGAAGACACACTTACCCTATAGTGCAGCAATTCTACTCCTAGGTATTTGCTATATAGAAATTCTTGCACTTCTAACAATTTTCATAGCAACAGTCTATATAGATAAACAGTCTATATTTATCTAAGGGATAAACTGTGGTACATTCATAGAATGGAGATATATCCAACTACATATAATGTTCTTAGAACATAATTTAGAGTGAAAAAATCACGTCCCAGAAAAATACATACAGTATGATACTATTTTTATGAAGTTCAAAAATAAGAAAAAAACTAAGCAATAAATTGTTTATGGATATGAACATAAATGGTAAAGCTATAAAGAAATTCAAGGCAGAATTCAAGAATAGTAATTACCTCTGGGGCACAACAGTGGCATGGTATTATGGAAGAACACACAGTAATTTCAACAGTATTGGAAATTTGTTAGTTCTGTGGTTCAAAGTTATTTGTTTTATTACGATCAATAACTTTCTATGTGTTATACACATTCTTCTGTGCATCAAATATTCATAGGAAAAAATATGGAAAAAAGTGAATATGACCACATTTTGTACTCGGGCTTGTGATGAAGTCTAAACATATACTAGGTAGACAAAGCTTGGCTAATAGACTGTTAGTACCTATATTATTTCATCATTTTATAATTTAAAAACATTCAACTACACAGCATACCATTAGGGAAAAAAGCTTACAGGATGGCTCCCAAGAGGCCACACAGGGAGATAGATGCTCATTACTTTGGTGAATTTACCGTGGTCCTGGGTTTGGCCCTCTGCCTTACAAGCTCTGAAACCAGATATTATTAGCTCATGGAGAGCAAATTCCCCTCTCAGAAACATATGAACACTAATTAAGCTTCCCAGACTAAGACTCTAAAATGTCAATTCATTTATTGGCAAAGCAAAATATAATCCTCACATGGATTGGTAAAGTCAAGTCAGCATGATCAGAAAACTCTCTCTCTGTGTAGTCAAGCTACATGGGAGGTCAAACCATAATAAAAAGTTATTTTTTTTAATTTTCACTAAGAAATAACTGACATAGGTACTAGATTAACCATAATTTAAATGGATAATATATTTTTCTCCCTGTAGTTATGGCACATAGAAAATCACATGATACTCAGAAAGTTACCTGATGATCTTGGAATTATAACAAGGTGAATCAAAGCAATCAAATGCTTAAAGGCATTGGGGTAGCTCTCAGTCTCATTGGGATGCTCTCAATAATAGACCAAAGTATAAGAAGAACATTGCATCAGGCTCTCTCTTCTGTTGAAAACACTTGGGTGGACATAGCTAACATGCACCTTCCTGACTCTCCTTTTTCTATGCTTTCTGGACTGTCCACCCCCATCCTCTGATTGATACGGTCATTATTTAGATACATTAACCCTGTATAACAGTAATACTGGCCTTGAAACCACCTTGTCTCTTTCAAGTGATTGCATAGATCTACCCTGGCCCACATGTTGATCTCAGAGGGCAATTTGTTCCCCTCATTTCTCCATGTTCTCACAGTCCCTTCATTAACTGCCCTGCCCCCAGTATTTATGAGAGCCTTGTCATGGGAGAAACCACGATTGGAAAGGATCTGAGGTCCTGAAAATCCTGGAAATTTGGAGTGATAGTAGAAATAAACATCCTGCACAAAGCACACAGGATGTTTATTCATTCCCTTGCACATTAAACACTTCCTATTTTGACAATAATTTAAAGTACATTCAGTAAAATATAAATGTTCAAGGAATATTTCATTAAGATCAAAGAGAAATTAGATATCATTAATGAGAAAGGGAGTTATAGTTTGTATCAGGAACTAAAATATGAGATTATTACTGTGAGTTTTAAATTCAGCAATGCTGTACCTAGCAGCCAAGATAGAAAGGTAAGGTAACATCAGGTTATACTTCCCAAAAAGTATATAAATATTCTTTCAGAAAACATTAATGTAGAGTTAGTCTGGTATATTATTTTAATTGACTCTTTGTTCCCTTTACAGCTAATATCACTGACTTTTCTAGGCAAAGAAGACAGTATAGACCCAAAATCAGTAGATTGAAGCATTTTGCTGACTGACCTAAGCCAGCCATTTTGCCCTGACAGACATTATAGAATATTAATTTGTAGAAAAGTTTGGTAGTACCAGACAAAGCTTTCTAAGACAAACTTCCTAACTGGTCCTTACAAGGATAAAAACTCTGACCGTGTTTTTCTTAGCCTCAAGCCAAGAAAACCACTGAAGTGACTATTAACTCACCTAAACCCTAAGGTTAACTTAAGCAAAAATAAGTAGGGAATCATGGATGTCTATAACACGCAAACAGAATTCACAATTCCTACAGATAGTGAGGGGAGTAAAAAGCCCAAAGTTGAATTTAAGAGTCAATTGCAAATTCTCAGATTAAGAAATGAGCAAACATAAGGACAGAATGCAACTATGAACTAAATTGGATTTATTATTATTCCAACAATGGATGAACTTTTAAAATTGATATAAAGGCAGTGGCCAACAGAGGTTCTGAGGGAAGGAAGAGGGAAAAAAGTTGTAACATGGGGCATTTTGGAGACATTGGAATTCTTCTGTATGGCACTGCAATGATAGATACAGGCCAATATACATTTTATCAAAACCTATAGAATTGTGCAGTGCAAAGTGTAAAACATAATGTAAACTATAGACCATGGTTAGTGGCAATGCTTCAATATGTGTTCATGAATTGTAACAAACGTACCACACTAATGAAAGATGTTGTTAATGGGGAGAGTGTGGAGGGGGAGGGGTGAAGTATATGGGAATCCCCTATTTTTGTTGTTTTTTATTTTATATTTTTAAAACATTTAAAGATACTCAGAATACATAAATGTTACATAAAAAATGTAGGAGATTCCCATATGCCCCACTCCCTATCCCACCCACACTTTCACACATTAAAAACATACTTCATTAGTGGGGTCCATTTCTTCCAATTGATGAATACATATTGAAGCATTGCCAATAAGTATGGATTATATTTTACAATCCAATTTAAACTCTCTCCTGCATAATTCTGTAAGTTATGACAAGATATACAATGGGCTGTATCTGTCATTGCAACATCATTCAGGACAATTTCAAAGTCCCCAAAATGCCCCAATATTACAACTACTTTTCCCTCTCCCTCCCCTCAGAACCTCCAGAGGTTACTGCGTCCACATCAATGATAAATGTATTTCCATTGCTAGAATCACAATAAGTCTATAGTAGAATAAGAGTAAGTCTACTCTTTTCCATCATTCATTACCAATCCTGAGGATTCTGGGATGATAATGCCCACTCCACCTCTAATTGAGAGAAGGCTCAGATCCCATGGGGCAGGTGGATGGGGCTATCTTGCTTGCAATTGTACTCTGTCTCTGTGCCTTGGGATGGTCATTGTTCATCATCATTTCCTTGTTAGTTGTCCTTGGTGAGTCCAAGGAACTGGAGAGTAGGCGTTGCAACTCTGTTGAGATTCAGGGCCCAACTGGCACATGGAAAGCCCAAAGATTTAAGTCTCTTGGACATAAATCTATCAACTCTAGTACTAACTATAGGTTCAAATAGAAGAGGGAAAAGAGCCATGTGTAGGGAAATCACAACTGAGTCAAATTCTGTCACACTGGGGAGCATAAATTCCAAAGTAGGGACAACTGGCAGAGCACCAAACTCCTGAGCTGTCAGCCCTGCCCATAGTGTCTGGATGTCTCCACAGCCCTCTGGAGCCCCACTATTTGAGGCAATATTTACAGTGGCAGTCAATGGGATCCTGTTGAGACAAGCATAAGCATAGCCTCAGGAATGACCTCTCAACTCACTTTAAAGACTCTTAGCCATATAAACTCTTTTGTCTGTACCCTTTACCTTTTGGTCAAGGTGTTTTTCCAGTTGCATTGCTAGTTGGTGTTTGGTATTAATCCCTGTATGCCAGGGAGGCTTATTCCTGGGAGTCATGTCCCATGCCAGGGGGAAGGCAATGCATTTATATGCTGAGTTTGGCTTAGAGAAAGACCATATTTGAACAACAAGGAGACTCTCAGGAGGTAACTCTTCGGCAACCTATAACACCAGGCTAAGTTTCTATTTCAAAAGAAAAGTTCATAAGTAGAGTCATCAATATCAAAGGCCCATCAATGGTCCATCCTCCTTCACTATTCACTGCCCCTGACTCGAGGGATTCTTGCTGTCCCATTAGAAAATGTGGCAGAGGTTCCCTGGATGGAAATTTGATATTCTTTCCGTTATTGTATGGATCTGAAACCGCTGTGACAATACCCCATGAACACTTGAACTCATTCATATGCCTTATAGGTATGTTGGAGGTGAATTTCCTTCCATGCATCCCCTATCACTGACACCCCACACCAATGATCCTCCCCTGCCACAGTTATAACCCTTCTGTGATCCAAAACTTCTTCAAAAATGAAGCCAACAAAATAACTGAGTAAAATTAAAAAGAAAATGAAATAACGATAGTTTTAAAAATGGCAAATAAAATACAAAAAAAACTTAAAATAATAAATTTTTAAAACGTTTTAGCATTACATCTTTCATCATTGTAAGGTCTATTGTCTTATATGTGCAGTGAAACTTTACTCCATTTATTATCCCAATGTCTTATTTTTTTCATTTTACTTTCAAAAAAGATTTAGGTTACAGAAAAGTCATGTACAGAACCTAGGGGATTCCCATATACCCAACATCCTCCCGCTTTTCCCCTTTCCACTATTAATAACATTTTACATGTGGATGATACAATTGTTATAATTGATGTACAAATATTGACGCATTGCTACTAACCATGATCAAAGATACACAATATGGTTTACATTTTGATACATACAGTTTTATAAATTTTGATGAAATTTAACATGGCCTGTTTCCATCATTGCAAGATCATATAGAACACTCCCATTGACCCCAAAATGCCCCATGTTCCATCTATTCTATTCCTCCCTCCCCCTCCCCTCAGGACCCATAGCAACCAACAATCTTCACTCCTTGAAGAACAAAATTCCTAGTTACTTGCAACAACACTGAAGGCTTGACATAATGGCCTGCCTCCCCTATTAGGCATTGCCCATGCTGTTGAGAGACACCCCCTTCTATTTAAGAATGTAGCAGGACTCCTCAGGATAGGAGTCCAACAACTTCCTGTTCACTGTGTGGGTCTCCAGCCGCTGACACAATGTACTATGACAGGATGAACAGTCACATACTCCCTAGGAGCCTGCTGCAGGTGCACCCTAACCTGCCTACCCCCCACATCTAACACACTAAACCAGTAACTTTCTCCTGCCATATTAGCCAAAAAAAAGAAAAAACATTCCCAACATTGTAGTTTCAACCACATACCTGCAAATTCCCAGAGTTCATCCGCTCCTTCCCCCAACCCTCCACTCAGTTCCATAGACAGTGCACCACCCCTATACCCTACCCCCCTCAAAGGTGAGTACCATGCAACCCAAGAGCATCACTGCACCACTGTCATGCCCATCCACTGCACAACTATACCCTTCAACCTTATCATAGATTTTGTCCATATGGGCATTGGCTCACAACCTTCTACTCAATTTCTATCTCCTGAAAACCTATCTTCACCAGACTCCAGATCTTTGAGTCTGCTCAATTTACTTAATTCATATCAGGGAGGTCATATTTCTCCTTCAGTGCATGGCTTGCTTCAATATAAGGTCTTTAAGTTTCATCCATGTTATCCCATGTGTTAATACAGCATTTCTTCTTACAACTGAATAATATTCCATGGTAAGTATATAGTAGAGTTTCCTAATCCATTCATCTGTTGATGGACATTTGGGTTCTTTCCAACTTTTGACAATAGTGAATAATGACACTATGAACACTCGTATGCATATATCTGTTCATGTCCCTGCTTTCAATTGTTCTGGGTACATACCCAGCAGTGGGATTGCTGGATCATATGGCAGTTCTATAGTTAGCTTCCCTAGGAACTGCCAAACTGTCCTCCACAATGGCTACACCATTCTACATTCCCACCAGCAGTGGGTGAGTGTTCCCTTTCCTCCACATTCTCTCCAACACTTGTAGTTTTCTGTTCTTTCAATAGAAGCCAGTCCAGTAGGTGTACGATGATATATCATTGTAGTTTTGTTTTGCATTTCCCTAATAGCTAGTGATGTTGAGCAGCTTTTCATGTGTTTTATAGCCATTTGTGTTTTCTCTTTGGATAAGTGTCTATTCAAATCTCTTGCCCATTTTTTAAATAAGTTGTTTTCCTTTTTATTTTTGGTATGTAGAATTTCTTTATATATGCTGGATATTAGATCCTTATTGGATAAGTGTTCCCAAATCTTTTCTCCCATTGAGTAGGCTTCCTTTTCACTTTCTTGACAAATTCCTTTGATGTGTAAAAGGTTTTAATTTTGAGGAGATCTCATTTGTCAATTTTTTCTTTCATTGCTCATGCTTTGGGTGTAAAGTTCATGAAACCATTTCCTAATATAAGATTTGTAGATGCTTCCCTACATTATCTTCCAAGATCTTTATGGTGTTGGCTCTCATATTTAGATCTTTAATCCATCTTGATTTAATTTTTGTGTAAGGTGTGAGATGGTGTTCCTCTCTCATTCTTTTGGATATGGAGATCCAGTTCTCTAAGCACCATTTGTTGAAGAAGCCATTCACTCCCAGTTGAGTGGGCTTGCTGGCCTCATCAAATATCAGTTGACTGTATATGTAAGCATCTAAATCAGGACTCTTGATTTGGTTCCATTGGTCAGTATGTCTATCTTTGTGCCAATACCATGCAGTTTTGAACACTGTAGCTCTGTACTTTATTTTAACATCAGGTAGTGTGATTCCTCAGATTTAGTTTTTCTTTTTCCACATGTCTTTGTCTATTCAGGGCCCCTGGCCTTGCAAATAAATTTCATAGTTAGTTTTTCCAATTCAGTAAAAAATGCTGTGGTAATTTTTATTGGGATTGTGTTAAATCTGTAAATAAGTTTGGGTAGGATAGATATCTTAATGATTTTAAGTATTCCTATCCATGATAATGAAATATTCTTCCATTTAGCTAGGTCTTCATTGATTGTCTTTAACAGTGTTGTGTAGTTTTCTGCATGCAAGTCATTTACATCTTTAGTTCATTTTATTCCTAGGTATTTGATTCTTTTAGTTGCTACTGTAAATGGGATTTTTTCTTGATTTACTCCTCAGATTGCTCATTATTGGTGTACAGAAATGCTACTGATTTTTGCACATTGATCTTAAAACCTGTCACTTCACTGAACTCATTTAAAGCTCTAGAACCTTTGCTATAGATTTCTCAGGGCTTTCGAGGTATAGGATAATGTCATCATCATATAGTGAAATTTTTACTACTTCCTTTCCAATTTGGATGCCTTTTATATCTTTTTCTTGCCTAAGTGCTTGAGCAAGTACTTCTAACACTACGTTAAATAAGAGTGGTGACAGTGTGTATACTTGTCTTGTTCCAGATCTCGGAGGGAAAGCTTTTAGAATTTCACCATTGAATATGATGTTAGCTGTGGGTTTTTTCATATATACCCTTTATGATGTTGATAAAGTTTCCCTCTATTCCTATCTTTTGAAGTGTTTTTATCGAGAAAAGGTGCTGTATTTTGTCGAATGCTTGTTCTTCATCTATAGAGATGATCATATGATTCTTTTCTTTCGATCTGTTTATGTGGCATATTACATTGATTGATATTCTTATGTTGAACCATCCTTGCGTACCAGGAATGAAACCTACTTGGTCATGGTGTAAACTTCCTTTGATGTGTTGCTGAATACAATTAGGAAGCATTTTGTTGAGGATTTTAGCATCTAGGTTCATTAGAGAGATTGGTCTATAGTTTTCCTTTCTTGTGGCATCTTTGTTTGATTTTGTATTAGGGTAATGTTGGCCTCATAGATTGAGTTAGGCATTGTTCCCTGTACATCTATTTTTGGAAGAGTTCAAGCAGGATTGGTGTTAGTTATTTCTGGAATGTTTCATAGAAATCACATGGGAAGCCATCTGTTCCTGAGCTCTTCTTAGTTGGGAGATTTTTTGATGCCTAATTCTATCTCGTTACTCGTGATTGGTCTGTTGAGTTCATCAATTTCTTCTTTCATCAATGTAGACTGCCTGTGTATTTCTAGGAATTTGTCCACTTCCTCTAAATTGTCCATATTGTTGGCATACGATTTTTCAAATATCCTCTTGTGATACTCTTTATTTCTGTGGGGGCAGTTATTATATCCCTTTCCTCATTTCTCAATTTATGTTTTTGCATCTTCTCTCTTTTTTCTTTGTTAGTCTAGCTAAGGGTTTTTCAATTTTATTAATCTTCTCAAAGAACCAGCTTTTGGTCTTATTTTTTCTAGTGCTTTCTTATTTTAAATTTCATTTACCTCTGCTCTAATCTTTGTTATTTCCTTCTTTCTACTTGCTTTGGGTTACATTGTTGTTGTTTTTAGTTTTTCCAGGTGTGCAGTTAGGTCTTTGATTTTATCTCTTTCTTCTTTTTTAATGTAGGTAAATATGGCTATGAATTTCCCTCTCAGTATAGCTTTTGATGCATCCCAAAGGTTTTGATACGTTGTCATTTTCATTCATTTTGAGGTAATTACTGATTTCTTTTGCAATTCCCTCCTTGACCCACTTGAATGTCTAAGAGTATGTTGTTTAACTTCCATATCTTTGTGCCTAATCTGCTTCTCTGCCCCTTACTGATTTCCAGCTTCATTCCATTTGGTCAGAGAAATTACTTTGTATAATTTCAATTTTCTGAATTCACTGAGAGTTGTTCTGTGGCTTAGCATGTGATCTATCCTGGAGAATGACCATGTGCACTTGAGAAAAATTATTCTGCTGTATTTGGGTATAATATTCTGTATATGTTTATTAGGTCCAGATCCTCTAATGTATTTATTATTCAACGTCTTTGTTTCTTTATTCTCTGTCGAGATGTTCTGTCTAATGGTGATAATTTTGTATTATTGTCCCCCATTATAGTTGTAGAAGCATCTATTTCTTCACTTAGTTTTTTCAATGTTTGCCTCATGTATTTTGAGGCGCCCTGGTTAGGAGCATAAATGTTTATGATTGATAGGTTAAATCTTTTATTAATTTATAGTGCCCTTCTTTGTCTCTTACAATAGTTTTGCATTTAAAGTCTATTATGTCTGATATTAGTATAGCTACTCCTGCTCTTTTTTGGTTTTTGTTTGCATGTAAAATTGTTTTCAAAACATTCACTTTCCGCTTCCTTGAGTCCCTGGGTCTAAGGTGAGTTTCTAAGCATATAGATGGGTCATATTTCTTTATCCATTCTGCCAATCTGTGTCTCTTGATTGGAGAGTTTAATCCATTAACATTCAATGTTATTATTGTCAAAGTATTACTTACATTAGCCATATTTTCTTTGGGTTCATGTATGTCATATGTTTTTTTTTTTCTTTTTTTACCTTTTTATTTATATTTAAACTCTCCTCCAACTCTTTTCTCCTGTTTTTTTCCTCTCAATATGCAGAACTCCCTTTAGTATTTCTTGATGGACAGATTTCTTATTGACATACTCTCTTAATTTCTGTTTATTTGTAAATATTTTGAACTCTCCCTCATTTTTGAATGTCAACTTTGCTAGGTAGAGAATTCTTGGCTGCAAGTTTTTTTTTCTTTTAGCACCTTAACTATGTCATGCCACTGCCTTCTGCCCCCCATAGTTTCAGATGAGAAATCAGCACTTAAAGTTATCAAGATTCCCTTGTATGTGACGGATCTCTTTGCTCTTGCTGCTTTCAGTATTCTTGCTTTGTCTTGAGCATTGGACAATTTGACAAGTATATATCTTGGGGTAGATCTGTTAGGATTTATATTGTTTGGGGTGCTCTGCTCGTCCTGGGCATTTACATCCATGTCCCTGAATAGAGTTGGGAAATTTTCATCCATTATTCCCTCCACCACTCCTTCTGCCCCCTTTCCCTTCTCTTATCCCTCTAAGATGCCTATAATGCATATGTTTGAGTGCTTAATTTTGCCATTCAAGTCCCTAAGTCCCTGCTGGATTTTTTCTATCTTTTTTTTCTATCTGTCTTACTATCTGTTTGATTTCAGATGTACTCTCTTCCATATCGTTAATTCTTTCCTCTGCCTTTTCAAATCTGCCATTATTTGCTTCCAGTATATTTTTTTATTCATTGCATTGTGACATTCATCACCATCATACCGGTTATCTTTTTAAGTATGTTTACAATTTCTTCTGTATGTTCTCCCTGTGTCCTCTTAATATCCTTAATCTCTTCACTTCATTAAGTTTACTCATGATATTTGTTTGGACATCTCTGATTAGTTGTTCCATGTTCTGTATCTCCTCCTGTTGTTTAGTTTGTTCGTTAGACTGGGCCATGTCTTTCTGTTTCTTTGTATGGCTTGTAATTTTTTGTTGGTGTCTAGGCATCTGTTTGTCTTGATGGGTTTATTCGGTTTGTTAGGCTATCTTTCTATTCTAAGGTTTTATTTTGTTGTTCTTTGTGTGTGGTGGGATAAGGTTACTCTGACACGTCATTCGTCTTATGGTATTTCCTTGCTCTTATCTATGTTCCCTTGAAAAGAAAGGATCAGGACCACAGAAAAAGATAGAGATAAGAAGAGAAAAAGAATGATAGTAATATTAATAAACAAGGTAGAAGAGGAAAGATAGAAGACCTAGGAAAATAAATAATTAACACGTGTAAAAAATCATAAGTACAGAGAAATAAGAATAAAAAAGTCAAAAAGAAAAAATAAAATGAGAAACAAAATAGAGAAAAAGATATAGAATGAATTAAAAGGCCGGAATTACAAGAAGAGAGGAAAAGAAAATAGAAAAAAGAAAAGAAAAACAAAAAAAGAAAAAGTAAAAAAAAGGAAATAAGAGAGAGAAATAAAAACAAAAAAAAACTGAAGACCAAACAAAAAAGAGACAGAATGAAAGAAAAACAACAGAAAATAGAAGAGAGAAAAGTGACGGAAAGTAAAGAAATAACATTGGTGGAAAAAATCAGTTAAAGAAAACAAGGGGAAACTAAGGAAGGGGAAACACAACAAACAATAAACAAAACAGCAGCAACTAAAAACAAACAACCTTCCCTCTTAAGACCCCTAAAGAGTTTCTCAGGCTGCGGTTTTTCATCAATCAATCACCCTGCAGTCTGCCCTCTGCAGGTAATGTACCCGGTTTTAGTGAATAAAATAAGGGGAAAAAGGAACATTTAAAAAAAAAAAAAACAGATCCAAGGAAACCTAAAATTTTTTAAATGTCTATATGTTCTCTGCCTTATATTTTTGATGTAACATTTATGTAATCTAAAGCTTCTTTCAAAATAATAATGAAGAAAAAATTTTAAAAAGAGTCGATGGATAATTGAATACCAGTGGCACAGCCTCGTTCATATAACAAATATGCTTGAATAAATAACACATCCTCCTCTAGGGAATAGTTTCCAAAGATACAAACACATTCCAATAATGGAGTACATTTTTTTCATACCGAGTTAGGAAATGGTACATTCAAATGGAAAATTTAATAAAATGACTAATTACAGTGTTGTGAGAAGAATTAAGGGAAATCAATAAGGGAAGATGAAGCATGACAAGGCTATCAAAATAGACCAGGAGCCTTTAGAACAACCCTTACCTGAAGGGGCAAGGGAAGGGATGAGTAACCAAAACCTACAGAAAACTTACATCTTTAGGGGAGAGCTATCTGACACGAGCTAAGGTTTTTAGTAGAGAAGCACAGGCAATTCCAAACCACATCAGAAATACAATCTGTAATAAATGGCCCAATCTCTCTTTTCTCCCATATTCCAACTGTCTGTTGGTAGCTCACATTGACTATACCCTTCATAAGCCAGAGGAAAGGGAGGCCAATCCATAAAGACCAACCTCCCAGGGCAGAAATCAGGGTACAGAAGGCATCTGGAGGAACAAGATGAGAATATCCGGTATTCATGTCTAAAACACTTTGTTTCTTCCTGTATATTTTAAATATACATAATGGGGAGAAAACAATATTCTGTGACATGCACTTCACATAATTAACAACATAAACCTATACCTTCACTAAAGCCTCTGCAAGCATTTCATTAACATTAATTATAGAATTATATATCAATTGTGTACTCATCACTACTTACTCAAAATAGCCTTGTTTTCATCAAAAAGATTTCTCAAGATCTGGGAAGTATGGTACTTGTATAGGCATGGTTTAAAAGCAGATATGAAGGCACAGGTCCTGCCCTAAGGCTTAAGAACTCACACAGGATATATCAGCAAAGGAATACGTATTCCATTATCAGAACATATGAAGCAATGAAGTAAATGTCTTCCAATCCTCCTTTCGTAACAGGAATACTGAGGCAGAGGAAGGGGCCTAGCCTCGTAGTCCCACAGAGCCAGGACAGAGAAAGTGTATATTTCTTCCTTAAAGTGATGAAACTGAAGTGAGTAGAAAAGATATTTTCCAAGAGATGGAGTTAAGGTAACAATGGAATAGCTTATCCAAAAGTGAGTAAATGTCAGGAACAAAGTCATTGAGCTAATTTGGGAGGGAAGAACCAGAGAAGTCAAAATAAGGTTGATGTGGAAAAGCAGGAAGTGGACTGGACTAATTTCAGAGACAATGTACCAGTGGTACATTTTTAATACCTGAGATAGATTTATATAAATGGACCAGAGCCATTGAAAGGGCTAGGATAGGATGGACAAAAACAAGTGCTACATGAATATCTGTCCCAAAGCTTTGCAGCTTTCTGGTGCAACCTTTTGCATTAGTACACAAGTTCTCTGGGGAGATAAACAACCTCTTTGATATTTCCACTGCTTCCTAAAATGAAAATTTGCATTCTCCTAGTCAACTAGTCACTTTCAACCATCTCATACCTCCACACCCCCGGGCTTCTGTTGGTCTTTTCAGCACAGTTTCACACTCCAGGGATACATCACCCCTTTTGTTCATTCATCAAAGTATCTCTGCAAAAAAGCTGTTGCATGTAAAGGGCATATTAACTCATTTCTCTCAAATCCCTTATTCCAAATCTTGCCCTGAAAATCTCACCCTTTTCAACAACAACAACAACAGACCCATTAAGGTGTTTACAGAAACAAAATTACTTTCCTTATACACTGAGCAACACAAAGAACTAGCAAAATATTTGCAGTTGTAGCTTTTCTCTAATTGTCCAGGTAAAAGTTTTAGAGAGGGTTCCCTCCTCCACCAAATGCTTGGCAAACAGGAAGTGACAATTCAAAAAATATATTATCCCCCTTATCCAGAATACATGAGAATAGTTGTGGGAATATTTTACTTTCCTGTTACATAGAGAGGGGACAAGAATAGTCTTCTCTTCACCTCCTTACCAACCCCAAGGCTGACTCTGAAACTATGACCACAGTCTCCTCTCCTCCTACTGCTTTGTAGGGGAAAGAGGGTTATGTCAAGGACAAGGATGGAGGTGATGTGTCAGCTGAGACTCCTTCAGTTGCAAGTGACCAATAAAACTCAAAATGGGACTTCATTGGTTAAAATAAAAGGCAAAATCTAGAATTTCATTTCATGGATGACTACATCTATTGATTCAAATTAATGTCATAAGAGCTTGCGGTCACACTCTGATTACTGTTTATCTTCTTGTTGCCTCCATTCTCAGACATATCTTCCCTGTAGTAGTAGCAAGATGGTTACCAGAAGATGCAAATTTACTCCGTATCTTCAACATCCCTCATAGAAAGAGCATGCTTTTTCCCCCAAAAGCTCAAACAAAAGTCCCAAAATTTTTACTCTGGCTTAGAAGTCACGTCCATCCTTATACTAATTAATCACAGAGTTCATGAGGATGTGATGCTAGGATAGATTAGGTCTGGTTCACAAGTCCTTTCATGGGGCTCTTTTGATGTTATCAGAAGAAGGGATAGATACTAGGCATTCAAAAAAGATATCCTTAAAGAAAGGAGAGTAAGAAAGGAATCATAGGGACCTTTAAAGTCACCTAGTGCTACATCCTTCTCAATGCAGAAATCCCTTATTCTGCAACCTAGGCAAGGGGACATCCAGCAGCCTTTCTAAAACAACAATGAAAAGGTACTCTACACCTCAAAAGGTGCTCCCTTATGCTTGTAAAAGCACAAAATATTGGAAAATTTGTTCTGATATTCAGTTAAAACTCTCCATAAAAGATTCACACGTTGGTTTCAATTCTGTCTTTGGGAATAAACAAAACAAACTAAATTTTTCCAAACATCAGCTTTTCAAATAACAGAAAGACAACTACCATGTGTCCTTAAGTATTTATTCTTGAAGGCAGAAAGACTTACAGGAAAAAGGGGGGGGGGCTGTTAAACTGAACTGCTATAAAATAGTCCCAGAACTGAAAAGTGGAAGGAAAACAGAGTACTTACTGAGGCTGAGAATTTAAACAAATCAAAGGAGCTAGGGAGAAAAGTCTTCACAAAAAGAAAGAGAAAAGTTCAAGATTACCAGAGAAGTGACAAAGGGATCCAAGATAGCAGAGTAGGGAATGGCAGGCTGCATTCTTCTTCTAGAAACTGTGGAAGGGTAGGCAGGCTTGCCGGGCATAAAGGAAGCCAGGGTATCACAGGGGTGATAGGAGAGGGCACTGAGAGGGAGGGGTCCGAGCTGGGAACTGGGGAAAAGGGTAGTCATCCAGCTGGTCATGGAGAAGAAAGGAGGATACCAGCCAGCCCTGGAGGAAGGAGAGCCAGACAGCCGGCTCTGGGGGAGACAGGAGCTGCTGAGGAATGATTCCATAGGCGGGCCTGTGTCCACCCTGTTTAGGGTAGGGGAGAGCCCAGTGAGCCATGGGGAGAACTGAGGAAACTTAGCTGGAGGTTTGGGATTTTTCCTTTTTTCCCCTCTATTTCCTTTTTTTATCATCGAGGTAATGACTGAGAGGCTGGCTATGAGGGGGCTGATTGGCAGGTACAAGCAGCTGGAGAGGAGTAGACTAGTGAGTCACTGGTGGCCTGAGAGGGAGGCCTGTCTTGTTTTGTTTTGCTTTGCTTTGTTTTTGTTTTGTGGGGTAATCAATTGGCCCAAAACAGGCAGCCTAAGAGGAAGAGCCTAAGCAGTCCTGGTAGTCTGAGAAAGAGATCCACATTTTTTGTTTCCTTTTGTTTTGTTTTGTTTTGCTTGTTTCTCTTTCTCCTCTTCCTTATTTTCCATTTCTTCTTCTGTTTTTCTTTTCTTTCTTCTCTTCTCAATTCACTTGTGTTTTTTATTTTTTCCCTTTTTCCTTTTTCTCCCTTTTTATCATTTATTTATAATTATTATCTTACCCTCTTAACTCTTGTTTTTCTCTTTCATTCTTTTTTTATATTATCTTTCTTTTTTCTTTCATTTTTTCCCTAATCTTTTCTTTCTTCCTTTCTGCCTTTCCTTGTTTTGTCTTTCTTTCTTCTCTTCTTGCTTATCTGGCAGTTTATTTTATTTTATTGTGTTGCTTTTTTTTTTTTTTTTTTTTACCTTTTTAAATTTTTATTCCTGTTACTATTTTTCCTTCTTATTTTTTTTTTTGTCTCTTTTCTGTTCTTTTTCCATCTTCCTTTTTTTTTTTTTTTACTTTTTCTATTATTTTTTATCTTTTTCTTTCATTTTTTGTGGATCTAATATTTTTCACATTGAACACGGGCAACTACAAGGATATAGAATAAGAGGAACCAAGTGATAAAGAGAATTTCTAACACAAAATCAATCAAAAATAAAATGCTAGACTATAAAGAGAAACTAACCAACTGAAATAACCCATCAAGATAAACAGATGATAGACATCAGCAAAACATTACAATCCTACTAAGAAACAGGAAGTCATGGCCCAGTTAATGAACAAAGTAAAAAGCAGAAGGAAACACACAACATGGAACTAGTCAAGGATGTCCAAACAAATATCCTTAATTAATTCAATGAAATGAAGAAAGAGATAAAGGATATCAAGAAAACACTGGGGGAACATACAGAAGAAATTATAAACATACATAAAAAGATAACATCTTATGGTGATGAAAGACACATGCAAGAAATTAAAAATACACTAGAAGCACATAACAGCAGATTTGAACAGGCAGAGAATAGAATGAAAGTGAAAGACAGGACATCTGAAATCGCACAGATATTAGAATGGATAGACAAAAAAAAAATGGAAAAATTCAGCAGGGACACAGGGAATTGAATGACAACACAAAATGTACAAACATGTTTTATTGGCATCCCACAGGGAAAAGAGAAGGGAAAGGGGGCAGTAGGAGCAATTGAGGAAATAATGGCTCAAAAATTTAACTCCTATAATGGACTTGGATATACATCTCCAGGAAATGCAGAGTACTCCAGGCACAATAATCCTAGCTGACCTATCCCAAGACACATACTTGTTAGATTGTCAAAAGCTCAAGACAAAGACAGAATCCTAGAAGCAGAAAGAGAAAAGCGATCCATCACATATAAGGGAAACTTGATAAGATTAAGTATTGATTTCTCATCTGAAGCCATAGAGGTGAGAAGGTAGTGGTATAACATAGTTAAGATGCTAAAAGAAAAATACTGTCAGCCAAGAATTCTGTATCCAGCAAAATTATCATCCAAAAATGAAGAAGAGTTCAAAATATTCAGAGATGATCAAATTGAGAGAATTTGTCAACAAGGACCTTGCCCTTAAGAAATACTAAAGTGAGTTCTACAGGTTGAAAAGAAAAAAACAGGACATAGAGGGTTGAAGGCAAGTGTAGAAAGGAAGATTATTGGTAAGAGTAACTAAAAGGATTAAAAAAAGAAATAAAAATAAAATATGATATATAAAAGCCTAAAGAAAAAAATGACTAAATTAAGTACTGCCTTTACAGTAATAATATTGAATGTTAATGGATTAAACTATTCAATCAAAAGATGCAGGTTGGCAGAATGGATAAGGAAATATGACTCATCTATATGCTATCTACAAGAAATTCACTGTAGACTCAGGGACACAAACAGGTTCCAAGTGAAAGGAAAATGATTTTACACACAAACAGTAACCAAAAAAGGGTTAGAGTAGCTATACTAATATCAGATAAAATAGACTTTAAATGCAAAACTACTCTAAGAGACAAAGAAGGACAATATATACTAATAAAAGACTTACACTACCAAGAAGAAAGAAAAATCATCAATATTTAGGCACATAACCAGGGAGCCCCAAAATACTGGAGGTGAATGCTGGTAAAACTAAGGGAAGAAATAAACATATCTACAATCATAGTGGGGGACTTCAATACAACATTAGAACATCTCAACAAAGTTTCAAAATAGAAACAGAGACCATGAATAATACATTAGAGGAATTAAACTTAATGGACTTATACATAACATTACACCCAAAAGCAGCTGTATATACATTCTTCTCAAGTGCTCATGGATCATTCTCCAGGATAGACCAGAGAAGTAATAGAGGAAAGTAAGCCCTCTACTGGAGAGGAAACAATTGCAAAACTGTGCAATCTAAAAATTTCACAACATATCTAAGGCAAGAATCAGATGACAAAGAGCTGAGAAAATCTGAACAGTTAAATATGGATTATTCTAAAGGTCTAGAATAAGTTAGAACAAGTATTGAAGAAGTGCCTTAACACAAAACCAACCAACAGGGGAGTAGATGTGGCTCAAGCGGTTGAGTGCCTGCTTCCCAGGGATGTCCCAGGTTCAGTTCCCAGTACCTCCTAAAAAACAACAACAAAGAAACAAACAACAAGCAAACAAATGAAAAAAACAACTCAGGGGAGCCCAAGTTGCTCAGTGGTTGAGTGCCAGCTTCCCACATACAAGGTCCCAGGTTTAATTCCCAGCCCCAGTACCTCAAAAGAATAAAAATAAAACAATAAAAAAACCTAGACAAGAGGAAAAAATGGACCTTAAGTGGTAACTCATCAAGATAATCAGATTCCTAGACATCAGCCAAAAATTGAAAGCTATACTAAGAAGCAGGAAGATATAGCTTTTGAAGTGAACAAATTTAAACTTCCAATGTGACTCAGAGGTTGGAACAAATAATAAAAGAAGTTCAAGCAAATCTACTAAATCATTTCAAGGAGATGAAGGAAAATATACATAAAGAGATAAAGGATATTAAGAAGACAATATTTGAGCATAAAGGAGAATTTGAAATTATAAAAAGAAACATAACAGAAATTATGGGGAGGAAAGGCAGAATAGTAGAGATTAAAATATATGAGAGGCATACAACAGCAGATTAGGAAAGGCAGAAGAGAGAATTAATGAACTAGAAGACTGGACAATAGAAACCACACAGTGAGAAGAACAGATAGAGAAAAGATTAGAAAAAAATATTGAGCAAGGATTTGAGTGACAGTACAAAGTGTACATACACATCATTATTGTCCCAGAAGGAGAAAGGAAGGAAAAAAGGGGCAGAAAGAATATTTAAAGAAACAATGCCCGAAAATTTTCTGACTCTTACGTAAGACATAAATATACATGTCCAAGAAGCACAATGTACTCTAAACAGAATAAATCCTAATAGATCAACTCCAAGACAAATATTAATGAAAATGTCAAAGGTGAAAGAGAGTGAATTCTGAAAGCAGTAAGAGAAACATCATTTGTCACATACAAGAGAACGTCTATAAGCCCAAGTACTGATTTCCCATCAAAAAACCATAAAGGCTAGAAGGCAGTGGTGTGATATATTTAAGATACTGAAAGAGAAAAACTGACAGCCAAAATTATTTAACCAGAAAAACTGTCCTTCAAAAATGAGGGAACATTTAAAATATTCAGAGATAAATGGAAACAGAGAGTTGGTCAGCAAAAGACCTGCCCACAAGAATTACTCAAAGGAGTTTTTCAGGTTGAAAGGAAAACACAGGAGGGTGTAGCTTGGAACAGTGTGAAGAAATGAAAATCATCAGTAAAGGTAAATAAAAGGGTAAATGCAACATGCAATAGTACTGTATCTTTCTTTAATATACAACTATATTATAAGAATCAAAACGCAATTGAACAATAAAAAGGCATATTTCCTGATAATGGACATGCAAAATATAAAGTGCTAAAGTGGGACAAAAAAACAACGTAAAGAGGGAAAACAGAGGGATATAGAAGCAGATAACGTGTATGATATTGAAGCTAAGTTGGTATTTTTTCAAATTAGTAGGTTATAGATATAGGTCCTATAATATAAACCACAGGGTAACTACAAATAAATTATTTTAAAAATGTACAGAAACAGAAATGAGAAAGGGATCAGTCAGATACATCACAAAAGATCAACTATACAAAAAGCAGGCTGCAATGAAGTGAAAGACGAATAAAAGATATAACGTATAAAATCCAAAAGACAAAATGGCTGAAGTAAGTACAGCCTTTACAGTAATAACACTAAATATTAATGTATGAAAATCCCCAAACAAAAGACACAGAATAGAATGCAAAAAATGATTCAAATATATGGTGTTTACAATAGACTCACCTTAGACCCAAGGGTACCATTAGGTTGAAAATGAAAGGACAGAAAAAGATATTCAATGCAAATAGCAACCAAAAAGAGCTGGGGTAGTTATACTAATATCGTAAAAAATAAACCTTAAATCAAAAGCTGTTATAAGAGACAAAATAGGTCCCTAGACATTAATAAAAGGGGCAAGCCACTAGGAAGAAATAACAATCATAAATACTTATGTACCTACCCACGGTGCCCAAAAATACTGGCAAAACTAAAGGGAGAAACAGACAACTCTGCACAAATAGTTGGAAACTACAATACACCATTCCATCAATAGACAGAACATCTAGATGGAAGATCAATAAGGAAACAGATAATTCGAATAATATTAACAAATGAACTAGACTTAAAAGACATATACAGAACACTGCACCCCAAAAGAGCAGGGTATACATGCTGCTCAAGTGCATATGGAACATTCTCCAGTATAGACCACATACTGGGTTACAAAACAAGTCTCAATAAATTTTTAAAGGTTGAAATCATACAAAGCATCTTCTATGACCATAATGGAATGAAGCTGGAAATCATTAAAAGGGGTAAAACTGGAAAATACACAAATATATGGAAGTTAAATAAAACTCTCCTATGTCCCAGAGACTTAAATTTTTGGTCTGTTCATATGCTGGTTGAGCCTTTAATCTCAGCAGAGTTGCAACACCAATTCTCCAATTCACTGGACTCACCCAGGACAACAAAAGGATGATGACTGACAATATCCATCCAAAAACAAACCAAACAGGGAGTATCTAAAACTACAAGCAGGACAGTTACACCATCTGCCCTATGGGATTTAAGCCCTCTCTCAATCAGAAACAAGGTGGGCATCACCATCCCCAAATCCTCAAGATTGAGGAACGAACAAACATAAGGGGGGAATGCAACTATGGACTAAACTAGACTTATTATTATTCTAGAAATGGAATAACTTGTACCATTGATATAAAGGCAGTGGCCACCAGAGGCTCTGAGGGGAGGGATGAAAGAATTGGTCTAAAATGGGGTATTTGGGGTCATTGGAATTGTCCTGCATGACACTGCAATGGCGGATACAGGCCATTATACATTTTGTCAAAACATACAAAATTGTTTGGGGCAAAGTGTAAACCATAATGCAATGCTTCAATTATGTGTACCATACTAATGAACTAATGATGTTCTTAATGTGGGAAAGTGTGGGAGGGGGGAGGGGGTGGGGTATATGGTAATCCCTTCTATTTCTGATGTAACATTTATGTAATCTAAAGCTTTTTTAAAAATTTTAAAATGTAAAAAAAGAAAAAAAACTCTCCTAAACAATAATTGTGTTAAAAGAAATTTCAAGGGAAAACAGAAATACCTTGAATCAAATGAAAATGAGAACATAACATATCAAAACTTTTGGGAAGCAGCAAAGGGAGTGCTGAGAGGGAAATGTATAGCCCTAAATGCTTACATTAAAAAAGAAGAAAGAGTTAAAATCAAAGAATAACAGCACACCTGGAGGAATTAGAGAAAGAACAACAAATTAACCCCAAAGAAAGTAGAAGGAAAGAAATAAAAATCAGAGTAGAAATAAATGAAGTTGAGAATCAAAAATAGCGAGAATTAAGAAAACAAAAATTTGGTTTTTTGAAAAGATCAATATAATTGACAAACCCTTACCTAGAGTGACAAAGGAAAAAAGAAAGAAGACACAAATAAATAAAACCAAAAATGAGGGGGAGGGACATTACTGACCCCAAAGAAAGAAAAACGATCATAAGAAGATATTATTGAACAACTGTATGCCAACAAATTAGAGAAACTTGATAAAATGGACAAATTCATAGAAACACATGAACAACTTACTTGGATGCTACAAGAAATAGAATACCTCAACAGACCAATCACAAGCAAAGAGATTGAATCAGTCATCAAAAACCTCCCAACATTTCGAGTCTGCTGTTGTATGCCTCTAATGTGGTTTTTTTTTTCACTTTTTAAAAATTTATTGAAGTATATCACTCATACATAATTACACATAAACAATAATTGTATAGTAATAGTTGTGAACTTACAAAACAAACCTACAACCTATCACACAGGGTCCCACACATCACCCCACTACCAGTACCTTGAATTGCTGTGAAACATTTTTAACTAATGATGAAAGAGCCTCCTCAAAATATCACTACTAACCAAAGTATCTTACATTTGGTGTATTTTTCCCCCAACCCACCCTATTATTGTTTTTTTAAATATATTTTTATTACAGAACTTGTGAACTTACAAAACAATCATGCACATGTGCAGCATTCCCATACAACACCCCTCTATCAACTCTCCACACAGTGCTGGAATATTTGTTAAGATTATGAGACAATATCATCAGACTATTACCACTCACTAGGTCCATAACATACTTTGGCACACTATTTCCATACTCCCCCATTATCAACACAGTACATCTTTGGCATAGATGCAAGAATATTACAGAGAATTGCCTTTAATCACAGTCCAGAGGCCATTCCAGTTGTAGATTTTCCCATGCTTCTCCTATTCTCACTACCCTGCAATACTGACATACATTTGCTCTAGCTCACAAAGGACACTCTTGCAGCTGAGTAATATTCCATTGTGTGTATGTAACACATTTTGTTTATCCATTCATCTGTTGATGGGTACCGGGGCTGATTCCAACTTTTGGCAATTGTGAACAATGCCGCTATGAACATTGGTGTGCATATATCTGTTTGTGTCTTTCCTTTCAATTCTTCTGGGTATATACCCAGCAGTGGAATCGCTGGACCATATGGAAGATCTATTGTTAGTTTTCTGAGGAATCGACAAACTGTCCTCCACGGTAGCTGGACCATTCCACAGTCCCACCATCAGTGGATGAGGGTTCCTATTCATCCACATCCTCTCCAACACTTATATTCTGCTGTTTCTTTAATAGCTGCCATTCTGATGGGTGTAAGATGGTATCTCATTGTAGTTTTGATTTGCATTTCCCTAATAGCTAGCAATGTTGAGCATTTTTCCATGTGCTTTTGAGCCATTTGTATTTCTTCCTTGGAGAAGTGTCTTTTCAGGTCACTTGCCCATTTTTTAAATTTCTGGTTTGTCTTTTTATTTTCCAGGTGTAAGATTTTTTTTTTTTATATGCAGGATATTAGGCTCCTATCAGATATATGGTTGCCAAATATTTTCTCCCATTGAGTAGGCTGCCATTTTATTTTCTTAATAACGTCCTTTGAGGTACAGAAGTTTTTAATTTTGAGGAGATCCCATTTATCTATTTTTTTTCTTGCTGCTCGTGCTTTGGGTGTGAAGCCCATGAAACCATTCCCAATTACAAGGTCCTGTAGATGCTTCCCTACATTATCTTCCAAGGTCTTTATGGTTTTGGCTCTTATATTTAGATCTTTGATCCATCTTGAGTTGGTTTTTGTATAAGGTGTGAGATGGTATTCTTCTCTCATTCTTTTAGATATGGATATCCAGTTCTCCAAGCAACACTTGTTAAAGAGGCCATTCTCTCCCAACTGAGTGGGCTTCATGGCCTTGTTGAGTATCAGATGACTGTATATGCGAGGATCTATATCAGAACTCTCAATTCGGTTCCATTGGACAGTATGTCTATCCTTGTGCCAATACCACGCAGTTTTGATCACTGTAGCTTTGTAGTATGTTTTAAAGTCGGGTAATATGATACCTCCAACTTCATTTTCTTTTTCAATATGTCTTTGGCAATTCGGGGCCTCTTACCTTTCCAAATAAATTTTGTAGTTAGTTTTTCCAGTACCTTAAAAAACACAGTGTTGATTTTTATTGGGATTGCATTAAATCTGTAGATTAGTTTGGGTAGGATAGACATCTTGATGATGTTTTGTCTTCCTAACCATGAACAGGGAATATTCTTCCATTTATTTAAGTCTTCTTTGATTTCCTTTAACAGTGTTGTGTAGTTTTCTGTATATAAGTCCTTTACATCTTTAGTTAAATTTATTCATAGGTATTTGATTCTTTTACTTACTATTGTAAATGGTATTTTTTTTATTTCCTCCTCAGAATGCTCGTTTTTGGTGTACAGAAATGCTACTGATTTTTGAGCATTGATGTTATAGCTTGTGACATTAGTGAACTCCTTTATAAGTTCTAGAAGCTTTGTTGTAGATTTCTCAGGGCTTTCTACGAATAGTATCATGTCGTCTGCAAATAATGAAATTTTTACTTCTTCTTTACCAATCTGGATGCCTTTTATATCCTTTTCTTGCCTCAGTGCTCAAGCAAGTACTTCTAAGACAATGTTAAATAGGAGTGGTGACAGTGGGCATCCTTGTCTTGTTCCCGATCTCAGAGGGAAGGCTTTTACTATTTCACCATTGAAGATGATGTTAGCTTTGGGTTTTTCATATATACCCTTTATCATATTCAGAAAGTTTCCTTCTATTCCAATCTTTTGCAGTGTTTTTATCAGGAAAGAGTGCAGAATTTTGTCAAATGCTTTTTCTGCATATATAGAGATGATCATGTGATTTTTTTTCTTTCAATCTGTTTATGTGGTGTATTACATTGATTGATTTTCTTATATTGAACAATCCTTGCATACCCGGGATGTAACCCACTTGGTCATGGTGTATAATCCTTTTGTTATGTTGTTGATTGTGATTAGCAAGTATTTTGTTGAGGATTTTAGCATGTAGGTTCATTGGAGAAATTGGGCTGTAATTTCCCTTTCATGTGGTATCTTTGTTTGCTTTTGGTATTAAAGTAAGTTTGGCATCATAGAATGAGTTAGACAATATTCCTTCTACTTCTATTGGAAGAGCTTAAGCAGAACTGGTGTTAGCTCTTTCTGGAATGTTTGGTAGAATTCAGCTGTGAAGCCATCTGGTCCTGGGCTCTTCTTAGTTGGAAGGTTTTTGATGACTGTGTCTATATCTTTACTTGTAATTGGACTGTTGATTTCATCAATTTCTTCTTTCATCAACATAGGTTGTTTGTGAGTTTCTAGAAATATATCCATTTCCTCTAAATTATCATTCTAGTTGGCATATAATTTTTCAAAGTATCCTCTTATGATACTCTTTATTTCTGGGGGTCAGTAGTGATATCCCCTTGCTCATTCCTTATTTTGTGTATTTGCATCTGTTTTTTTCTTTGTTAGTCTGGCTAAGGGTTTCTCAATTTTCTTGATCTTCTCGAAGAACCAGCTTTTGGTTTTGTTTATTTTCTCTAGTGCTTTCTTATTCTCTATTTCATTTAGTTCTGCTCTAATCTTTGTTATTTCCTTCTTTGTACTTCCTTTAGGTTTAGTTTGTTGTTGTTTTTCCAATTCCTCCAAGTGTGCAGTTAGGTCTTCAATTTTAGCTCTTTCTTCTTTTTTAATATATGAATTTATGGCTATGAACTTCCTTCTCAGGACAGTTTTCGCTGCATCCCATAGGTTTTGATATGTTGTGCTGTCGTTTTCATTAGCTTCAAGGCAGTTACTGATTTGAGATTTCATCCTTGACCCACTGTTTGTCTAAGAATGTGTTGTTTAACTTCCATATCTTTGTGCCTAACCTGTTTCTCTGGCCCTTAGTGATTTCCAATTTCATTCCTTTGTGGTCAGAGAAATTACTTTGCATATTCTCAATCTTTCTTAATTCACTGAGAGTTGTTCTGTGGCCTAGCATGTGTTCTATTTTGGAATATGATCCGTGTGCACTCGAGAAGAAAGTAAATCTTGCTGTATTTGGGTGTAATGTTCTGTATATGTCTATTAAGTCCAGGTCCTCTAATGTATTGTTCAGAGCCTTTGTTTCTTTGATTCTCTGTCTAGATGTTCTGTCTAATGATGATAATGGTGTATTAAAGACCCCAATATAATTGTAGAGGCTTTTATTTCTCCACTTAGTTTTTCCAGAGTTTGCCTCATGTATTTTGAGGCACCCCAATTAAGTGCATAAATGTTTATGATTGCACTCTCTTCTTAAGAGATTACCCCTTTTACCACTGTATAGTGTCCATCTTTGTCTCTTACAATAGTTTTGCATTTAAAGTCTATTTTGTCTGATATTAGAATAGCTAGTCCTGCCCTTTTTTGGCTATTGTTAGCTTGTAAAATTGTTTTGCCGCCATTCACTTTCAGCCTCCTTGAATCCCTGGGTCTAAGGTGGGTTTCTTGTAGATAGCATATAGATGGATCATATTTCCTTATCCATTCTGCCAATCTGCGTCTCTTGAGTAGTGAATTTAATCCATTAACATTCATTGTTATTACTCACAACAAATTTCTTACTTCAGCCATATTTCCTTTGGGTTAATGCATGTCATATGTTGTTTTGTTTCTGTTTTTGTCTTTTTAGTTGTTTTTAAATTCTCCTCCAACTCTCTCTCCCTTATTTTTTCCTTTCAACTTGTAGAACTTCCTTTAGTATTTCTTGAAGTGCTGGTTTCTTATTGACATACTCTCTTAATTTCTATTTATCTGTGAATATTTTGAACTCTCCATCATTTTTGAATGCCAGTTTTGCTGGATAGAGAATTCGTGTCTGTTGTTTTTTTCTTTTAGTACTTTGACTATATCATACCACTATCTTCTTGCCTCCATGGTTTCAGCTGAGAAATCAGCACTTAATCTTATTGTGCTTCCCTTGTATGTGATGGTTCTCTTTTCTCTTGCTGCCTTGAGAATTTTCTCTTTGTCTTGAGCATTGGACATTTTGACAAGTATATGTCTTGGAGTTGGCCTGTTGGGATTCATACTGTTTGGGGTGCACTGTGCTTCCTGGATCTGTACATCCATGTCTCTCAATAGGGGTTGAAGTTTTCAGCCATTATTTCCTTCAACACTCCTTCTGTTCCCTTTCCCTTCTCTTTTTCTTCTGGGATGCCCATAATGTGTATGTTTGTGCGTTTTGTGTTGTCGGTTAAATCCCTGAGTCCCTGCTGGATTTTTTTCTATCTTTTTGTCTATCTGTTCTACTATCTGTTTGATTTCAGATGTATTGTCTTCCACATCACTAATTCTTTCTTCTGCCTGTTTAAATCTGCTGATATGTGAATCCAACGCCTTTTCGATTTCTTGGATTGTGCCATTGATCACCATCATATCTGTTATCTTTTTGTGTAGGTTTACAATTTATTCAGTATGTTCTCCCAGGGTCTTTTTATATCCTTAATCTTTTCTTTCACTTCATTAAGTTGGTCCATGATATTTGTTTGGAAACCTTTGATCAGTTGTTCGATATTCGCATCTCTTCCTGGTTTTTAGTTCATTCATTGGACTGGTCCATGTTTTCCTGTTTCTAAGTGTGGTCTGTAATTTTTGTTGCCCTCTAGTCATCATTTTATCTTGATGGGTTTATTCAGTTGATTAGCTTCTCTCTCTGCTCTAGAGTTTTATTTAGCTGGTGGTTCTGTGTGTGTGTTAAGTTTTCTCTTCGACACTTTTTCTTCTTACTTTATTTCCTTGCTTCTTTCTATGTTACCTTGAAGGCAAAAGATTAGGGCCAGAGGAATTGAAATATGTGGGAAAGGAAGAAGGATATTAGTAATATTGATAAAAGTTAGAAGAGGGGCCAAATAAGACTTAGTGAAATGAATATTTAACTCATGTAAGCAGTGTAGAGTAGTAGGAAAAAAAGTGGAGTACCTACAATGGACTGGGAAACCAAATAGAGGAATATATATATATATATATATATATATATATATATATATATATATATATAATGATTTAGAAGGCTAGAATTGAGGAGGGAGAGAAAGAGTGAAGAAAAGGCTGAATGTAAAAAGTTAATATTAATAAAAAAAGAAGAAAACAGAATAGATAGAATAGAAATTGATACCCTTAAGTTGTGAGATAGTGAAAAAACGTGGTGTGTAAGAACTACAATAGAAATCAGAAGGCAGAAAGATGAAGGAATGGGAATAGATAGTTTGGGAGGCAAAATCAATACAGACAGAGAATGGGAAATCACTGAAGAAGCACATCAAAGAAGAGACAAGCTAGCAGCACCTAATTAAAAAGGGGGAAAAAAGAAGGAAAAAAGAAGGGGGGGAGGAAAGAGGAAAGAAAAGCAAGAGACAACAAATAAACAGAGAAAAAACAAACAACCACACAAGCAAGCCATCAAACAAAGCTAAGGAGGAACAGAATTCCTTCTAGGGTCCTTGTGGAACCTCTCAGCCTGTGTTTGTGTCTATCAATCAATTTCTCTGCAGGATTCTTTCTGCAGGTTTTGAGGCAGATTTTAGCTATTAAACTAAACTAAAAAGAAGAATTCATTTTTTAAAGTGACTGTCTTCTTTTTATTTTATTTTTTTGGTGAAATAAGGGACCCAAAATAAGTCCTCATCTAGACCACCTCCTTCAATGAGGGGACCCTAACTAGGCTCGTGGAAACGAATTAAGCACTTCCCACTTCTTGGCCTCCCCAGGGGAGTTGAAGCTCTGATGCTTGTCAGTGCAGAGCAATAAAATTGGCTGACTCCACCCCCTCTGGAGCCAAGCCTCAGTGTCACCAGGCTGCTGGGTAAATCAGGCTTCCTCAGTAGATTCACTCTCCCCTCAGCCTGGTGCTGCTTCAAGCTGGCTTATCTGATCCCCAGAGCTATGAGGGAGTCCAGGCAGCCAAATCCACAGAAGGTAAACCCCTCTCCACCTTCTGTCAGAACCCTCCCTCTCTCGGAGAATGCTCCCTCACACCAGGTTGCCGTGCGGGATTCGCGGCTCAAACCAGACTTTTTCCCTGAGGGTGGGACTCAGTCGTCTGTGTTAACCACCATAGACAGGCTTAAAACTCACAAATCTCTACCGATCAGTCCACGCCATCAATCTGCCTGCAGACAGATGTCCCAAGGTTCTCGCTCCACGCGCCCACAGCACAGACCCCCGGTCAGGACCCTGTCCACAATAGGCCATACTCAGAGAGCTAGTCAGCAAGTGCCCTCCTAAACCGACGCTATCTTGCCTCTCCTCTAATGTTTTTTTTTTTTTTTTTTTAATTTTTAATTTATTTTTATTGTGGGTTCAAATCAAAATTCTCACAATACATACAAACATTTGCAAAATTATATATAAATATATATGCATATATGTGTATTTGCTTACAAAATTGTTATATATATATATATATATATATATATATATATATACATATCTTTTAAGAGGTGCTTAGATTACCCAAAATATTACACGGAACCCACTGGGATTCCCATGTTGCCCACCTCCCACACTTCCCACCACATCCCACACAAACATCTCCCACAATTGTGGCCCACCACCCTCAATGAACTTACACATCCTGGAGCCTTGCCACCAAGTGGGAGTTAGAGGTTGCCCTGAGTACCATTGTGGCAACGGATGTAGGCCATTTTAAATCAGCACACACCACTCAGAACTGAGTGGGAGAGAGTGTGGTCTACAGTGTGAACTGTGGTCCTCTAATGTGTTTTTGATCTCACCCATCATGTCTTTCATTCCCATGAGCTAGCTCTGTTACTTTTCAATTCAGGTTTTCAAATTCTTCTTTGTGGTCATCCAATGTCTTCTTGACGTTGTTTATCTCTTCAGCCATATTGTCTTTCAGCTCATTAATTTTATTTTGGAAATTTGTGTGCATATCATTACTTAGTTGTCTCAAATCCTGCATCTCTTCTGGGGATTTCATATATCCCTTTTCTCAGGTCATGTCCTCCATTTTCTTAGTATGATGGCTCATAATTTTTTGCTGATGTCTAGGCATATGATTAGGTTGGTGAGTTTACTCAGATGCTCAATTTCTCTCTCTTTCATAGGAACTTAGTGGCAAGAGACTGTGTGTTACTGCTGTTCTTTGATTCCTGGATCTTTAGGATTGTCCTTGTTAGTTGATCAAACTTGGGCTCTGGACCCAGTAATGGGTTGCAGTCCTGCTTGGAAGAGAGACTATAAAGGCCAGAAAAAGCCTCTCTTATTTATTTACATTTAGTTTCCTCACATGCATTTCCTTGGTCTTCCAACATATAGTGTGCTTTGGCAGCCCTCTCAGTTCAATATCTGATTGGAGTATGTTTGCTGCAACACAGACTGGATCAATGTCATATAGGTTCCTGCTTGGAGGCTAAGAGACTTGTAATTCAAACTTTCTCAGAAATAGTTCTCCAAACTTAGCTGACAGCCTCCTCCCTTTTCCCGGGTAGTTACTAATTCCATTCCCCACGGTGTCCTCAACAATCAGTCCTGGTTAGGAGAGAGGGAGATCGAGAGGGCTGGAGAATCTCTTTAGTTCCAATCTCTTTAGCCCTGAGCTGGCTCCCAAGGAAAACAATGGCATAGACCCACCCAGCCTGGTAAGACTCGTGAGACAGAGAAGACCATATTTTTGGGTCAAAAACTAAGTCAGCCTTGGGCTGTGTCTCTCTTGCTCCCCTTTCCTGGGGAGGTGCATACTCAACAATCAGTATCAGAAGACAGGGAGATTGAGAGGGTTGGACCCCTTTAGTCCCATACCCGTTCCCAGGTCAAACAACGGCAATGGCCCCACCCAGGCTGGAAGCGCAGGTGGGACACAGCAGACCAAATTTGTGGGTCAAAAGCTGAGTCAGCCATAGGCTGTGTTCCTCTCTTTTCCCTTTCATGGGGAGGTGGATCCCAGGAGTCCCCTTTGTCTGTAACAGCTGGCCCAGAAGCCTGTGTATTTAAATGTGTCTTTAGTGTGGAGGAGGGTACCAGCAGCAGCAACTGCTGCTTTTAAGTCACAGTTTTGCCATCACGATTCTTTTCCTTTATCCCTCTCTCTTCTGGCTAGTGAACAGCCTTCTTCTGGTGTACTAAACCCTAGAAGATTTTTTTCCAGGCTGTATTTGTGATGTTGTTCACAACTGCAAAAAGCTGGAAACAACTGCAAATAGCTGATGAGTGGATAAACAAACTGTGGTGTAGTCACATGATGGAATATTATGCAGCTGTAAGAAGAAATGAAGTCACGAAGCACATGACAACATGGATGATGGTGTCGATGCAGGTAGGCACTGCTCAGCTCTTTCACAAAAAATGGCAAAGCAGTAAAATCCTACCTGAGTGAGCTGTTTTGGGAATCCACAGAGCAGGAGGCTGCGGGGCATCAATCTGGAAGGAGCTTGACAGAGAACCCATGAGTTGCTTGCCCCTGTGGCTGGAAACCATGGGTGGGTAAGCCCCACCCTCAAGACAAATAACCTCCGTGTAACCTTGGCTCTCACTGCCAGCTGATTGGGAGGGAGCATTCCCTGTGAGGAAGAGAGGTCTCAAAGGGTGGAGAGTGGTTTCTTTTCTGTGGGTTTGTCACATGAGCCCCCTTTGAATCTCAGGGAAGATACCAGCCAGCACTGAGGTGGGCCCAGGGAAAGAAGAGGAGGAAATCTGCTCAAGCAGGCTGTCACACCCAGCCACCCTGGGAGAGAGAAAGTTACTCAGGCAGGGGGCAGAGACAGGCACCTAACTAGCATGGCCCTTGAAAACTGTTAGAAGTCCAACTCGCCTAAGGGAAAAGGGGGCAGGAAGATCTCAATAAGCTTTCAAAAGGCTATTTCGGCTATGGAGCTGCTGTAGTGTAGTAGGAGAATCCCTAACTTGGGTGTAGAAGATCACTAGTTCAAGTCCCGGTACCTCCTAGAGAAGGGATCCAGGTAGAGATAAGGCATGCAGCTTGCACCTTATGATAGGGGATTTATAGACTGAGTTCTTACTATTTTGTTTTACGGTTTTTTTTCTTTATCCTTTATTTTATTTGCTAAAATTAGATACATCACCTGCAGTGGGCAGGCTGCAGGATGTTTAAATGATAAGCACCAGCACCCTGAGAAGATCCCTAAAGGCCAAAGAGAGAAGGTTGTTTTTACTGGGTTGTTTCTTTGTTGCTGTTTGCTTTACTTTTTTTTCTTTCACTTATTTTTTCATTTCTCTTTTTCCCTTCATTTTTGTCTTCTGACTTCTGTTGCTTTTCATATATTCCACCACTTTTGTTTGGCCTTCATTTTTTCTTTTCTTTCCTCTCCTTTCGTTTTTCTTTCCATTTATTCTCTTCTTATCTGTCCAGCTTTTCAAATTCATTCTATTTTTTCTCTCTATTTTGTCTCCTGTTTTATTTTTTTACTCATCTCTCCAGCTTTTAAATTCATTCTGTTTTTTCTCTCTGTTTTTTGTTTTATTTTTTTCTATTCCAACTCTTTTTATTCTTATTCCTTTGATTTTTTATATTTTTTTACACTTATTACTTAGTTTCCTACTTCATGAATGGTTCCTCTTCTACTTTTTTGTATTATTATTACTATTATTCTTTTCTCTTAGCACTTTCCATTTCTCTGGTCCTAATTTTTTTTCAAGGGAACACAGACAACTGCAAGGATATAGAAAAAGAGGAACCAAGTATCAAAAATTAATGCTACCACACACAAAGAAACAACAAAATAAAACCCTAGAGTAGAAAGAAAAGCTAACCAAAATAAACATATGCCTAGATATCAACAAAAAATTACAAGCCATAGTAAGAAACAGGAATACATGGCCCTCTCTAATGAACAAAAAAACAGGAGGAGATGCAGAACATGGAACAACTAATCAAGGATGCCCAAAAAAATATCATGAATAAACTTAATGAAGTGAAGGAAGAGATAAAGAAGGAATTAAGAAGACACTGGAGGAACATACTAAAGAAACTGTAAACATACATAAAAAGATAACAGACCTGGTGGAGATGAGTGGCAAAATTGAAGAAATCAAAAAAACACTGGAAGTACAAAACAGTAGATCTGAACAGACAGAGGAAATAATCAGCGATGCAGAAGACAGTAGAGCTGAAATCAGACAGACAGTACAACAGATAGATAAAAAGACAGAAAAAAACCAGCAGGAAGTTAGGGATTTAAATGACAACATGAAATGCACAAACATATGCATGATAGGCATCCCAGAGAGAGAAGAGAAGGGAAAGGGGTCAGAAGGAGTATTGGAGGAAACAATGGCAGAAAATTTCCCAACTCTATTGCGGGACATAGACACACATGTCCAGGAAGTGCAGCACACACTTAACAGTATAAATCCTAACAGGTCTACCCCAAGACATATACTTGTCAAATTGTCCAAAGCTCAAGACAAAGAGAGAACACTGAAAACAGCAAGTGAAAAGAGATCCATCACATACAAGGGAAGCTCAATAAGATTAAGTGCTGATTCATAATCAGAAACCATGGAGGCAAGAAGGCAGTGGTATGATATACTTAAATTGCTAAAAGAAAATTCTTCTATCCAAGAATTGCCTATCCAGCAAAGCAGGCATTCAAAAATGAGGGAGAATTCAAAATATTCACAGATAAACAGAAATTAGGAGAGTTTGTCAATAAAAACTTGCCCTTCAAGAAATACTGAAGGGAATTCTGTAGGTTGAAAGGAAAAGTCAGGAGAGAGAGACTTGGAGGAGAGAGTAAGAATAACTAAGAGGATAAAAAGCAAAATAAAAACAACATATGGCATACATAAACCTAAAGAAAATATGGCTAATGGAAGCAAATCCTTGACAGTAGTAACATTAAATGTTAATGGATTAAACACTCCAATCGAAAGACCAGATTGGCAGAACAGATGAGGAAATATGATCAATCTATATGCTGTCTACAAGAAACTCACCTTAGACCCAGGGAAACAAGGAGGTTGAAAGGGAATGATTGGAAAACAATTTTACATAAAAACAATAATGAGAAAAGGGCAGGAGTAGCAATATTAATATCAGAAAAAATGGACTTTAAATGCAAAACTATTGTGACAAAAAAGGACACTATATGTTAATATAACAGGTAATCTATCAAAAAGAAAGAACAATCATAAACATTTATGCACCTAACCAGGGCACCTGAAAATACATGAGGCAAACATTGGAAAAAATAAGTGGAGAAGTAGATGCCTCTAAAATTATATTAGGGGACTTTAATACATTATTATCACCATTAGAAAGAACAACTCAACAGAAGATCAATAAAGAAACAGAGACCTTGAATAATACATTAGGGGATTTGTAAATCATAGACATATACAGAATATTACACCAAAACACAGCGAGATACTTCTTCTCAAGTGCACACAGATAATTCTACAGGATAGACAGAAACACTCTCAATAAATTAAGAAAGATAGAAATTGTACAAAGTAATTACTCTGACCACAATACAATGAAGCTGGATATGAGTAAGGGGCAGAGAAGCAGATTCCAAAGATATGGAAGTTAAACAACACACTCTTAGACAATCAGTGGGTCTAGGAGGAAATTGCAAAACAAATCAGTAACTACCTTGAAACAAACAGAAATGAAAATACAAACTATCAAGGCCTATAGGATGCAGCAAACACAGTGCTGAGAGGGAAATTCATAGCCATAAATGCCTACAATAAAAAAGAATAAAGAGCTTAAATCAAAGACCTGACTGCAAAACTGGAGGAATTAGAAAAACAACAACAAACTAATCCCAATGCAAGTACAAAGAAGGAAATAACAAAGATTAGAGTAGAGCTAAATGAAATTGAAAACACGAAAGCACAAGAAAAAATAAAACCAAAACCTGGTTCTTCAAGAAGATTAATAAAATTGACAAACCCTTACCTAGACTAACAAAGAAACAAAGAAGATGCATATATATAAAATATGAAACAAGGAAGTGGATATCACCACCAACCCCATATAAATAAAGAGGATCATAAGAGGATACTTTGAAAAATTGTATGCCAACAAAATGGATAATTTAGAAGAAATGGACAAATTTCTAGAAACACACAAGCAGTCTATATTGACAAAAGAAGAAACTGATGAACTCAAAAGATCAATCACAAGTAACAAGATAGAATTAGTCATCAAAAACCTCCAAACAATGAAGAGCCCAGGAACAGACGGCTTCACACGTGAATTCTACCAAACATTCCAGAAAGTACTAACACCAATCCTGCTTAAACTCTTCCAAAAAAAGACGTGGAGGGAATATTGACTAACTACTTCTATGCCGCCAACATCACCCTAATACCAAAGTCAAAGAAATACACCACAAGAAAGGAAAAATACAAATCAATCTCTCTAATGAACCTAGATGCTAAAATCCTCAAAAAAATACTAACTAATCATATTTAACAACACATCAAATGAATTATACACCATGACCAAGTGGGCTTCCTCCCCAGTATACAAGGATGGTTCAACATAAGAAAATCAGTCAATGTAATACACCACATAAACAGATCAAAAGAAAAAAATCACATGATCATCTCTATAGATGCAGAAAAAGCATTTGACAAAATACAGCACCCTTTCCTGATAAAAACACTGCAAAAGATAGGAATAGAAGGAAACTTTCTGAACATAATAAAGGGTATATATGAAAAATCCACAGCTAATGTCATATACAATGGTGAAATTCTACAAGCTTTTCCTCTAAGATCGGGAACAAGACAAGGATGCCCACTATCACTGCTTCTATTTAACATTGTGTTAGAAGTACTTGCTCGAGCACTTAGGCAAGAAAAAGATATAAAAGTCATCCAAGTTGGAAAGGAAGAAGTGAAAATTTCACTATTTGCAGACGGCATGATCCTATACATAGAAAACCCTGAGAAATCTACTATAAAGTTTCTAAAACTTATAAATGAGTTCAGTAAAGTGGCAGGTTTTAATATCAAGGTGCAAAAATCAGTAGCATTTCTGTACACCAATAATGAGCAATCTGAGGTGGCAATCAAGAAAAAAATACCATTTACAATAGTAACTAAAAGAATCAAATACCTAGGAATATATTTAACTAAACATATAACTGACTAATACACAGAAAAATGCACAATGCTCTTAAAGAAAATCAAAGACGACTTAAATAAATGGAAGAATATTCTCTGTTCTTGGATAGGAAGACTAAACATCATTAAGATGTCTATCCTACCCAAACTAATCTACAGATTTAATGCAATCCCAATAAAAATCAACACAGCATTTTTTACTGAATTAGAAAAACTAACTATGAAATTTATTTGGAAGGGCAAGAGGCCCCAAATAGCCAAAGATATATTGAAAAAGAAAAATGAAATCGTAGGAGTCACACTACCTGACTTTAAAACATACCACAAAGCTACAGTGGTCAAAACTGCATGGTAGTAGTACAAGGACAGAAATACTGACCAATGGAACCAAAATGAGAGTTCTGATATAGATCCTCGCATATACAATCAACAGGTATTCGACAATGCCACCAAGTCCATTCAACTGAGAGAGAAAGGCCTCTTCAACACAAATGGTCCTTGGAGAACTGGAAATCCATATCCAAAAGAATGAGAAAGGAGCACCATCTCACAATTTAGACAAAAATTAAAATGATATAGATCAAAGATCTAAATTTAAGAGCCAAGAACATAAAGATCTTGGAAGATAATATACAGAAGCATCTATAGGATCTTTTATTAGGAAATGGCTTCATGAATGTTATACCCAAAGCATGAGCAATGAAAGAAAAATTTGATAAATGGGACCTCCTCAAAATTAAAAACTTTTGTAATTCAAAGGAATTTGTCAAGAAATTGAAAGGAAGCCTACTCAATGGGAGAAAATATTTGGTAATCATATATCTGGAAGGGGCCTAATATCCAGCATATATAAAGAAATTCTACACCTCGAAAATAAAAAGAGAACCCATTTTAAAAATGGGCAAGTTATTTGAATAGACACTCTCCAAAGAAGAAATACAAATGGCTAAAATGCACATGAAAAGATGTTCACTAGCTATTAAGGAAATACAAATCAAAACCACAATGAGGTATCATCTTACACCCATTAGATTGGCAGCTATTAAAAAAACATAGGATTAAAAGTGTTGGAGAGGATGTGTAGGAATGGGAACCCTTAACCACTGCTGGTGGGAATGTAAAATGGTGCAGCCATTGTGGAGGACAGTGTGACGGTAACTCAGGAAGCTAACTGTAGAAATGCCATATGATACAGCAATTCCACTGTTGGGTATATACCCAGAAGAATTGAAAGCAGGGACACGAACAGATATATGCACACCACTGTTCATTGTGGCATTATTCACTATCACCTAAAGTTAGAAACAACCCAAATGTCCATCAACAGATGAATGGATACACAAATTGTAGTATATACATACAATGGAATATTACTCAGCTGTAAAAAGAAATGCATTATTAACACATGGGATAACATGGATGAATCTTGAAGACCTTATGTTGAGTGAAGTAAGCCAGGCACTGAAGTACAAATATTACATGAACTCACTGAAATGAATTAAGCAAACTGAGCAGACTCACAGAGATAGTCTGGAAGATAGGTTTACTGGAGACAGAAAGGGAGAAGAAGGTTGTAAGTCAATGCCCATGTGGACAAATCTATGATAAGGTGGAAGGGTGTAGTTGTGCAGTTAATGGGCATGACAGTGCTGCAGTGATGCTACTGCATTGGGCAGTGCTGGTTTGTGAGGGGGGTAGGGTTGGGAGTGTGGGTTATACTGTCCATGGAATTGGGGGGAGGGTTGGGGGAGGGAGCAGATGAACTCTGGGGATTTTCAGGTATGTGGTTGAAGCTACAAGGTTTGGAATGTTCTTTTGGCAAATATAGCAGGAGAAGGTTACTGGGTTAGGGTGTTGGATGTGAGGGGCATTTGGGACAGGGCTCACCTGGGGCAGGCTTCTAGGGAGTGTGTGACAGTTCATCTTGTCATAGTATCTTGTATCAGTGGGTGGAGACCCACATAATGAGCAGGAAGGTATTGAACTTCCATCCTGGGGAGTCCTGTTATGTTCTCAAATAGAGGGGCAGGAGTCACTCAAGAGCATAGGCAGTGCTTAACAGCAGAGGATGTGCCAGTATGTCATGCCCTCAATGTTGTTGCAAGTATCTATGAATCCTGTTCTTCAAAAAGTGAAGATTGGTGGTTGCTGTGGGTCTTGAGGGTAGGGGGAGGGATGAATAGATTAGATGGAACATGGGGAATTTTGAGGGCATTGGAATTGTTCCAAATGATCTTGCAATGAAGGATACAAGCCATGTTAAATTTCATCAAAATTTATAAACGTGTATGGTCCAAAATGTAAACTATAATGTAAATCATTGACCATGGTAAGTAGCAATGTTTCAATATACATTATATATGTACCATCCACATATAAAATGTTATTAATAGGGGAAAGGGAAAAGGGGGAGGATGTTGGGTATATGGGAATCCCCTACATTATGTACATCACTTTTCTGTAACCTAAAGCTTCTTTGAAGACAAAATGAAAAACAAAAAAGACACTGGAGGAATAAACAGAAGAAAATATCTCTGTACATACAAGAAAACATGTCTTAAAATGATGAAAGACATAATGTGAACAATTTTTTAATTTTATATTTTTTATTCCAATTTTTTAAATTTTTTTTTGGATTTTATTTTTTTAATTGTCATTATTTCATTTTCTTATCAATTGTATTTGGTTATTTTGTTGCCTTCATTTTTGAAGGAGTTTTGGATTACAGAAGGGTTACAACTCTGGCACGGAGGATCATTGGTGTGAGGTGTCACTGATGGGGAATGCATGGGAGTAGGTTCACCTGGGCATATATATAAGGCATATAAATGTGTTCCAGTGTTCATGGGGCATTGTCACGGTGGGTGGAGATTCACAGAATAACCAAAAGAATATAAAATTCCCATCCTGGGGAGCTCTGACATGTTCTCTAATGGGACAGCAAGAATCCCCTGAGTACAGGGCCAGTGATAGTGAAGGAGGATGGACCATTGATGGGCCCTTGATATCGATGACTGTACTTATGAACCTTTACTTTTGAAATTGAAACTTAACCTAGTATTATGGGGTGCCTAAGAGTTACCTCCTGAGAGCCTCCCTGTTGTTTAAATGTATCCTCTCTCTAAGCTGAACTCAGCATATAAATGCATTACCTTCCCCCGGCAAGGGTCATGACTCCCAGGGAGCCTCCTTGGCACTAAGGACTTATGACCAAGCACTAACTAGCAATGCAACTGGAAAAAGACCTTGACCAAAAGGGGGAAAGGATAAAGACAAAGGAGTTTATATGGCTAAGAGACCTCAACGTGAGTCCAGAGGTCATTCCAGAGGTTACGCTTATGCGGGAAGATCTCAGCAGGATCTCATTGACTGCCAAACTAAATATTGCCTCAAACAGCAGGGCTCCTGAGAGACATCCAGACACTATAAGCAGGACAGACAGCTCAGGAGTTTGGTACCCTTCCAGTGGGCCTTCCTTTGGAGTTTGTGCTACTGAGAGGGGCAGAGTTGGACTCAGTTATGGCTTCCCTATACATGGCTCAGCTGTCCCTCCTATTTACACCTATACTTGGTGCTGGAGTTGGTAGATGTACACCTAAGAGACTGGAATCTTTGGGCTGTCCATGTGCCAGCTGGGCCCTGGGTCTCAGCGGTGTTGCAACACCTACTCTTCAGGTAATTGGACTCACCCAGGACAACTAACAAGGAGGTGAGAATTGACAACCACCATACCAATCAAACGAGAGAGCCTACAACTGCAAGCAAGAGAGTCCCATCCATCGGCTGTATGAGATCGAAGCCTCCTCTCAATTAGAGGTGTAGTGGACATCACCATCCCAGAATCTTCAGGATTGGGGAATGAACTATGGACTAGAGTGGACTTACTGGTTATTCTACTATACACTCATAGTGATTCTAGCAATGGAAGAAATTACAACATTGATGTGGAGGCAGGGGCCACTGGAGGCTCTGGGGGCAGGGAGAGGGAGAAACAAGTATAATAAGAGGGCTTTTTCTGGACTTGAGAATCATCCTGAATGACACTGCAATGACAGATATAGGTCATTTTATATCTTCCCATAACCTGCAGAATTGTGTGGGAAAGAGTGTAAACTACAATGTGAACTATGGTCCATGCTCAGTGGCAATGCCCCAGGATGCGTTTATCAATTGCAGTGAATATGCCACACTAATGAAGGATATTGTTTATATGGGAGGGTGTGGGGCATATGGGACCCCTATATTTTTTATATAATATGTATGTAATCTAAGTATCTTTTAAAAAATAAAAAAAATATTTAAAAAATAACAAAAGTATGATTATGTAACAAAACCTATATCCCTGAAACAAAATAAATTATCACTAATTGAGAATATTAAAAAAAAAAAGTACCATCCATCTGCCCCATGGGATCTAAGCCCCCTCTCAATTAGAGGTGGAGTGGGCATCACCATTCCACAATACTCAGGATTGGGGAATGAACTATGGACTAGAATAGACTTACTCTTATTCTACTATAGACTTATTGCGATGCTAGCAATGGAAGAACTTTTATCATTGATGTGGAGGCAGTGGCCATTGGAGGTTCTAAGGGGAGGGAGAAGGAAAAACAGGTGTAATGCGGGAGCTTTTTCAGGATTTGGAATCATCCTGAAAGGCATTGCAATGACAGATATATGCCATTATAGATTCTCCCATAGCTTGCAAAATTGTGTGGGAGATAGAGTAAACTACAATGTGAACTATGGTCCATGCTCAGTGGAAATGCCCTAGGATGCGTTTATCAATTACAGTGAATGTGCCACACTAATGAAGGGTGTTGCTTATGTGGGAGGGTGTGGGAGGTGTGGGTAGTGGGGCATATGGGAGTCCCTATATTTTTTGTGTAACATTTGTGTAATCTAAGTATCTTTTCAAAAATTAAAAATATTAACAAATAAATGAAGGCATTTCCAAAATATACTTATAAAATTGTATGGGACAAAGTGTAAACTATAATGTAAACTGTAGTCCACGGTTAGTGGCTATGCTTCAATATGTGTTCATCAATTGTAACAAATGTACCACACTAATGAAGGATGCTGTTAATGTAGGAAAGTGTAGGAAGGGTAGAGAGTGGGGCATATGGGAATTCCTTTTATTTTTAATGTAACATATATGTAATCTAAAGCTTCTTTAAAAATAAAAAAAATTAATTATAAAAAATAAAAAAGGTATTTCCCAGCCAAAAAGAAACACTGGGGTAACCATAAAGAGCAATTTGAAAGCCTGCAAAGAGTAGCATACCTACCTGATGGGAATGAAAGACATGATGGATGAGTTTAAAAATATTTTTATATATATACATAAATAACATTTTTGTAAGCAAATGCACATATATGCATATATATTTATATATCATTTTGCAAATGTTGGTATGTATTGTGAAAATTTTGATTTTTACCCACAATAAAAAATAAATAAATAAATAAATAAATAAATAAATAAATAAATAAATAAATAATGCATTAGAGGCTCTTAAGAACAGATAGGAATTGCATGATTTCAAAGACAGCACATCTGAACTGGCAAAGGCAGGAGAATAGAAAGAGAAGAGAATGGAAAAAAAAGGAACAGAATCTCAGGGAATTGAATGACAACGCAAAACGCACAAACATTTGCATTAAAGGTGCCCCAGAAGGAGAACAGAATGGAAAAGAGGCAGAAAGAATATTTGAGGAAATAATGACCAAAAACTTCCCAAAGCTTATGAAACACATAAATATCAATATCCAAGAAGGACAACACACCCCAAACAGAAAAAATCCAAATACACTTACCCCAAGACACTGCAATTCAGAATGACAAATATAAAGGTAAAGACAGGATTCTGAAAGCAGCAAGAGAAAAAAAAAAAAAAAAACATCACACACAGGAAAACTTGATAAGATTAAGTTCAGACTTCTCATGAGCAGCCATGGGGGGAGAAGAAAGTGGTACTGAAAGAGAAAAACTGCCAGACAAGACACTTATGTCCAGCAAAACTGATCTTTCAATTTGAGGGTGTGTTCAAAGTTTTCACAGACAAACAAAAACTCATAGAATGTGTTACCAAAAGACCAGAATTACACGAGATACTAAAGGGAGCACTGAAAGGAAAAAAACAAGGGCAAAAGACTTGGAGAAGAGTGTGAAAATTAAGATTATTAGGAAGGGTAAACTAAAGACTAAAAAGGCAGACAATATAAGGATATGACAACAGAAAGCCGAAGGGCAAAATGAATGAAGTAAGTAATGCCTTTACAGTAGTAACATTGAATCTTAATGGCTTGAAGTTCCCAATCAAAAGATGTAGATTGATAGGATGGATAAAAAATTATGAGCCATCTATATGTTATCTACAAGAGACCCACCTCAGACAAAAAGACACAACCAGGTGTGATAGGTTGGAAAATGATATTCCATGCAAATAGTAGCCATAAAAGAGCTTGAGTAGTGATACTAATATTAGAAAAAATAAATTTCAAATGTAAAATTGTTATAAGGGATGAAGAAGGTCATTATATAAAAAGGGGGCAATTACACAAGAAATAACTTTGCTAAATATTTATGCACCTAACCTGAGTGCCTGAAGGGACATGAGGCACATACTGGCAAAACTGAAGGGAAAAATAGATGTCTCTACAATAAGAGTTGGAGACTTCAATATACCACGTTGAGTAATGGATTGACCATCTGGACGGAGAATAAATAAGCAGAGAATTTAAATAATATGACAAATGAACTACACCTAATAAACATCTAAAGGGCACTGCAGCCCAAAGCAGCAGAATATATATTCTTTTCAAGTGCTCATGGATCCTTCTCCAAGATAGAACATATGTGGGGTCACAAGAAATTCTCCATAAATTAAAAAGACTGAAAATATACAAAATACTAACTCTGATAATAACGGAATGAAGCTAGGAATCAGTAATGGACAGGAAAAGGTAAAACTCATAAATATATGGAGATGAAAAAACACACCCTTATATAATCAGTGGGTCAAAGAAGAAATTGCAAAAGAATTCAGCAAATATCTTGAGACAAATGAAAATGAGAACACAAAATATCAAAACTTTTGGGACACCACAAAAGCAGTGCTGAAAGAGAAATTTATAGCCCTCAATGCTTACATTAAAAAAGAAAGAGCTAAAATTGAAGACCTAACTGCACAACTGGAGGAACTAAAAAGAACAGCAAATTAATCCCAAACCAAGATGAAAGAAAGAAATAGTAAAGATCAAAGCAGAAATAAATGAAATTGAGAACAACTACAACAACAAAAAACAATAGAGAGAATCAACAAAACCAAAAGTTGGTTCTTTGAGAAGATCAACAAAATCAGCAAATCCTTAGCTAAACTGACAAAGAAAAAAAGAGAGAAGATGAAAATAAATAAAAGCAGAAATGGGGGCAGGGGATACTACCACTGACCCTGCAGAAATAAGAGAGATCATAAGAGAATACAATATTCAACTGTATACCAAAAACTATACAATGTAGAAGAGATCGACAAATTCCTAGAAACACACGAATCACCTACACTGACCCTAAGAGAAATAGAAGACATCAACAAACCAATCACAAGTAAAGAGATTGAAACAGTCATCAAAAACCTCCCAAAGAGGAAAAGCCGGGGCCAGATGGCTTCACAGGTGAATTTTACCAATCATTCAAAGACTATCTAATACTAATCTTGCTCAAGGCCTTCCAAAAAAAAATTGAACAGGAATGAACACAACCAAATTCATTCTATGAAGCCAACATCACTCTAATATCAAAACCAGATAAAGATACAACAAAAAAAGAAAATTACAGACCAACATCTCTAATGAATACAGTTACAAAAATCCTCAAGAAAATATTTGCAAACCAAATCCAAAAGCACCTTAAAAGAATTATACACCACAATCAAGTGGGATTTATCCCAGGTATGCAAGGGTGGTTCAACACAAAAAAATCGGTCAGTGTAATAAACCACATTGATAACTAAAGAAGAAAAATCACATGATCCTCTCGGAAAACTGCAAATATTGGAGAGGATGTAGAGAGATAGGAACACTTATACACTGTTCGTGGGAATGTAGATTGGTACAGCCACTGTGGAAGACTGTTTGGCACTTCCTAAGGAAGATGAATATCGACTTGCCATGTGACCCAGCAATACCATCCTGGGTATCTGCCCAGAAGAACTGAGAACAGAGACATGAACAGGCATCTGCACACTGATGTTCATAAGTAGCGATTGCCAAAAGTTGCAAACAACTGAGCTGTCCATCAACTGATGAATGGAAAAACAAATTGTAGTGTATACACACAATGGCACATTAGGCAGTGGTAAGAAGAAATGAGGTCGTAAAGCATCTGACAACATCGACGAACCTGGAGGACATTTTGCTGAGTGAAGCAAGCCAGATGAAAAAGGATAAATACTGTATGACTGCGCTATTATGAACTAAATATATTGTGTAAACTCATGGAGTTAATAATTAGAATATAGGTCACCAGAAAATAGAAGAGGATAGAAAATGGAAAGCTGAGGGTTAATCTATGCCGAATTGGTAAAAAGGTTGTTTGAAAATCTTTGGAAATGAGTAGAAATGGTGAAAGCATATCATGGTGTTTGTAACTAGCAGAGCTACTATATGGGAATGACAGTGGTTGAAAGGGAAAGTCTAAGGTCATGTATAGCACCAGAAGAAAAGCTAAAAACTGTAACATGGGACTGTATAAGATTGTAAAACCTCATGTAAAACACGAATATGGTTGATATACCATATATAAGGCTGTTTCTAGGAAATATAAATACAAATACACCAGAGAGAAGGAAAAAGAACAGCAGCTATGTACGGCAGGGGAAGCATAGAGAGATCGAAAGGTGATGAGTTTTGTTTGTTTGTTGTTTATTATTATTATTGGAATAATGAAAGTGTTCTAAGAACGATGTGATGAATGCACAAATATATGATTACACCAAATACTACTGATTGTACACTTTGGATGGATTTATGCTCTATAAATAAGTATCAATAAAATTGATTTGTTAAAAAAAAAGAGAGCATGGTACTGGTATAAGGATAGATATATCAGCCAATGGTATCAAATTGAGAGTTCAGAAATAGACCCTTACACCTATAGGAAATTGATTTTTGACAAAGCTGCCAAGCTCACTCAATTGGTAAAGAATAGTCTCTTCAACAAATGGTAATGGGAAAAATTGATCTTCTAATGCAAAATTATGAAGGTGGACCCCTACATCACACCATATACAAAAATTAACTCAAAATGGATCAAAGGTCTAAATATATGAAACAAAACTATAAGACTCTGAGAAGAAAAGAGTTTCAGGAACTTGTGTTAAGGGAATGTTTTCTTAGACTTTATACCCAAAGCATAAGCAATCATAGAAAAAATAAGTAGGACCTCACAAAATTTAATATTTTTTTTGCATGAAAAGACTTTATCATGAAAGAAGAAAGACAACCTACTCCAAGGGAGAAAATATTTGGAAACCACATATCCAATAAAGGATTAATGTCCAGTATATATAAGGAAAGCTTACAATTCAACAATAAAAGGAAGAACAACCCATTTTAAAAATGGACAAAAGACCTGAATAAATATTTCTCCAAAGAGGGTATACAAAAGGCCAAAAAGCCCATGAAAAGATGCTCACCATCATTAGCCATTCAGGGAAATTCAAATCAAAACCACAGTGAGATAGCATTTCACACCCATTAGAATGGCTGCGTTTTTTTAAAAAATAGAAAATTACAAGTGTTGTAGAGGATAAGCAGGTGTAGGAAGGAATACGCCTTCATTGCTGGTGGAATATAAAATGGTGCAGCCATTGTGGAATACAGTTTGGCGATTCTTCATAAGGTTAAATATAAAATTACCATATGTCCCAGAAATCCCACTATGTATATACCCAAAATAATTGAAATCAGGGACTCAAACTGATATTTGCACACTGATGTTCAGAGTGGCATTATTCACCATTGCCAAAATATAGAAGCAGTCCAAGTGTCCTTCATATGATGAATGGTTAAGTGGTGCAGCACTGGAGGGTGGGTGGATTAGGAAGGGGCGGTTCAAATCCCCAGGGCATGTAACAGTGAATCTTGACATTCCATGGGTTGGGAGAGGGGGGTATAACGGGCCCTGGGGGGCTGGGGAGAAGGGAACAGTCAAGATCTAATGGGTTGTTTGGTGGTCATGGGGAAGGTTTTTCATTACCTTTCAGTAATGGACACAGGACATGGTAAATATCATCAAAAT
>JAKSZT010053809.1:3915402-3979610 GCA_026826555.1 Tolypeutes matacus
ACATATGGTGATTCTTGCAATGCAAGAAATTATAACAATGAGGTGGAAAAAAAATGATGAATGGTTAAATATAATGTTGTGTGTGTGTATGTGTGTGTATTTATATATGTATATATTAATGCTGAATACATATGTAGAATATTAGCATTAAAAAGGAAGGAAGTCCTGATACATGCAATAACATGGATGAACTTTGATAACATCGTGTGGAGTGATATAAGTCAGACACAAAAAGACACTGTTTGGTCTCACTGATTTTGAAACAATTAGAATAAGCAAACTCATAGAGTCAGAATGTAGAATATGAGTTACCAGAGCATGGGATGGTGATAGGGAATGGGAAATTAAGGCTTAAAATGTACAGGGTTCCTATTTGGAATGATGGAAATATTTTGGTAATGGATGGTGGTAATGTTAGAACAGCACTGAGAATGCAATTTAAAGCACCGGAATATATATATCTGAATATGATTAAAAGAGGAAATGTTAGATAGCAAAATGGTAACAGCATAAAATGTTTATTAAAAAATCCATGGATGTACACTACAGAAACAGTGAACCCTAAGTTAAACTATGAACTTCAATACTACAATTATAAAACCATTGTATTATCAATTGTACAAAATGTTCCACATCAATGCAAAGTATTTGTGGTGGCATGCTGTATGAGAATCCTGTACTTTTCCCATGTTTGTTCTGTAAACCCACAACTTTTCTAATAAAGAAAAAAAACAATGAATTGTGTATGAAAAGCCCTCTCCTTGAATATGAGCAGAATATTTCTGGCGGCATGCTGAAAAACTGGCTGCAGTGGTTGTCTCTATGAATAGAAGGATTAGAGGAAAGGGGTGGAAAGGAGACTAGTTTTTCATTGTTTGTTATGTTTGAAAATGTTTAAACTAATAAACAATTCAAGTACAAAAAAACTGTAAATCAAAGAATACTGTCAAGAAAGTGAAAAGGCAACCTATAGAATGGGAAAAATATTTGCAAATCAGGTATCTGACAAGGGTCTAGCACCCAGAATATATAAAGACTTCTTACAACTCAACAACAAAAAGACAAGCAAATTTAAAAAAAAAAAAAAAAAAACAAGCAAGGGACTTCTCCAAAGATTATAAAGAAATGACCACAGTGTGGCCCACCAACCTCAATGAACTTACACATCCTGGAGCCTTGCCACCAACCATAGACCAGTGGGTTCCGTGTAATATTTTAGGTAATCTAAGCACCTCTTAAAATATATATATATATATATATATATATATAAATAACATTTTTGTAAGCTAATACACATATATGCATATATATTTATATATCATTTTACAAATGTTTGTATGTATTGTGAGAATTTTGATTTTTACCCATAATAAAAAAAAATAAAAATTAAAAAAAAAAGAAAGAAAGAAAGAAATGACCAACAAGCACATGAAAAGATGCACAATACCATTAATAATTAGGGAAATACAAACCAAAACCACAACCTCACACCCACTAAGATGGTCATTAGCAAAAAAGAAACATGAAAATTATATGTATTGGTGAGGATGTGGAGAAAATGAAACATTGATACATTGCTGGTAAGATAAAGTGGTGCCACTAATATGAAAAACAATTTGGCAGTTCCTCAAGATATTAAACATAGAATTACCATATCATCCAGAAAATCTACCCCTTGGTATATACCCCAAAATATTGAAAATGGTGTTCAAATAAAAACGTGTACATGAATGTTCATAGCAGCACTGGTCTCAAGAGCCAAAAGGTGAAAACGACCCAAATGTCTATCAATGGATAAAAAGATAAATCAAATGTGGTATATCCACACAATGGAATATTTTCAGCCATAAAACGTATGAAGTATTGACACATGGACAAACCTTGAAAACATTATGCTAAGTGAATGAAGCCATGCACAAAAGATCACATATTGTATGATTCCATTAATGTGAAATATCTAGAATATGTAAGTGTATGGAGACTCAAAAGCAGTTTAGTATATGCCAGGGTCTGGGGGAAGGGGAGAAAGGGGAATGGCTGCTTAAAGGGTACAGGATTTCCTTTTGCAGTCATGAGAATGTTTTGAAAGTAGAGGTAATAGTTGCACAAAACTGTAAATGTATTAAATGAACTGAATTGTACAATTTAACATGGTTAATATCATGTTATGTGGATGTTAGCACAATTTAAAAAATCACCAAAAAAGAGCAAACTTCTGATACACACAAAAACATTAATAAATCTCAAATTTATTATATTAAGTGAACGAAGCCAGAATGAAAAGATGAACTCCTATACAATTCCATTTTTGTGACCTTCTCTAAAAGCAAAACTAAAGGTACAGAAAATAGAACAGCGGTTGCCAGGTGCTTGGGGTGGTGGGAGGGGTTGACTCCAGTGGGGTATGAGAGAGCATTTAGGGATGATAGGAATATTCCATATCTTAATTATAGTGGTTGTTATACAACCTGTATGCATTTGTCAAAACTCATACACTTAAAAAGGGTTAATTTTACTATAAATATATTATACTTCAATAAACATAATTTTAAAATATATATATAAATGAAAGGAAACAAAACCTTAAGTTTAAAGACTCAGACTCCCAATCCTAGAGCTCTCTCCAGTTTAGTGTTCTTCCTCTCCACTGCATACCCAGCCAAAAGGCTATATAAATACCCTCTGCATACCCAGGACATCCTCCACATCCTTTAGTGCCTATTTGTTTAACAGTCAAATCTATATAAAAGTGTGACTTTTATACCATCAATCCCTCTTACTTCATGTTTTTAAAGTTAAAATCATGTTCTTAAAGCTAATCCATTACTGTGAGAGTAAACATATTGTAAGCAGGACCTTTCAATAAGGTTACTTCAGTTAAGGCATGGCCCAAGGTGGGTCTTAATCCTATTACTGGAGTCCTTTATAAAAGAATGAAACTTAGAGAGAAAGCCATGGAAGCAAGAAGATGAAAGCAATGAAACCCAGAAGAGATGGAAGAGACCAGCAGAAACCATCATGTGCCTTGCCATGTGACAGAGGAGTCCAGAATTGCCAGCAGCTGGTCTTTGGGGAGAAAGCATTTTCTGATGATGCCTTAATTTGGACATTTTTCTCAACCTTGAACTGCAAGCTTGTACGTTAATAAATTACCAGTGTTAAAGCCAATGCATTTCATGGTATCTGCTTTGAGCAGCTTAGCATACTAGAAGTACCAGAAGTGGGGTGCTGTTACAGAAAAAAACAAAAATATATTTTTTTAATTTTTTTAAAGCTTTGTAGGCCCTCTCTTGCAGGGAGGGGCGGCAGGCAGGGCCAAGCATGCTTGCACACTGGGCAGTCTTTTCCCACGTTCTCATATCCCAAGGATATGTATCCCGAGAATATGGAGGCACCAAAGTAGTTCTAGATGATAAGGATATTTCTTATTTAGAGATGGTGACATTCGTGGGAAATATGTAGATTGAAATAGATCACTGTTGAAATGGTATCATGTGAAGCTGCCCATTCCACCGAAGTTCCAAAATCTTCCATCATGTGGATGATTTCCATGTCTCTTTATAACAAACTAATGATAATTCAGTGTCTCTAAAATTTAGTTTCACTGTACGCATATAAACATTTTCAAATAAAAATGTGTAAATGAAAAAAAAAAAAGCTTTGTAATTGGGTAAAGAGTAGATCCTAGAAGAATTATGAGGTACTTGATAGAAAAGGCCTATATTGTTTTGAAGAGACTGTTGGTAGAAATATATGCAAAAGGTATTTCTGATGAGGCCTTAGACAGAAATGATGACTGTATCATTGCACATTGGAAGAAAGGCAACCCTTATTTTAAAGTGACAGTGAAGGTGGCAAATTTGAGTCCTGATGTTGAATGGAAGGAAGAATTTGAAAGTGAGAAGCTTGGATATTTAGCTGGGGAGTTTTCCAAACTAAATGTGGAAAAATGTAGTGTGGCTTCTCCTTGCAGCTTATAGTAAAATGCAAGAGGAAAGAGATGAGGTGAGAAATGAATTCCCGGACAAAAAAGAAACCAGAAATTGATGGTTTGGCAGTTTGCAATTATTTTCTGAATCCCAAAAAAGGGAAATATTATTTTTGTGAAATAATCCATTCCTGTTGGTGTGAGACCCTTTCAAATGGACTACGTCAGTGAGGCATGACTAAGATTGAGTCTCCACCCTCTTGATGGTTCTGATAAAAATGGAGACACAGGAAAAGAGAGCCATCATGTTTGATCCTGCCATGTGAGAGAAAAGACTCCAGTTTTGCCCAAGCTGAGCTGCAAGGAGAAAGGTTCCTGAGAGGCTCAAAGAGCTGAGACCCAGGAGAGACATGCCATATGCCTGAGAGCTTGCAGCTGAATTTGGGAAGAAATTGGAGCAGCCAAGACTAATAGAGAAGGCCCAGAAAGAGACAAGCTCTATGCCTGGCTGCTCACAGCTGAGTTTCCGGAACTAGGCTCTAGAGACCTGAGCCTTGAGGCGAAGGCAGAGACATAGGCAGAGATCAGCTTGATTTGCCACATGGCTGGACAATAGGATCAGCAATAACTGGCTTTTGCGAGAAAGCCCCTCTGATGTTGCCTTAATTTGGATATTTCACGGCCTTGGAACTGTAAGTTTTTACCCCCAAATAAATCCTTATTGTAAAAGCCAACAAATTTCTGATATTTTGCATCAGCAGCCCTTTGGCAAAGTAAAATATCCATACTTGTGTAAGATAGTACCATTTGGGAGTACATGGGATTCTTTGTATTATTTTTTCAAACTTCCTGTGAGTATATAATTATTTCAAAATAAAAATTTAAAATTTAAATCTCTAGTAGACATCTCAGTGGAAATAAATAAAAAAAGAATAAACTTTATATTAGTGTTTAAGGGTGTCAAGCTCTACAATCCCTTTAAATCATACCACAAAGGTGGTCATCAACTCTGCCTCCATGTAAGGTCAGCATTGGTTATCAGAAATCCACTGTGGTTGTACAAAATAGCCGATCTCATTACATCGAAAACAATGGCCTGACTTTACCCCTGAGGATTGATGTATAAGTGACATAAAGTTACAACTCAGATTAAGTCCTGTTCTACTGAATATGACATGTGAAAAATCCCCACAACAACCATCTTTTCCCCTGAACCTTGTAGGTATGTATGTCACCATCTATGTCACCATCTTTGAAGACTGCCTTTATGCAGAGACAAGTGGTGGGTGAAATTTACTGGATTCTTTTATAGATGATGAAAGGCTATAGGAAGAGAATTGTCCATGGAATCAGAAAGCCCACTTCTTCAACTTTGCAGACTCATGACTGTGAGCCATTTATTTAACATTGGTTAGCCTCAATTTCCTCACCTATGAAATACGGACACAGACTTAAGAAATCATATGAGATAACGGCTATCAATTAAAATTAAAATTTAAGGATTATTTCTCTTATCACTAAACACTATGGACTGAATTGAATACGAGGTTTACTGTACTAGACACAGCACATTGTGTCTGCAACTAGCAAGTGGCAAATCAAAGGTCCTTTATGAAGTAGTTTCATGAGAGCACATTCACAAATCTCCACACAGAGATATGTTCAGTTATTCGCCATAGTCTGGATTTGCATGTGGATGTATTTTAGCTCCAGGCCCAAACTTTGTGTAGTAAAATTAATCCTTGGAGCTGTTGAATTATAAGGCTGACAATTTCCATTGGAGGTCCCAGTGTTAGTCACAGATCTGGATTTATGAACTCATAAAACATTAACTGCATTTCTCTGTGATTTGTGTCTGATCCTGTTTTTCACACATGATGCATAAGTGAAGTATGCTATCCCCAGATGACATCAGTGCCCTGAAAAACCTATAAAACTGCTCTTGTGTTTAACTGTCTTCACAACCTAGCAATATAAAAACTGACTGATATAAAGATGAATAGGAAACCTACAGATTTCATAAAGTTATTGTTTTCACTATCCTAAATTGGAAAGGTATGATTGGGCCATGTCCAACATTAACTAACTGGACTCTATCAGCAGAAGTTCAGGTAGGATGATCAGGCTTTCCCTGTGATGTCCAGAGAACTTTTATTGTCTACTTTTATTTTCTTCCATTTCCTTCAGGGAAATGGTATATATTGCTTTGGGTAAAAATTACCATCATTATTTCCGACAGTGAGGTTGGCACAACTGGACAGCACTTCTAACAACCATCCTTAGGGCCTGGACCATTGCAGTTGGTAGAGAGCATTAAATTTCATGAAATCTTGGCTCTAGAGCCAAGCTGTAACTGATATGGCAAGACTGACTCCTAAGGAACAGAGAGGTGATTCCTCTTGTTTGTGTATGTGGCCCATCAAATTCCAAAATAAATAAAGAACATAAAAAAGAATCAAGCAGTAGAGGTACTGCAGCTTTGTAAAAAGCCATAATCAGGTTAGACAATCCCATGGTTAAAAAAAAAAAAAAAAAAGAGCCCCAGACATAAAGAATTTCCCAAAGCATGGGAAGGGAGGAAGGAAGATGATAAGAAAGCTGACAGAAGAAGAGGGATCTAACAGAAAGGGAGTTAATGGAGATAGTTGGATGCCTCAGACAAGGTAAAGTCAATTGCCATTTGAAAGGCCAGCCAGCAAAGCAGCATCAGGAATTCAAGAGTACAAAACAACCTCACCTAAGCTCCCTGCCATATAATTTATAATCCCAACTGGGAGACATTGAAGAGTAAAAAAGAAGTGCTCCAAATAATTATACCAGAACTACAGGTATAAAAGGGGATTGTCCCTGCAAAGTAGGATGTATGGCTACCCTTTCTGTAAGGCCTTCTTTGATCAGGCCTACCTACCTACCTCCTCACACTCATCTGTCTCTGTAAAGCAGAAGCCTGTTCTCACGTACATCTGCTTTCCTAAGAGCAAAAGCCAACTTCTTTCCAGCCAAGAAGCTCCTGACTATGTTGCATATGCCAGACTCACAACCCATAGCTAATTAACTCAAGTGCCCAGGCCCACCACACTAGAGATACTAAAGAAAAAACATCAGACCTCACCACCATCTTCCAATAGGTTGTTATATAATTCAAGAACTAAAGATAAGGCTATCTCATTCAGGGCCCTAAGGTATCTGCCTGTGGATCAAGCCAGTAAGTTGCTTGGTCAAATGCATGCTTCTAAAAAGACCACAACATAGAGGACAGCTAACTGTGGAAGGAATCCGTGTTGGATCCAATTCTATCTGGTCCACATCCAAAAGTTAAGCTGAGCCCTGAATGGCCAGTCACCATTCTGTCCTTACACTCTGACCACAAGCTCTGAGCAAAGGGCACACTAACAGAGACCCGTTTACTTCAGGAACTTGTGCACACCTATCAGGTTTTTTTGGCCACATTTTATTTACATCAAGGCCTCTGAATTACCATCTACACATCAGAGAGGATCAGTGCGCACTACTGGGCAAATTTCATATTCTGGGGATAGGTAATGAAAACTAGCTCCTTCTTTTTTTTTTTTTTATTTATTATGCGTAAAAATCAAAATTCTCACAATACATACAAACATTTGCAAAATGATGTATAAATATATACGCATATATGTGTATTTGCTTACAAAAATGTTATTTATATATATATATACATATATTTTAAGAGGTGCTTAGATTACCCAATATATTACAGGGAACCCACTGGGCTTCCCATGTTGCACACCTCCCACACCTCCCACCACATCCCATACAAACATCTCCCACAGTGTGGCCCACCACCCTCAATGAACTTACACATCCTGGAGCCTTGCCACCAACCATAGACCACAGTTCACACTGTAGACCACACTCTCTCCCATTCAGTTCTGAGTAGTGTGTGCTGATTTAAAATGGCCTACATCCGTTGCCACAACAGTACTCAGGACAACCTCCAACTCCCAAAGAAGCCCCTGCATTTCAACTGCTCATCCCCTCCCTACCCCAAAAGTGCCAAGTGGCCACTGGCTCCACCTCATTGTTATAATTTCTTGCATTGCTAGAATCACCATATGTGAACAAGAGAATACCATCAAGTCCACTCTAGTCCATAGTTCTTCCCCCAATCCTGAGGGGACTAGGATGGTGATGTCCACTCCAACTCCAAGTGAGAGAGGGCTTATATCCCATGGATATGGTGGGTGGGATGATCCTGCCTGCAGATGCAGGCCCTCTCCATTCCCTGGGATGGCCATTGCCCATCATTGTCTCCTCGCCAGGTGACTTGGATGAGTCCATTGAGCTGTAGGGTAGGAGTTGCAGCTCCACCTAGATTTCATGCACACCTGGCACATAGGTAGGCGGGAGGCTCCAGTCTCTGGAAGTATACCTAAAAACTACAGCATCACATATAGGTTTGAACAGAAGGGACTGGTGAACCATGTGCAGGGAGGACTTATTTGAGTCTAATTCTGTCACTCTCAGGAGCACAGATTCCAAAATAGAACCCACTGACAAGGCATCAGTCTCTGGGGCTATCCCCCCTTATACAGGACCAGGGTGTCTCCGGAGCTCCCAGGAACCCCACTGAGTGGGGTGATAGTCACTTAGATGTTCTATGAGCTCCTACTGAGGTGTGCGTAAGAGTTACCTCTGGGATGACCTCCCGACTCTCTTTGAAGTCTCTTAGTCACTTGAACTCATTTGTCTTTACCATTTCCCCCTTTTATTCAAGGTCTTTTTCCAGTTGTGTTCCAGTTGGCACTTGGTATTAATCCCTCGTTGCCAGGGAGGCTCATCCCCGGGAGTCACGCCCCACGTTGGGGGGAAGGTAATGCAATCATATGCTGAGTTTGGCTTAGAGAGAGGCCACATTTGAGCAACAAGGAGGCTCTCAGGTGGCAACCCTTAGGCACCCCACAACTGCAGGCTAAGTCTCATTTACAAGAGCAAAGACTCACAAGGGTAGTCATCAATAAAAAAAACCACATCAGTGGGTCATCCTATTTTGACAGGCACTGTCCCTACACTCAGAGGACTATTGCTGCTCCCTTGGAGACTGTGGCAGAGCTCTCCAGGCTAGGAATTCAGACTCCCTCATTTATTGTGTGATTATCCACCCATCCTGACCATGCCCCATCCCCCGATCCTTTGAATGATTTTGTATATCTTTCATGTATATTTGGATGAACCAATCCCCACGAACACCACCCCAGACACCCCCCCCCAATAATCCCCCGCAGTACCCATTGTAACCCTTCTGTGATCCAAATCCTCCATGAACATTTAGTCCATAAAATAATCAAATACACTTACTGGGAAAAAGAAACAAGTGTGATAAGCTTACATGCAAGAGACAAACATAAGGAAACTCAGAGAAAAAAAAAAAAGAGAGAGAAAGAAAAAAACAAAAATTAATCAAACACGTCCCACTTTCCGGACTCCCCAGGTTAGCTGAAGCTCTGATGTTAGTCAGTGAGGAGTGCTAAAGACGGCGGATTCCACCCCTTTTGGAGCCGAGCTCCAGTGTCACCAGGCTACTCAGTAAATCAGTTTGAGTGCAGATTCGCGTCTGCTCTCAGCCTAATGCTGCTTCAGGTCGGCTTATCTGCTCCCCAAAGCTATGGGGCGGTGCAGGCAGCCAGATCAATGTCTAAAAATATAAAATACCCTTCCCTGTCTTCCAACAGAACCCTCCCTTTTTTGGGAAGTGTCCCTTCCTCCTGGCTCCGCAGGGGCCTGGATCTTATCCCTGGGTGGCTAGGGAAATCAGCTGCGTTCCCGACCAAAATCCCCCCTCCGGTTCACTGGGTGCTGATTAGCTCGTTTGCTCTGTTCACACAAGGTCCAAGGGGCGCCAGGCTGCCAGTTCCCCAGAAAATAAAACTTTTTTCGCCCCGCCCGCGGCTCCAAATGGCCGTTTTATTTTTTTTTCCCTAACCGCGGGGCTCAGCCGCCTGTGCCAACCTCCACTGGCAGCCTCAAAACTCACGAATCTCCTCCGTTCGGTCCACGCCGCCGATCCGCGCAGATAGATGTCCCAAGCTTCTCACTCCACGCGTGCACAGCACAGACCCCCGGGCAGGACCCCGTCCACAATCCGCCTTGCTCTGGGAGCTTGCAGTGCGCGCCCTCCTACACCAACCCCATCTTGCCTTCCTAGAGCTAGGTCCTTCTTGATTATGAGAATGACCCTGGAATCCAGTCTTCCAGTGACCTGGAATCCAGTCTTCCAGTGACCTGGAATCCAGTCTTCCAGTGCCTGTCATTGCCTCTCTTGCTGTGGCTCTCTGCTTATTTCTCCCAAAGGTGATTTCCTTCTCCCATTTTTCCCTACAATTCCAAAAGAGGCTATTTTGGCCTGCTTCTTAGACCAAAGTGCTCCAACTGTCCTTTTTCCTTGGGCTCTCAGTATCCTTATCAAGACATTGCTATTTCTTTTACTGTGGCTTCCTTACACTTAGTCCTGTGACAAGTTCATGTGCTCAAATTACTTTTTCTTAGGAGTTCTTTCCCGAGAGACTCAATGGTCTTTTATAACAACTCACTCCTGGAAAATCTGCCTCATGGCAGATTGCATATACATGTCTCATTAGTAGGGTAATAAGAGCTTAGGCTCAAACTGGGACCATTAGCTACACTTACAGTAAGCCTCTGAGTAGTGATGCCAAGTGTTATCCCTTGTCTATGGTTGAGATAATTGAGACTAAGCAAGTGTTAAGACTTACCCAAGGACACACTGTTAAGAAAGTGAAGAGGCAGGACTACAGTCTAAGTCTCTGGGCTATTATTAGCCTGGGGTATTTTGTACTCACCAACAGAGAAACTGCAACAAATAACCAGATAATTTTGTAAAAGAAACATGATAATAAAGACAATAAACCAATTGTATGAAGACATAACCTAGATGTTTAATATCTTTGTACACACATCTCAATTCCCACAATCTCTAATACCTAGTAGATATTATAATAATGCAATGATTACCTGTTAGCTATCTCGTGGGTATATTGGCTGAAACAGGGCCTTATCTCGCTTTAAAAACTTCACAAGTGAAACTTCAGGATGCTTCAGGCGATATATATTTCTTTAGCTTTAAATAACTCACACTAAAGATGCATTTTATGTTGGAAAATGAACTCAGAAATGAAGCATTTAAAATAGTGCTTTAGAGGGAATTGTGGGAAGATGGTATCAGACTAACAAGCAGAGGTCAATGCTCTCAAAAAACAATGGAGAAAGAGCAAAAAGGCCTCAGAGAGACCTGCTTTGAGGTTCAGCAGACCAGGATAGTCTGCTCCCAGGAGGGTGAGGGACAGAGAGACAAATAAGGTAAAACAACAAACCTGACTTACCAAGCCCCCACAGTGGCCGGGAAGGATTCCCTTCTCCCACCCCCAAAGTATTAAGCTGGGGCAAAACCCCTGGATCACTGCAGCCTACTGAGAGGGGAACATACACCTTCCTCCTTGTCAGCAGTTTCAAGGGAAAACAGAAGGGGAGTCAGGGGGCTTTTCCTCAGTGAATTCAGCCAGCAGAGCCTGCTTTGAATCTCTGCTCTGGACACTCAACACAGGAACACAGGAAAGCCCAGACTGAATACCTCCATGGAAAGGTGTGCTGATGAGTGCCATCTGCTGGCTGGTCTGGAAACTGAATGGAAAAATTTTGGGTTCTCTCTGTATCCTACCCCTGGGAGAAAATCTGCACCCTACTAGCTAGTCCCTGGGCCAATTTTGATATCTTAAGTTGAACAATTTTAAAGACTTATAATAAGTTAAACCAAATATCAAAGAAGAGATGTGAAAAAAAAACAATAGGCAAGAAAGAGAAATTGGCCATCATGGTAAATTCACCAACATATTCAGATGCCTAAACATCAGCAAAAAATTACAAGCCACCCTAGGAAACAAGAAGAGATAGCCCAGCCAAAAGAAATAACAAAATATCCTGAAGAGATACAGAATTTAAGACAATTAGTCAGAGATAATCAACACAACTCTCCTAAATCAATTCTAAGAATTTAGAGAAAATAAGACTAAAGAAATAAAGGATATGAAGAAAACACTAGGTGAACATAAAAAACAATTTGAAAAAGCTTGCAAAGAAAAGTTACAAACCTGATGGAAATGAAAGACATGATGGATGAGATTAAAAATACATTAGAGGCACATAAGAGCAGATTTGAATTGCTCAGAGACAGAATTGGTGATTTCAAAGACAGAACATCTAAACTGGAAAAGATGGGAGAACAGAAAGAGAAGAGAATGGAAAAAAATGGAACAGAGTCTCAGGGACTTGAATGACAACATGAAACACACAAACATTCGCATTATCAGTGTCCCAGAAGAAGAGAATGGAAAAGGGGCAGAAAGAATATTTGAGGAAATAATGACCAAAAACTTCCCAATCCTTATGAAAGATATAAATATCAATATCCAAGAAGGACAATGCACCCCAAACAGAATAAATCTGAAAAGACCTACACTGAGACACGTACTATTCAGAATGACAAATATCAGAGGTAAAGAGGGGATTCTGAAAGCAGCAAGAGCAAAGCAGAGCATCACATAGAAGGGAAACTCGATAAGATTAAGTGGCAACCTCTCATCAGGAACCATGGAGGTGAGAAGAAACTGGTATGATTTATTTAAGGTACTTAAAGGGGGAAAGTGCCAACCAAGAATTCTGTATCTGGCAAAACTGTCCTTCAAAAATGAAGGTGAGTTAAAAGCCTCCACAAACAAACAAAAACTGATAGAATATGTTACCAAAAGAACAGAATTACAGAAAATACTACAGGAAGTGCTGCAGCCTGAAAGGAAAAAACAAGAGGGAGAGATTTGGAGAAGGGTTTAGAAATGAAGATTATTAATAAGGGTAAGCTAAAGGATAAGAAGACAGACAATAGATTGATATGATAACAGAGAGCTGAAGGACAAAATGGATGAAGTAAGTAATGCCTTAATAGTAGAAACATTGAATGTTAATGGATTGAACTACCCAATCAAAAGATTTAGACTGATAGAATGGAGAAAAAAATATGAGCCATCTAAACGTTGTCTACAAGAGACCCACTGCAAACCTAAGGACACAATCAGGCTAAAAGTGAAAGGTTGGAAAAAGGTATTCCATGCAAATAGTAATCAAAAAACAGCTGGAGTAGCGATACTAATATCAGACAAAATAGATTTCAAATGCAAAACTATTATAAGGGATGAAGAAGGTCATTATATATTAATAAAAGGGGCAATTGACCAAGAAGAAAAACTATACTAAATATTTATGCACCTAACCTTAGTGCCCCAAGATACATGAAGCACGCACTGGCAAAACTGAAGGGAGAAATAGATGTCTCTACAATAATAGCTGGCGACTCCAATACATCACTCTCAGTATTGGGTAGAACATCTGGACAGAGGATAAATGAAGAAACAGAGAAACTGAATAATATGATAAATGAACTAGACCTGACAGACATCTATAAAACATTGCACCCCAAATGGCAGGATATACTTTCTTTTCAAGTGCTCATGGATCTTTCTCCAAGATAGACCATATGTTGAGTCACAAGACAAGTCTCAATAAATTTAAAATGATCAAAATTATTCAAAAGACTTTCTCTGATCATAACAGAATGAATCTGGAAATAAATAATGGATGAAAAAAGTGAAAATTCATAAATATATGGAGATTAAACAACACACTGTTAAATAATCAGTAGGTCAAGAAGAAATTGCAAGAGAATTCAGCAAGTATCTTGAGATAAGTGAAAATGAGAACACAACATCTCAAAACATATGGGACACTGAAAAGGCAGTGCTGAGAGGGAAATTTATACATTTATTCATTGCTTACATTAAAAAAGTAGAAAGAGCTAAAACTGAAGATCTAACTACACACCTTGAGGAATTAGAAAAATAACAACAAACTAATCCCAAACCAAACCGAAGGAAAGAAATAGTAAAGATCATAGCAGAAATAAATGAAATTAAGAACAAAATAAAACAATAGAGAGAATCAACAAAACCAAAAGTTGGTTCCTTGAGAAGATCCACAAAATTGACAATCCCTTAGCTAGACTTACAAAGAAAAAACAGAGAGAAGACACAAATAAATAAAATCAAAAATGGCAGGGGGGCAGACACATTACCACTGACCCTGCAGAAATAAGAGAGATCATAAGAGGATACGATGAACAACAGTATGTCAAAAACCAGACAATGTAGAGGAGATGGACAGATTCCTAGAAACACACAAAACACCTACACCGACCCTAGAAGAAATAGAAGACCTTAGCAAACCAATCACAAGTGAAGAGATTGGAACAGTCATCAAAAGCCTCAAAATGAATAAATAAAGCTTCCTTCACCATGCTGCTTTCTAACTTAACCCAATTGAATCTTGTGCTTAGTCAGCTGAGACAGAAACTGCCCGGCCAACATAAGTAGGAGTAAGAACCAGGGCAGGGGTCAAATGGAAGGCCAGGAAACATTTTTCGGCTATTCCACATTTAAATGCTGCCCCAGCCTCAGTTCCTGGACACGTTTCCCTGTGTGTGAGCCCAGGCTCCTGCTCAGAAAAGGGAATGGTCTTTTTGTCTAGATATAGCTTTACCTAAAAAAGTAAAAGATTATTAAGGCATGACACAAGTCATTCCCCAAAGCCTCTTCGGGGGAGTATCCATCCTTTCTTCCAAGCCCCCTTTAAATGTCTAAAAGCACAGCTGAGTCTGTTTACAGGCTCCCATACATTGAGTCAAATTCTATGCATAATCAATTGAAGCGAGTTTCAGTGATATTATCAACTTTATTTTCTAAACACCTGAAACATGGCCAAGATGGATTTTTTTTTTTAAGATTTATTTATTAACTTTATCCATTTTAAACCCCCCCTTCCCCATTTGCTGTTTTGTGTCCATTCGCTGGGCAATTCTCTGCATCTGTTTCCTGCCATCTTTTCTCATCTGCCTCCTCCAGTCTTCAGCAGGATTCGATCCTGGAGACCTCCGATGTAGGAGAGAGGTGTTCTGCCACCTGTGCCACCTCGGTTCCTGGGTTTCAGAGCATCTCGTCTTGTCTCTCCCTTGCGTCTCTCCCGTTACGTCATCATCTTGCTGCATGGCTCCTGGGGCCTGGCGGCTCACCTGCACACAGAGCCTGGCAGCCCATGCGCCTTCTATATATAGATAGATAGATAGATTTTTTTTTTTTTTTTTTTTTTTTTTTACCGGGAAGTCCCGGGGATCAAACCCAGGTCCCTCCACATGGCAGACGGACGCCCAGCCATTTGAGCCACATCCGCCCCCCCAAGATGGATTTTAAAAATCTTGATAAGACATTACTTATCTCTCACGTAACTTTCATATTATTAAAACACACCTATTGATGGCACAAATTTGGCACCATTGTTGCTGCTCATTAATGTAGGGTTCCCAGTGCTAGAATGTGTCCCTATTAAACAGGTTGTACCTTGCAGCTTTGAGTACAGAAAGTTAAAGGGATAGTATATAGAAGTATGTATACCAAGAGGGCCATTATTTATCCTCAATTAAACTTTAGATTTCACATAATTGTACCTTGAATTGGTTCAAGGACAATATCTAAATATTAGTACTTTTTCTTCAATACAATCAGAAAACTTTTTTAGTTCATCTACCAAAAATATTGATTTGGAAAATAATCCACAGTGAATAATCATCTCAAACAAACTATTTGAAATCTATTCATTTTTTACTCCCCCAACAGTAGCCCCTGCAACAGAAGCCATTTACTGTAGAAGGCTCATAGAGATTGCTCCAGAATAATGGAATGTACTCAAATGCCCAGCATTATTCAATGTTGGTGGAAATGCAATCAATCAATCAATCATTCAGCAATGCTACAAAATAGTGTGATTTTCTTCTTCTTTTAAAAGAACCACCTTCAATAGCACAGACCATAAATTATGACAGTAAAATGCATCTTCCTAACTCAAGGGCAGTGACTAGTTACTTCCTGAGAATTTGGGTGTTGACTCTCCACAACAGGACCCCTGGGAGGGAAGAGGGCTAGAGCCATTTTGTAAAGCTACAAGCCAAGGGACAGAAGAGCAAGAACCAGAACCACACGCCTTGGCTGTGGATACAAGATGACAACTCTCACTCCGCAGGGTCAGCCCGCTGTCTGCAGTTGAGTGAGACATGAGGACTCTCAGAAGAAGTTGCTGATGTCACTATACTCATTCCTTGAGCAGCATGACCCCTATAGGGTAGAAGAGCAGGCTCTCTACTCTTTGTGAGCTTAATTCTCATTTATTTATATCTGAAAAATGGCTCAGCACCATCTTTTTGTGGGTATTCTTGCAGAGAAAAAAAAAATCATTCCTAGCCTCCTGATTCATGCTGAATTTCTTCCTTATATTTCATAATTATTTAAGAATGCACATACTAAGCAGTATACCTATAGCATAGTATATAGTAACATAAACCTTTATACTTTACCATATGAAGTTTCATGTTACAATCTCTTTTCTAACAGATATTTAATATATTTAATTGGTTGCCGTTAAAGCTATAGCATTGCATAACTAAATTGGGCATTATTTCTTTGAACAGATTTAAAACACATGCTTAAAACCCAAAATAATAAAATGAAAGATTTCTTTGTTCACATGTAGATACTTCACACTGCATCTTCCTTTCTTGCCCTCTAGAGACATAGTAACTATAAATTTTTTTAATGTAGAGAATTTTTCAGATTTTTCACTCACTACAACACAGGCATCATTTGAAACAGTCATGTTTTTGATATCACACTAAAGGAAAACTATTGGTTTTGAGAATCAAGACCAGAGAAATCAGTACATTTTCAGGCTCTCTTGAGCCATCTCAAGAAGAATTAGAGCAAAAGGTAACACATTCCCAGAGGTGGTACTCTGACAGGGGAGCGCAATAAAATGCTTCATTTCTAGAAATTTTTATTCCCTTCCTTTACATTATATGTCAAGCCCCCTAAGTTTTTCCCAAAAGTATTTCAGCAAGACAATTTCTAACTCTTAACACTATGCCTCAACACTTTTAAAGGTGCAAAATAGAGAAGAATGGAGTGAGGTTGGCAAAGTGGCTTCCTTCCAAGAGAGGTGAGCTTGAAAATAAGGTGATAATACAGAAAATGCTATTAGGGAGACTAATGACACACAGTCTGCCTAGTTTCGAAAATGTAATTAAGGTAGAGCTTCCATGATGCTGATGTAATTATTTTTAAAAGTATACCTGACTTGCTTTTTACATATTGATCCACTGTGTCGGTAAAACTCTCATAAAATTTGATTAAAAATTAGTTGTGACTAATAAAAAAAGAAAAGCCCAGGGCCAGATGGTTTCACAGGTGAATTTTACCAAAAATTCAAATATGATCTAAAACTCAACTTGCTCAAGCTCTTCCAAATAAATGAACAGGAAGGAATGCTACCAAATTCATCCTATGAAACCAATATCACCCTAATACCAACACCAGAGAAAGATACTACAAAAAAAAGAAAATTGCAAACCAGTATCTCTAATGAATGCAGATGCAAAGATCCTCAACAAAATACTTGGAAACAGAATCTAAAAGCACATTGAAAGAATTATACACCATGATCAAGTGGGTTTTACCCTAGGTATGCAAGGGTGGATTAACACAAGAAAATCAATTAGTATAATAAACCACATTGATAAATTGAAGAAGAAAAATCACATGATCCTCATGATTGATGCAGAAAAGGTATTTAACAAAATACAGCATGCTTTCTTGATAAAAACACTCCAAAAGAGAGGAATAGAAGGAAGCTTTCTCAATATGGTAAAGTGCATATATGAAAATCCTACAGCTAGGAGTGTACTCAATGGTGAAAGACTGAAAGCTTTCCCGCTGAGATCAGGAACAAGACAAGTATGCCCACTGTCACCACTGTTATTCAATATTGTACTAGAAGTTCTAGCTAGAGCAATTAGGCTAGATAAAGAAATAAAAGGCTCCAAATAGGAAAGGAAGAAGTAAAACTTTCACTATTCACTGATGATATGATCCTATATCTAGAATCTCCTGAAAAATCCACAACAAAGCTACTAGAACTAATAGAGGAGTTCAGCAAAGTGGGGAGATACAAGATTAATACACAAAAATTAATAGCGCATCTATACACTACTGATGTGCAATTTGAGGAGGAAATCAGGAAAAAAAATACATTTATAACAGCAACTGAAACAATTAAATATTTAGGAATAAACTTAGCCAAGGACATAAAGGACCTATATCCAGAAAACTACGAAACATTACTAAAAGAAACTTAAATAAATGGAAAGACAGTCTGTGTTCATGGACTGGAATACTAAATATCGTTAAGATGGCAATTCTACCCAAACTGGTTTACAGATTCAATGCAATCCCAATAAAAACCCTGTAGCAGTTTGATATGGTTTATGAATTCTAAAAATAGATATTGGATTATGTTTGTAAACTGGTCTGTAACTGGGTGTGATTAAATAATGATTAGGGCTTTGATTGGGCCCATGTCAGTAGGATAAAACTACACCACAGAGCAGAGGAGTTACTTGGAGTTTTGATGCTGGAGTTCATGAGTTGGAGCCCCAGGAAGTAAGCACACAATGGGGCTTGGTAGTGAAGAATGAGAGAAGGTCCCGGGAAGAGAAACAAGCTGTTAGCCTAATAGTCTACAGCTGGCCTTGTGGAGATAAGAGAGCAGCTGAGCCCGGAGAGAGGCAAGTCAGGAAGCCTGAACCCTTACAGATGTCGGCAGCCATCTTGCTCTAACACGTGGCAATAAACTTTGGTAAGGGAGGTAACTTGTGCTTTACGGCCTGGTAATTGTAAGCTTCTACCGTCAAATAAATACCCTTTATAAAACCAACTGATTTCTGGTATTTTGCATCAGCACCCCTTTGGCTGACTAATACAAACCCCAACAGCCTTTTCTGCAGAAGTGGAAAAACCAATTATCAAATTTATTAGGAAGGGTAAGGGGCCCCAAATAGCCAAAAAGATCTTAAAAAAAGAAAAACGAAGTTGGAGGACTCTCACTTCCTGACTTTGACACTTATTACCTAGCTACAGTGGTAAAAAAATAAATAAAAATAATAACACAGCATGGTACTGGCAAAAATACACACACTGACCAATGGAACCAAATCGAGAACTCAGAAATAGACCCTCACATCTACAGTCATGTGATTTTTGACAAGACAGTCAAGCCCTCTCTGCTGGGCCAGAACAGTTTATTCAACAAATGGTGCTGGCAGAACTAGATATCCATATCCAAAAGAAAGAAAGAAGACCCCTATCTCAAACCTTATACAAAAATTAACTCAAAATGGATCAAGGACCTAAATATCAAAGCAACAACCATAAAACTCCTAGAAGAAAATGTAGGAAAATATCTTCAAGATCTTGTGGTAGGTGATAGTTTCTTAAACCTTACATCCACAGCATAAGCAACAAAAGAAAAAATAGATACATGGGAACTCCTCAAAATAAGACACTTTTGCACCTCACAGAACTTTGTCAAAAGGGTGAAAAGGCAGCCGACACAATGGGAGAAAATATTTGGAAATCACATATCCAATAAGAGTTTAATATCCATAATGTACAAATTGATCATACAACTCAACAATAAAAAGACAAGCTACCCAATTAAAAAATGGGCAAAAGACTTGAAAAAGTACTTGTCCAAAGAAGAAATACAAATGGCAAAGAAACACATGAAAAAATGTTTAACATTACTAGCAATTAGGGAAATGCAAATCAAAACTACAATGAGATCTCATTTCACACCTATTAGACTGACCACTATTAAAAAGTCAGAAAACTGTAAATGTTGGTGAGGATGTGGAGAGATAGGAATGCTTATTCATTGTTGGTGGAAATGCAGAATGGTACAGACACTGTGGAGGACTGTTTGGCAGTTCCTAAGGAAGTTGAATAGACTTGCCATGTGAATTGGTAATACTATTACTAGGTATATACCCAGAAGAAATGAGAGCAGAGACACGAACAGACATCTGCACACTGATGTTCATAGTGGCATTATTCACGATTGCCAAAAGTTGGAAACAACTGAAGTGTCCATCAACTGATGAATGGAAAAACAAATTTTGATGTATACACACAATGGAATATTAGACAGGGTTAAGAAGAAATGAAGTTGTGAAGTATATGACAACATGGGTCAACATGGAGAACATTATATTGAGTGAAGCGAGCCAGACACAAAAGGGCAAATACTGTATTGATGGAGAACAAAAAGAAACAGTATGCCTTTAAGAAGTTTCTGAAGCAGTGAGCTATGATAGGAAAAGAATGCATGACTTGCGTCCAAGCAGAAAACCGCCAAGGACAGTACTTGTAAACACTGGAGATGACCCAGACAAGGCACATCTGTTCCCACGACAGGTTCTTGATAGTTACGAAGAAAAGATAAATAGTTTTGCTAAAAATATAATCATGTACTAAACAAATGCATGCGCAGTAGTGAATCCTTTGTTTAACTTCTTGCAATAAAAGCCAGGATGGGAAGCAGTCCAGGGCTCTTCTCCTTTATGGTGGAGGGTCCCCTGACCCCTCTTTCTTTCATATAAGTTTCATTTCATTTCATCTGCGGCACCGTCTTCACAATTCCTGTTCTAGAATTCCAACACTGTATGATTGTACTATTATGAACTAAATATACTGTGTAAACTCATGGAGTTAATAATTAGAATATAGGTCACCAGAAAATAGAAGGAGGGTAGAGAATGGAAAGCTGAGGGTTATCTGCACAGAATTGATAAAAAGGTTGTTTGTAAATCTTTGGAAATGAATAGAAGTGGTTAACGCATACATGGTGTTTGTAACTAGCAGTGCTATTGTATGGGTATGACAGTGGTTGAAAAGGAAAGTCTAAGGCCATGTATATTACTAGAAGGAAAACTAAAAACTGTAACAGGGGACTGTATAAGGTAGTAAAACCTGATGTAAAACACAAATATGGGGGATATTGCATATATAAAACTGTTTTTACAAAATATAAATACAAATATACTAGAGAGAAGGAAAAAGAATAGTAGCTATGTATGGCAGACAAGACAGAGAGATTGAGAGGCAATGACTTGTTTGGTTTTTTTTGTTTATTATTATTATTGGAATAATGAATGTGCTCTGGGAATGAATGGGGTGATGAATGCACAAATATGTGATTATACCAAATACCACTGATTATACTTATTGCATGGATTTATACTTTATTAACATGTAACAATCAAATTGACTTGTTTTTTTTTAAAGTGCGTTAGAAGCATCCTAGAGCTTGCACCCTCCAAACTAAGGAAAGGAATCAACATACATATGCATCCCCAAACCTCCAAAGCCTCACAGCTTATAGCAAGCAAAACTGGTAAGAGGCGCTAGGATAACAGGCAGCAATATTCCGGCATATTAAGGCTATCAAAACACACCTCCTCTTCCAAGAAAGCATTAGAAATCCGAATCTCTACCAGCTGTGACCATGGAAACCATTCTACCTGCAGAAATTGTCCTACCAGAGAATACCCTAGCACAGCTCAAAGTTGCTTCTTCAAAGTGTGAAGTCAAAACGACTTCTCCCAACGATGGGCAACGGCCATCCCAGGGAATGGAGAGGGCCTGCAGCTGCAGGCAGGATCATCCCACCCACCATATCCATGGGATATAAGCCTTCTCTCACTTGGAGGTAGAGTGGACATCACCATCCCAGTCCCCTCAGGATTGGGGGAAGAACTATGGACTAGAGTGGTCTTAATGGTATTCTGTTGTACACAAATGGTGATTCTAGCAATGGAAGAAATTATAACAGTAACGTGGAGCCGGTGGCCACTGGACACTTTCGGGGCAGGGAGGGGATGTGCAGTTGAAATACAGGGGCTTTTTCGGGACTTAGGGTTTGTCCTGAGTGCCGTTGTGGCAACGGATGTAGGCCATTCAGAACTGTGTGGGAGAGAGTGTGGTCTACGATGTGAACTGTGGTCTATGCTTGGTGGCAAGGCCCCAGGATGTGTAAGTCCATTGAGGGTGATGGGCCATACTTGTGGGAGATGTTTGTGTGGGATGATGGTGGGAGGTGTGGGAGGTGGGCAACATGGGAATCCCAGTGGGTTCCGTGTAATATTTAGGTAATCTAAGCACCTTTAAAAAAAAAAAAATATATATATATATATATATATATATATATAACATTTCATTTTTGTAAGCAAATGCACATATATGCATATATATTTATATATCATTTTACAAATATTTGTATGTATTGTGAAAAGTTTGGTTTTTACCCACAATAAAAAATAAATAAAAATAAATTAAAAAAAAAAAAAGACTTCTCCATCTCTATACCCCCATTCCAGCAGCCCTGAGCAACCACTAATCTACCTTTTGTCTCTCTACATTTGCCAATTCTGGACATTTCATATAAATGGAATTATAATGGAATCACATGGGGGTTTTTTGTGTGTATGACTGGCTTCTTTCACTTAGCATAATTTTTTTTTTATATTTACATTTCATATAAATGGACTCATACACTATATAGTACTCTGTGTCTGGTCTCCTTCACTTAGTATAATGTGGTTTTTTTGTCTGATATTAACTTACATTTGTTCAACTTCAAAGAAAAACGGTCTTATAGATGCAACTTTACCCATATTCATATTTCACATAATATATTTACACTTCACACAATATATTTAGTTCACAATAGCACAATCATACAGTATTCGTCCTTTTGTATCTGGCTTGCTTCACTCAACTGTCCTCCAGGTTCATCCATGTTGTTATGTTTCACAACTTCATTACTTGCTACTGCTGCATAATATTCCATTGTGTGAACAGGCCACAATTTCTTTATCCATTCATCAGTTGATGGATACCTGAGTTGTTTCCAACTTTTGGCAATCATGAATAACGCTGCTATGAACATCGGTGTGCAGATGTCTGCTCGTGTTTCTGCTCTCAGCTCTTCTGGATATATATCTAGCAATGGTATTGCCAGGTCCCATAGGAAGTCTATATTGAATTTCCTTAGGAATTGCCAAACCATCCTCCACAGTGGCTGTACCATTCTACATTCCCACCAACAGGTAATAAGCGTTCCTATCTCTCCACATCCCCTCCAACATTTACAGTTTCCCGACTTCTTAATACTGGCCAGTCTAATAGGTGTGAAATGATATCTCACTGTAGTTTTGATTTGCATTTCCCTAATTGCTAGTGATGCTGAACACTTTTTCACGTATATCTTTGCCATTTGTATTTCTATTTTGGACAGTTGTCTTTTTAAGTTTTTTGCCAATTTTTTTAAATCAGATAGTTTGTCTTTTTATTGTTCAGTTATATGATCACCTTATATATCATGGATATTAAACCCTTCTTTTAGGGTAATGAAAATGTTCTAAAACTGACTGTGGCAATGGTTGCACATTTCTGTGAATACACTAAAAAATATTGAATTGTATAGTTTAAATTGATGGATTGTATGGTACGTGAATTATATATCCATAAAGTTGCTTTAACAAAAAAGGGAAAGTAAAGGAATACTATGAATAATTTTAAGCCATTAAATGGAACAATTTAGACAAAATGGAAAATTTCCTTAAAATACACAAATTACCAAAATATTACACAAGGACAAACCATTCATCTGAATTGGCCCCATTAAGAAATTAAATTTGTAAATAAAAATGATCTCATATAAAAAGACCAGGCCCAAATAACTTACCTGCTGAAATCCATGAAACATTTACAGGAGAAATAATAATCTTCCTCAAACATTTTAGAAAAATGAAGAGGAAGGAACTCTTCAGAACTAATTTTATGAGACAGCTTAACTCTGATATCAAAACCAGGCAATGATATTAAGGAACAGCGAAATTTTGGAGTTGATGAAATTTTCAATATCCTGATTGTAGTGGTAGTTTCATGACTGTATGTATTTGTTAAACTATGAGCATACACCAAAAGGGGGGAATTTTCATATATCTAAATTAAACCTTAAATGATAAAAAAAAAATGACTTCTCCAGCCCTATTACTCACTAGTGTCCCATGATTTGACCATATTCTTCCTACAATCACCCCCTAAACCTAGCCAACAAAAGGAAAAAATTAAACTTTAGACCCTCAAATCGAGTCAAATGATTGGTCATTCTGAAAAAACAAGAGGTGATTCATTAGCTGATTTGTCCTTCCAAAGTAGCAGAGAAGAAGAATTTATTGCTTGTCTCAGGCATCCTTCAATCTGACCTGCAAAGTCATCAGATTTAAAGTAACCTTAGCTTGGTGCTGAGGCTTTTTTGCCCCAACACCAAAACCACTTCAATTATTTGTATTTTACACACAGAGAGACAAGTATCTTTTCCATACCAAGGTCATTCAATATCAAGATCATTAAATTAAATTCTGTCTAAAATAAAGCCCCATTATCAAGTCTAATTAAATAAAGTCTAAATACACTGAGCAGTGCCTCTGCTCTAGAAATGCTTATTCACTGCTCTGGCATACCTTAGCAAAAAAAAAAAGAAAAGAAACAGGCTGTCAATAAGGAAAAGTTATTTGCATCTTTAGTTTAAAACCCTTCCTCTCTTCCCTTTGCTCCATTTTCACTTACACACCCACCACCACCACCACTATCATCAACAACACCATAACCTTAGACCTGGACAAATTTGGGAAAGAGTTAGACTACAGGTCTAGTTTTGTAATGTTTTTTTCCAGCCATTAGCATTTTAGCTTTAAAATGCTTGTCTCTCATTTTCCAGTACTCTCTCTGAACCAAAGTCAGCTCCCATTCCACAATTCCACAGGCTGCGTCTTTATGCATGGTTTATAGTGCTGTAGGGAAAAGGATGGAATGTAAACAGTTCCATCCAAACATATATTATCAAACAGAGCAGTGTGGGTGGGTGATGTACAAGCTTGGATATGGCATCACTAGTTAAGCTGGAAACTTCTACAAAATATGGAAAGGAAAGAGGAAGAAGACAAGGAACTATACCTAATATTTCATAAAGCCAGGGCAAGTTAAATTTAGATTGTGAAAAGAAGAAAAAAGGAACTCCCTTCAAAGAGATTTTTGAAGTCCAGGAAGGAAGTTTCTCCCTACCAGAAGCCACTACCAGCAGGACTAGACCATACCCTTTCCATGACTTGATGCTCTTAAGATCTGTACTTTATTGTTCAGGTTTTCAATGAGTTCAGATGAAAGGAAAAGTAATAGAACAAAAATAAAAACAGAATCTCAGCCACTCACTTTTTCCACCCCACTACACCCATGCAATTATAATTCTTCACTATCATTAGAGACACGATTAGCCAGATAATGTGCCATAAATACCATATTCATTCCTACTTCAGTGCCTTTATTCATTCTGGTCCAAGATACTGTTTTTCAAAAGCCTACCTTGCTCTGATATCTAGTTTAAATCTCACCTTTTTCATGAAGACTTCCAAGACTCTTCAATAAATAATAATCCTCCCTTTCCTGAACTTATAGAGTAGTGGTTGTCAACCTTTAGCATGCATCAGAATCCCTTGGAGGGCTTGCTAAAAAAAAAAGCCCACCCACAGTTTTTCTGATTCAGTAGCTCTGAGGTAAGGCCCTAGAATCTGCATTTCTAATAAGTTCCCAGGTAATGCTGGTCCAGGCATTAAAAACCACTGACCTACAGTATTTTTACTATATATAACACTTCATTATATACTTCGCTTATTGTTTTTTAGTTGATTTATGGATATATCTAGGTAGTTGATTTATGAACATATATAGCTATCAGATAAAACTTTATACAGCAAAGGACAGAAAACCCAATGCAAACTGGCTTACACAATAAATGGAATTTCTTTTCTTACTTAACTGGAACAGCCAGATATTGGTTGATCCAGAAACTCAATGAGGTCTTCAAATACTTTCTTTACATCTCTCTACTCTACCACCCTCAGGGTCAGCTTCATCCTAAGTCTAATTCCTCTCCTGGTAATAATATAGCTGCCAATCACAATCAAGACTACATATGTTCTTATTCACATCTGGAGAGAGACACAGAACTTCCTACCAGCATTCCAAACAAGAGTGCTAAAATCCACCCTGAATGGTATGCAATGGCTTAAGTCATTAGGATCCATTAAGTCTAGGACCCACTCCTAGAGCAAGGAGAGGAATAGGCTTACCATGAAGTATATGACCTGCCAAGAACAGGAAAGGATACCAGAAAGAAAATCAGCATATTGTTAGGAAGAGGTTTGGAGAACAGATCCTAGAAAGGCAACCAACAAATGCCCACTGCACACCCCAACAACAGTATAAAATCTACAAGGGCAGCAATAATATTATCTACATCTCCTGTACCACACAAGGTGTACTCAGTAAACACTGATGATTCATTGTTTTTGAAAAATTTTTTTACCAATTGGTTTGGATGTAGTCTTATAATATAGACTAAATAATCATTCAACTAATTAAATTTCATTCCTGATCAACCAACCATTTGAACTTTGTGCAGAAAATGTTGGTAAGAGCTTTGTGTATTTTTTATATACATCTAAGCAAGCAAGTACTAGTTGAGACTTTTGTTTGTTTACAATATGATAAACTATTCTTCCTGATTGACCATGAGAGTATTCAATTCTCTTTAAAATGAAATTTTAACCAAACCTTCATGAGAATCTAGGTCCATTGCGCCAAAGGTCTGGGGTCTGACTACTGAAGGAGACCTTATTTTATTTATATATATATATATATATATATATATTTTTTTTTTAACTAAAAATGAGTTTCCTTATAACTTTTACTCATTGATCTTAATTTTACTTTTTGGAGCCACACCAAACAAAATTTCCTTAGATCATCACCTCATATCTTTAGACAAATATTTTAAAGTAGATGTCTTATATACTGGAAAATAACAAGACCGTCTTTTAATATGCTACTTCAATGAAAGCCCAATTTGTGAAAATATGGTAAGCTGTGTAGGGCAGAAAACCTCTCCAAGATTTTATAAGCTTGTACATAAGCTCAAAATATTCCACAGCTTAAAAAATTTAAAAAGAGGTTTATGTGAATAGATGGTAAAATTGGTCACATAACTATACGAAAAAAAGAGAAAGTTTCTGCTTGAGTGTTGGAAATATTTTGGTAATGGTAGTGATGGTATCACAACATCATGAATGTAATTAACACTGCTGAATTGTATATTTGAACGTGGTTAAAATGAGAAATTTCAGACTATGTATATGTAATCAGAATAAAATTTTACAACATAAACTATGGACTTCAGTTGATAGTATAATTATAATACTTTTTCATCAATTGTAACAAATGTCCCACACTAATACAAAGTGTTAATAATAGGGAAAACACTGTGAGCGGGAGTATATGGGAACCCTGTACTTTCTGCATGATTTTTCTGTAAACCTGTAATTTCTCTAATATAATAAAAAGCAAAGGCAGAAACGTACATTTTGCCAGTGATAAGTAATTCAAATAATAATTAACACTTACTGAGTGTTCACTACATTTCAAAACTACAATGAGCTCTTTACATGCATTAGCTTATACATTATTTACAACATTCACATAAGATAGTTATTGCAGACAGAACAATGCAATTACCACCCCTGCCCAACAAAAATGTCCACACATCAAGTTCTCAAGAGCCTGTGGCTATGTTTGATTGCACGGCAAAAGGGACTTTGCATTAAAGTGAAGAACCTTTACCTGCTGGAGTGAGAGAGACAGAGAAAGGGAAAGGGAAAGGGGGAGTGAGAGAGAGAGAGAGAATGAATATGTGTGTCAGGGTAATGTGATAGAGGAAGAGGCAGGAAGGATTCCAAGGGTGAGAGGGACTCGACCCACCATTATTGGTTTTGAAGATGGAGGAAGGAGGCCATGAACCAAGAAATGCAGATCTGCAAACCAGGAGTGCCCCTCAGGTGACAGCCAGCAAGCAAATACAGACCTTAGGCCTACTACAGCAAATAAATGAATTCTGCCAACAATCTGAATGAGTAAGGAAACAGTATCTCCCCACTGAAGCCTCCAGAAGGAACACAGCCTTACTAACATCTTGATTTAGGTTTGGCAAGACCCTTGTCAGACCTCTGACCTACAAACCTGTAATATAATGAATTTGTTTCGTTTTAAGTCACTAAATTTATGGTAGTTTGTTATGGGATCAAAAGAAAACTGACACAGTAGATAAATATTGTTATTACCATTTACAAGTCAAAAAGAAAATAGTATGTGTCAGAGAGATTAGGTACTAGAGTTAAGGTCACACAGGTAGTAAGCAGCTGAGCTAGAATTTGAACATAAGTATGCCTGACCACAGTATGTATGCTTATTATCACAATGCTATACTGCCCATCCCAAGGAAGGATAAGATCTCAGAGAGTTAGTTTTGTAAGTTAAAGAAAGAAAAATTAAGTCAACTCTGTGCCTCCTCACTCAGATTACTGACAGTCACGCCAGCATGGACGAGTAATTTTAAGCCAGATTTTCTGGTCCTTGAAAATACCTGACTTCAAGAACAAAGTTGACTTTCAGAAAAACTGTGACATAAGCAAATGTATTTTTGTAAACCTTCTTCTCTACCCTAACTTTCCCTCACATTTCCCCATCCCTCCCACCAATATCCCATCAACCTAACAAAACTTGGAAAAGCAAATGGCCAAGAATATCCAATAAGTTCCTGAAAAATGGCAAGTTGGAGGACTTGCCCTTTCTCCAAAATCTGAAAATTTTATAAAGCCATAGTAATTAAGATAGTATAAGAAAATAGACCAATGGAGCGGAATAGAAAGCCCACAAACAGACTTATGCATATATGAAAATCTGATATGTGACAGAGTTAGCCTTTGAAGATCAGAGGGGAAAGAGTGGATGGTTCTGAAATAAATGACTATTTATGTGGAGAAAAAATTGAATTGGATCCCTACCTCATACCACATGAACTCAGTAGCAGATAAATTAAGACTCAATGTGGGCAGAGGAGGTGGCGGCTGTGGGCAGTCAATCAGGAGGCGATGGCGGCGTTGCCAGGAACCCGCTGAGACCGCCCGCTCCTGGTGCCGGGTGCTTCCCGTGCTAGGCCTCGAGCACGTCTATGATCTCAGGTGCCAGCCGCTCTTCCAAGCCCACCCCCCCCCCCAGCCGGTGAGTCACCACCGTGCGTTGATCTGCCTGCGCTGCGACCCCGACCACCTGTGCTGTGCGCTGGGCTGCCTCAAGGTCACCCAAGTGGCTTGTTCCACTGATGACTGGAGAGAAGTTTTGAAGAACTCTAAGGAAGGACAAATGGAGCAGGTTATCCCTCTGTAGAATTTTAAACTGTCCATTTCCAGGGACATAGAAAGAAGCAAGGAAATAAAATAAGAAGAAAAAGTGCCAAATAGAAAACTTAACACACACGCAGAACCACCAGCTAAATAAAACTCTAGAGCACAGAGAAAAGCTAATCAACTGAACAAACCCATCAAGATAATATGATGACCAGAGGGCAACAAAAAAATACAAATGACTCTGAGAAACAGGAAAACATGGATCAGTCCAATGAACAAATTAAAAACCAGGAAGTGATGCAAAACATCGAACAACTAATAAAAGCTATCCAAACAAATATCATGGACCAACTTAAAGAAGTGAAGGAAGAGATTAAGGATTTAAAGAAGACACTGGGAGAACATACAGAAAAAATTGCAAACATGACTAAAAAGATAATGGATATGATGGTGTACAATGGCACAACTCAAGAAATCAAAATGATGCTGGATTCACATAGCAGCAGATTTGAAAAGACAGAGGAAAGAATTAGTGATATGGAAGAAAATAAAGCTAAAATCAAAGAGATAGTAGAACAGATAGACAAAAAGATAGAAAAAATCCAGCAGGGACTCAGGGATTTAACCGACAACACAAAATGCACAAACATGCACATTATGGGCATCCCAGAAGAAAAAGAGAAGGGAAAGGGAACAGAAGGAGTGTGGAAGGAAATAATGGCTGAAAACTTCCCAACCCTATTGAGAGAGATGGATGTGCAGATCCAGGAAGCACAGAGCACCCCAAATAGTATAAATCCCAACAGGCCAACTCCAAGACATATACTTGTCAAAATGTCCAATGCTCAAGACAAAGAGAAAATACTCAAAGCAGCAAGAGAAAAGAGAACCATCACATACAAGGGAAGCACAAGAAGATTAAGTGCTGACAGCTGAAACCATGCAGGCAAGAAGACAGTGGTATGACATAGTCAAAATACTGAAAGAAAAAAACTTCCAGCCACGAATTCTCTATCCAGCAAAACTGGCATTCAAAAATGATGGAGAGTTCAAAATATTCACAGATAAACAGAAATTAAGAGAGTATGTCAAGAAGAAACCAGCACTTAAAGAAATACTAAAGGAATCTCTACAAGTTGAAAGGAAAAAACAAGGGAGAGAGAGTTGGAGGAGAGTCTAAAAACAACTGAAAAGACAAAAAGAGAAACAAAACAACATATGACACACATTAACCCAAAGAAAAAATGGCTGAAGTAAGAAATTCATTATGAGTAATAACACTGAATGTTAACAGATTAAATTCACCACTAAAGAGAAACAGATTGGCAGAGTGGATAAGAAAATATGATCCATCTATATGCTGTCTACAAGAATCTCACCTTCGACCCAGGGATTCAAAGAGGCTGAAAGTGAATGGCTGGAAAACCATTTTACAAGCTAACAATAGCCAAAAAAGGGCAGGAGTAGCTATTCTAATATCAGACAAAACAGACTTTAAATGCAAAACTATTGTAAGAGACAAAGATGGACACTACATATTAGTAAAAGGAGTAATCTCTCAAGAAGAGAGAACAATCATAAACATTTACGCACCTAATCGGGGTGCCTCAAAATACGTGCGGCAAACTCTGGAAAAACTAAGAGGAGAAATAAATGCCTCTACAATTATAGCAGGGGACTTCAAACACCACTATCATCATTAGACAGAACGTCTAGATGGATAATCAATAAAGAAACAAAGGCACTCAACAATACATTAAAAGACCTGGACTTAACAGTCATATACAGAACACTACACCCAAATACAGCAGGATTTACATTCTTCTGTAGTGCACATGGAACATACTACAAAATAGACCACATGCTAGGCCACAGAACAACTCTCAATGAATTCAGAAAGACTGAGATTATACAAAGCAATTTCTCTGACCACAACGGAATGAAATTGGAAATCACTAAGGGCCAGAGAAACAGGTTAGGCACAAGGATATGGAAGTTAAACAACACACTCTTAGACAAACAGTTTGTCAAAGAGGAAATCTCAAAAGAAATCAGTAACTACCTTGAAACTAATGAAAACGACAACACAACATATCAAAACCTACGGGATGCAGCGAAAGCAGTCCTGAGAGGGAAGTTCATAGCCATAAATTCATATATTAAAAAAGAAGAAAGAGCTAAAATTGAAGACCTAACTGCACACTTGGAGGAACTGGAAAAACAACAACAAACTAAACCTAAAGGAAGTACAAAGAAGGAAATAACAAAGATTAGAGCAGAACTTAATGAAATAGAGAATAAGAAAGCACTGGAAACAATAAACAAAATCAAAAGCTGGTTCTTCGAGAAGATCAAGAAAATTGAGAAACCCTTAGCCAGAGTAACAAAGAAAAAAACAGATGCAAATACACAAAATAAGGAATGAGCAAGGGGATATCACTACTGACCCCACAGAAATAAAGAATATCATAAGAGGATACTTTGAAAAATTATATGCCAACAAGAATGATAATTTAGAGGAAATGGACAAGTTTCTAGAAACCCACAAACAGACTACATTGATGAAAGAAGAAATAGATGAACTCAACAGTCCAATTACAAGTAAAGATATAGACTCAGTCGTCAAAAACCTCCCAACTAAGAAGAGCCCAGGACCAGATGGCTTCACAGCTGAATTCTAACAAACATTCCGGAAAGAGCTAACACCAATTCTACTTAAGCTCTTCCAAAAAATAGAAGTAGAAGGAATATTGCCTAACTCATTCTATGATGCCAACATTACCCTAACACCAAAACCAAATAAAGATACCACAAGAAAGGAAAATTACAGACCAATTTCTCTAATGAACCTAGATGCTAAAATCCTCAACAAAATACTTGCTAATCGCATTCAACAACATATCAAAAGGATTATAATACACCATGATCAAGTGGGTTTCATCCCGGGTATGCAAGGATGGTTCAATATAAGAAAATCAATCAATGTAATACATCACATAAACAGATTGAAATAAAAAAACCACATGATCATCTCTATAGATGCAGAAAAAGCATTCGACAAAATATAGCACTCTTTCCTCATAAAAACACTACAAAAGATAGGAATAGATGGAAACTTTCTGAAAATGATAAAGGGTATATATGAAAAACCCAAAGCTAACATCATCTTCAATGGTGAAATCCTAAAAGCCTTCCCTCTGAGATTGGGAACAAGACAAGGATGCCCACTATCACCACCCCTATTTTACATTGTCTTAGAAGTACTTGCGCGAGCACTGAGACAAGAAAAGGACATAAAAGGCATCCAGATTGGAAAAGAAGAAGTAAAAGTTTCATTATTTGCAGATGACATGATCCTATTCATAGAAAGTCCTGAGAAATCGACAACAAGGCTTCTAGAACTTATAAAGGAGTTCAGTAATGTTGCAGGCTATAAGATCAATGCTCAAAAATCAGTAGCATTTCTATACACCAATAACCAGCAGACTGAGGAGGAAATCAGGAAAAAAATACCATTTACAATAGTAAACAAAAGAATCAAATACCTAGGAATAAATTTAACTAAAGATGTAAAGGACTTTTATACAGAAAACTACACAACACTGTTAAGGAAATCAAAGAAGACTTAAATAAATGGAAAAATATTCCCTATTCAGGGATAGGGAGACTAAACATCATCAAGATGTCTATCCTACCCAAACTAATCTACAGATTTAATGCAATCCCAATAAAAGTCAACACTGTATTTTTTAAGGAACTGGAAAAACTAACCACACAATATATTTGGAGAGGCAAGAGGCCCCGAATTGCCAAAGACATATTGAAAAAGAAAAATGAAGTTGGAGGTATCACATACCTGACTTTAAAACATACTGCAAAGCTACAGTGATCAAAACTGCATGGTATTGGCACAAGGATAGACATAATGACCAATGGAACTGAATTGAGAGTTTTGATATAGATCCTCGCATATACAGTCATCTGATATTTGACAAGGCCACAAAGCCCACTCAGTGGGAGAAAATGGCCTCTTTAACAAGTGGTGCTTGTAGAACTGGATATCCATATCCAAAAGAATGAGAGAAGAATACCATCCAACACCTTATACAAAAATCAACTCAAGATGGATCAAAGATCTAAATATAAGAGCCAAAACCATAAAGACCTTGGAAGATAATGTAGGGAAGCATCTACAGGACCTTGTAAGAGGAAATGGTTTCATGAACTTCACAGCCAAAGCATGAGCAGCAAGAGAAAAAAGATAAATGGGATCTCATCAAAATTAAAAACTTCTGCACCTTAAGGATGCTATTAAGAAAATAAAAAGGCAGCCTACCCAATGGGAGAAAATATTTGGCAATCATATATCTGATAGGAGCCTAATATCCTGCATATATAAAGAAATCCTACACCTTGAAAATAAAAAGACAACAACCCATTTAAAAACTGGGCAAGTGACCTGAAAAGACACTTCTCCAAGGAAGAAATACAAATGGCTAAAAAGCACATGAAAAAATGCTCAACATCGCTTGCTATCAGGGAAATGCAAATCAAAACTACAATGAGATACCATCTTACACCCATCAGAATGACAGCTATTAAAAAAACAGGAGACACTAAATGTTGGAGAGGATGCGGAGGAATAGGAACCCTTATCCATTGCTGGTGGGACTGTGGTATGGTCCAGCCACTGTGGAGGACAGTTTGGCGGTTTCTCAGAAAACTAACACTAGATCTTCCGTATGATCCAGCAATTCCACTTCTGGGTATATACCCAGAAGAACTGAAAGCAAAGACACAAACAGATATATGCACACCAATGTTCATAGCTGCATTATTCACCATTGCTAAAAGTTGGAAGCAGCCCCGGTGCCCATCAACAGATGAATGGATAAACAAAATGTGGTACATACATACAATGGAATATTACTCAGCTGTAAGAAGGAATAAAGTGCTAACACATAGAATAACGTGTATGAATCTTGAAGACCTTATGATGAGTGAAGCAAGCCAGGCACTGAAGGATGAACAGTATATGACCTCACTGTTTTGAACTGAGGAAAGTGAGCAGTCTCTGAGAACCATTGTCTGAAAGATAGGTTAACAAGGGAGAGAAAGAGAAGAGCAGGCTCTGAGCCATCACCCATATGGATATAATCTATGGTAAAGGGATAGAGTATAGTTGCATATTGAAGGATAGGACAGATGGGTAGTGATATTACTGGGTTTGGTGGTGCAGCGTTGACAGGTGGATAGATTAGAAAGGGCAGGTTCAAATACCCAGGGCATGTAACTATGAATCTTGACATTCCATGAGTCAAGACAGGGGAGTGTCATATGCCCCAGGGGGGTGGGGAGGAAGGAACAGTTAAGATCTAACGGGGTATTTAGTGGTCATGGGAAAGGTTTTTCATTACCTTACAGTAATGGACACAGGACATGGTAAATATCATCAAAACTTATTAAACTGTATCGTCTAAATTGTGAAAAAAAAAAAAAAGACTCAATGTGGAAGGCTAAACTTAAAAGTAATTGTAGGGGAAAGTATTCTTTTGACCTCAGGCTAGGAAAATAAATTTAATACATCAGGAAGCACTAACCATAAAGAAAAAGGATTGATAAATTTGATGCATAAAAATTGAAAATGTCTGTTTATCTAAAAACATCATTAAAAAAACTAAAAGACAGCCTACAAACTTAGAGAACATAATTGCAGGTCAAATAACAAGCAAAGAATTAGTATCAAGAATATATAAAGAATGGGAAGCGGCTGTGGCTCAATCAGTAGGGCTCCCGTTTACCATATGGGAGGCCCCGGGTTCGGTTCCTGGGGCCTCCTGGTGAGGGCAAGCCCACCCGCACGGCGTGGTTAGCTGACCCAGCGAGCACAAGCAGCAAGGGGGGGATAAATGAATAAATAAATAAAATCTTAAAAAAAAAAAAAAAAAAAAAGAATATATAAAGAACTCCTAAAAATCAATAAAGAAAAGACAAATTGTCCAACAGAAAAATGATCCAGAGATATGAACAGGTATATAACAAAAGAATAATAAATGGCCTATAAAACATGAAATGCTGTTCAGTCTCACCGGCAATCAGAGAAAGACAAACTAAAAACATAATGATACGAATTTTGCAACCACCAAAATTAACAGTCCATTAACAGATTCTTAAAAACTGATGAAGATGTGGAGCAACCAACAGAAACTTTATATTATGCTGCTAAATTGGTATGAATGCTTTATAAATTCTGAATATGCTCATTATCTATGATCCAGTAGTACCATTCCTAAATTCATAATCTAGTGAAATCCTTGAATACGTACAACAGGAGACATGTATAAGAATGTTTCATAGTAAAATTTTGTAATTGCAAAACTTGAAAACAAATCAAATATTCATCAATAGGAGAATGGTTATATTATATTATATTCATACAATATAATACAGTACTGATAATAATTAAAATATAGTTACACACATTGGATGAAGGGAGAAGGGTGGTGACCAGAGGCGTCACAGTGCTAAGGAAGTAAGACTCTGGGGTCCTTCACTCCTACTTTACTCAGAGTAGCACCACCCTTCTGAATATAGAGGCTTTTAAAACACGTTATTTCAAACAGGATTGTTTTGCAGAAATAAGGATGCACACTGAATTGCAAGATCCTCTTTCCATGTATGATGAATTCAAAATAAAGACAAAGCAGTTGTGAAATGATATTGTAGGTCAAGACGAGAAAATTGGTACCTATTTACATGCAATTTCTCAGGAACTCATCAATAATGGAATGGTTAAAAAAAAGAGAGTTTTTCCTCTAAGCCTCTGCCCTGAATTCCTTCTTCCAACCAGCTGTCAGCATCATCATGATTTCCAACATCAAAAGGGTCTGTCTCTTATTCTATTTTCCCCTATCTCAGGTGTTCACACAATCTCTCTCATTTGCTTGTTTCCTCTCTCCGATAAAATGTCCCATGTGGCTAATTTTTCTTTTATAGAGTGTGTCAGCAAATGTGAAAATTTATCAACATTATTTCAGTATCTCTCCAAATCCCTAGCATCAATCATGGTATTATTGAAAAAAATATTTTAATCCAGCTGTGTGCTTCAGCAATTCCAATACCTAAATGGATACCATCAAAAATGTTTTTATGGCTTTTAATATGTTTTCTTTTCTCTATAGCATTTTCAACCTGGTGCACCATCCCTGCTGACTTTGTCTTTTTGCTGGCAGAGGTCAGGTTTGACTGTGCCTTGGCCCCTCAGCAGGCATAGATGATATGCTTAATGAGGATAATTTCCAGCTCTGGCCTGCCCTTCAATTAATTTTAATCATATATTTGGCATAGTTGGTCATGACAGTTTAGTGCTTCCTTTGCAAAGTTGCTTTGCAAATGAGAATGAGAGCGGTTACTCTAGACAGTACTGAATGAAGCAATCACAGGGAGGGTGGATCTCACTTTACAGTAGCTATAGGTTCCCAAAAGATGGGTACAAATGGAACTTCAGTTAATCCGGACTTATCTTTCCCTGAATGAATATGACCATATCTAATATGTTTTATATTCACATTTGAGTGATAACAACTGGTTTTTTTGCCCTTTATGTTTTGATCTTACTTAGGTCTCTCTTCCAAGATGTTAATGCTGTATAAACACACATTAAATACACCAAGAAGGTAATATTTAAAGAAGCAAAATGAGAATTTTTTTGGATATGGGAAGGCACTTTATAATGTGATTAATCACCTCCCTAATTTGTTGGGGCTTTTAAATTTGAACTTTCATTCACAGATACTCTTATAAACAAAATACTACTATAAAGGGTTCTGTATAATAAAAAGGATTTCCAAGTCCTGGTAGATGATCTTGTACCTAACACAGGAGCTACTCTATTAGGTGCATTACTAACTTGGGTAACAAGACTAAGGAGAAATAGAGAAGTGTGCTACAGGATTCGGCACACATCCTAGCACATTCTTCTGGGGTGTCAAGTTTACTTAAAAACTTGAGAGGAAGGGAGAAATTCAAGTAATTTTAAGTAATTAAAAGCAATACTTTTTGTTAAAACGAATAGATATATTTGGAAACAAGATGTTATACTCATATAATTTAAAGATAAAGTACAAGAATTCACAGAAATGTCTTGCTTTCATATGGGGCTTGGAGCTTTGCCCCCTCACCTTCACAGTTACAGTAAAGTTTACTCTTCTCCGCCAATAGGGGTACTTAGGCAGAAAAGTTTGAGAAGCCAAATTTACAGCATCACTGAAAACATTTCCAGGCTCTACTTAAACAGTTTAAATGATAGGCAGGCTTTTACCTCAAAAAAGCAGAACATTCCATTGTTTAAAAAGCTTTGCGGGGCAAGCAGCCACCTTACCTGCCTCAAGCATCCCTTCAGGTACTATTGCGCATGCACTTCCCTTGAGTCAATCCAGTTGGGTCTCTTTTTCCATAGTTAAAGACTACTTTCTCTTGAAGTTTAAGAAGAGCAGCTTTAGCAACCTCAACAGTGAAACTCTTCTCTTATTCCCCTTCTGCCTTACACCCTCACTGTAATAGGGTATGTAAAAGTGAGAGAAGGAAGCCCTTGAAGGTCAAACCAGGAACGGGTGATCTGCTTGCATTCCCGCCTCCTGGGCTTGAGAAAGTAGGGCGCATGCGCTCACTGAGATTCCAGCATTGTTGGCTTACACTCCCGCTCCCACTGTGCCCTGCGAGCTGAGTCATGGAGGATACTCGAGGTTTCTATCACAGTGAGGAAGAACGGTGTGACTGTAGTGGGGGCGAGCCACTTAGAAATCAGCGAAGATTTATGGAAAACCTTTTTTGGGACTTTCAGATAAATATCTTAGGTGAAAAGGATGATACACCAGTTCATTTCTGTGACAAATGTGAATTACCTATTAAAATCTATGGGCGGATGATTCCATGCAAGCATGCTTTTTGCTATGACTGTGCTGTTTTACATGGAAAAAACAGAGATAAGATATGTCCAATCTGTAGTAATCCTGTGAAGCGAATTGAAAAGCATACACAAGGGTTTCTCTTCATGTGTAACATCGTTCGAGAGTGCAAGAGAACGTATTTGTCTCAGAGAGACTTGCAGGCTCATATCAACCACCGCCATGTGAGAGCTGAAAAACCTGTTACCTGTTCTTAACTTGAAAATGTTCTTCCTCCATATTGCCTCACCACCAACTGAAATCCCGGATCATTTTATAATGCTATTATACAAGCACCATATGAACCATATTCCACCGAAGCAGCACATCTTGAAACCACCACCTCCTTTGCAGCATGTGCCACACGAATCTTATAGTAAGCCATATGAGAATATTCAAGCTCCTTGCGCAAAATTGTTCACATCTTCACTTCCTACTCCTTCCATGAGCCAGGAAACTGTGAGTCGAGAAACCTTTCATATTTCAACAAGAAAAATAACTGTTCCTCTTCATGATGACTCACATTCAGGTGCTTGAGAACCACCACCTCCTGTCACACCCGCACCTGCTCACCTTCATCCTGAATATCACGGACAACCAGTGGTATAGTGTCCTCATCTTATTATGCCTGCACAGAAACATTATGCACAACCTCACTCTTCCACTACCAATAAGCCATCTAATGCCACATCTTCCCCAGGTCGCGGGTACTCCTCACCTGGTTCATAACCAAGTTTCACATTCAGCAATGAACTCTGTTCTGCCATCCTCATGGTGGACATATTATTGTCCAGATGCCTCCTTATATGAAATATCTTCCTCCAGGACTTGCTGCACCAGAGCATGGTAGTCCATCTATAAGTACAGCTCTTCTCACCATTATAATCTCTTTTACTCCATTCATTGAGGATCAAGGAACTCTAAACCCTCCATTTATACAACCGGGGGAATTGAGTCATGGTATATAGCCTACACCCTCTTCCACAAATGTAGGATCTGCCTTTTCAAACCCCACTTCTTGGACCACATCATCCAGATCAGACAAAATGCAGACCATATTACCAATGACAATATGTAACTGAAATGACGATATGATGGGGAAAAAAAACGTAAGTATAGTCAACCTAATTATGCTTTGACTGTTTGAAGAAGGAAAAGCACCTCTTACAGAGGTGGCCATAGAATACTTAAGGTCTTGTGTCTTAAAATGTTCTTAGGACCTTAGGTTGATCTTAGGACCGATTTCAGGTACTTTACTATAGTGCAGATAAGTGGCTCAGTTGGGCTTAACTATGTTTTAACGACTTTGTTCTCGTGTGGCAAATTGACCCAGATGTAACCATTTGCAATGTTATTTCCTGAAAAAGGTCTGTGCTCCACTTTCAAAAGTATTGTTTTTGTTAAACTCAATGTTTAGTTTCTCTTGTGATGTATTTTGTTAATCTGGGTAAAAGTAGTAAATTTGAATATGGTTAAAAACAATAAGGCCTTTGTACACAAATCTGTCTCCCTATAACTTCTAAATCCTTGTTTCTAGACCCAAATTGCTCTTTCTTCCTGTAGCTGAAGCTCTATGTTCCAAGTCATCTGAAAGCTTAGCCCTGCCCTGTGTTCTAGAGCCCATCTAAAGCAGAAGAATTTAAACAGCTGTAGCCCAAGTCTGTCAAACCCAGCATCAAATTTCTCTTGCTACTCCAACCCAGACCTTATGCCCCAGTTGTAATAATGGAGCACTGCTCCTATCCTGAGAGCCAGTGCTCACTTTGTTCTCCAGATTTAGTTACTAAAGCCTTTCCTTCTTTCCTGTGCCTGAACCCCTATGGGGATAATTGTTTCAATACTACAGCCCCTCTAGGACTGTCACCTTGACTTGCCCTTGCCAGTGTAAGGAAAATACAAATCTAAAAAACTTTTAATTTAAAATGTTCCCCAATGTAGAAAAGGAAGAGCTTTTTCCCCTCCCTTTTCTTTTAGCATTTCCTTTAAAAACTTGAAATTGTAAATGCTATCTCTGCCTTTGAGATATATGTAACTCTTTTCAAAAACTAAATAAGCCTCTTGCCAGTTTTACAGCACAGGAAATTCTTTCTTGGAGGCCAAGGAGCAATCTCTTTAAAACGTGACCATCAAGAAGGATGGTGTCCTATCTACCTGTCTGTTTTTTCAATTAAAAAAATCTGCATATCGCTTTTTAAAGTATGCTTTTTATTAAACCCAATTTTAGTTTTTCTTGTGATAGATTTTGTTAACCTGGGTAAAAGAAGTAAATTTCAATATGGTTTAACTCCAAGATATAATCTCCTGCTTGTTGAAAAAATAGGAGAATTTTTATATTTTATTTTTTATTTTTTCTTTGGACAAAGTTAACATGTTTGTACTGAATTAACATACACATACACACACACACACACACAGTCAGTCCTCATTATTTGTGGAGTCTGTATTTGTAAACTCACCTACTCGCTAAAATTTATTTGTAACCCCCAAATCAATACTCACTGCACTTTCATGATCATTCGCAGACATGCACAGAGCAACAAAAGCTTTGAGTCACACCACGTACACCTTGCCAGCTGAGGTCGAACAAGGTGATGTTCTGCCTTCTTGTTTCAGCTCTCATACTGTAAACAAAGTGTTGTTTTTGTGAAATGTTTATTACCACATTTAGAGCATTTTTTGTGCTTTTTGTTGGTGATTTTTGCTATTTAAAACATTCCCCAAGCATAGTGCTGAAGTGCTGTCTAGTGTTCCTAAGCACAAGAAGGCTGCAATGTGCCTTGTGGAGAAAGTACATGTGTTAGATAAACTTCATTCAGGCATGAGTTACAGAGCTGTTAGCTATGAGTTCAACATTAATGAATCAAAAATATTTATTAAATAAGGTGTCTTTAAACAGAAACAAACATAAAATAAGGTTATGTTTTGATCAGTTGACAGAAACTTTGTAAACATAGGCACACAGGGACCTAACCTTGTATTTACCCTAGAAGCAGTGTTTCGATATTAGCTAATTCAGTGTTCATGGTGGCTATGTAGAACATAAGTATTGTGAATGAGAGTTAGGTGTGTGTGTGTGCATACATATATTCATATTAGCACGTATGTAAAAATGTGAGAGGTATTTTTTGTCTTTGCAATCTCTTTAGCTGATTTCCTGTGATGTAATGTGCACCACAGTCTGGTTTAATGCTTATTCAATAATAAAATTGTTTCATTCCTTTCTACATTTTATGGAGAGGCTTTATGGGGTTGGCAGGAGATTTTATGTTTAATTATATTTCTCTAACAATGAATTCAGGCAATGAGTTTAGGATCTGTCTGAATTGGACTGTTCCTGAATTGGACGTATCATTCAAAGTTCTTATGGTCACACAGCAGTCAAGTAAGAGACCTTATATTATAAAAATCTCCTTTCTAGCTCTCCACTCTTTTGGAATACTAGCCAATGAGCAATACTCTCCAAATTCAATATTTTATTATTGAGTAGGCATGAGTAGTAATAAGGGCTCTAAAATCGCCAGGGTCACCATTAGCTTTGATGTTGGACAAGTATGGGAAGCCAAGAATGTTGCCTGCAAGCCTTTCTCTTAAACTGCTAATATCTCTCTGTCATATTTGGATTGGGTATACATATGAGAATATAGTCTTGCAGTGGCCTGAGGACTGTTCCTTTGATTTGAATAAATTGACTTATTTTCAGGGGTTCTTAGAAGGGCTGCATTCCAAGTATATGAATTATTGGTATTTATGGGATGGATATCATTCTAAGAGGAAAGTGAAAAATGATTTGATAGCCAGAAGGAAAGATTGAGAAAAATGGAAGAGGAAATGCTAGAATTAAAGTCACTTTCACAGAGCCTGCCTCCTTTCTCTGCTGTCCCAGTTCCCTCTGCTCCCCCTGTGTCTCTTTATCCTTCTCTGCTTCAGATCAACTCCTGAGAATTAGGAGGCAATTGTCTTTTAGATGTGTGTTTCCTTCATTAGTGGATTTCCCTGAAAAAAAAAAAAAAGACAAGAGCACAACCTCTCTAGACAGTAATGAGTTACCTGCCCTCTGAATGCATAGGTTTGTGTGTCATATGGCTTAGCCCAGATTCCACCTCTAAGAGTCCCTTACCATACACATACCATGTAGCTAGGAAAGCAGACATGATACAAAGATGTTATCAGGGAATAAATAAGAACTTGGATATAACACTGTGTCCCTGTACGAAGTCAACCAGAAAGTAGCTGCACTAGTCATTTGACAAAAAGCAAACATTAAAGGTGTTAGGCTAATAAATATCAACAAAGGAAAAGAAACCAAAATGCCATATAATTTTACATTTTTCTTGTCACAATATGAGTTAAACCACCCCTTTCTATTTAGATCACCAGTGAAACTGATGCCATTTAAAAACTACCTCGGCCTCCTGGCAATACATGTGCCTTTCTCACCAGCTGTTATTACTTATTTAAAGACTTCCTTTTCTCTGCCCAGAAAGACCTGCAAAAGTTTTCAGAAGTATTCCACAGCATGTTTTCAGTTTACAGCCCTATTCATGGGGGTGTACACTGCTGTGGGGAATTCTGCAACCAATAGACTTTGCTCATTTGATGGAGCAAACACATTTAGGGACTAGAAGATGACCCACTACATAAATGGGTATCATGGCTAAAGAAAGCTGACTATCAACTACCCCCTACAAGTATGGAAGTATTAAGAACTTAGAAATCCATCAAGAGGGTTTGCTGATGGCTGTACTAGAAGCCTGTCTGCTAACAGTGACCTGGGAGAAACTGCAGCAATATTCCAGGAAAATAAGAATCGTTTCCAATTGACTTCCATCAGTGATTTGTGGAGGCTTTCTCACAGTTCACTGGCATGGGAAAACTCAAAATCTCCCTCTAGTCCTCTTTACCTTTGTCTGGGCTCTCTTGCAACTCTCCAAACTCAAGTTAAGGAAAAGGTAGTAGGATGGCAAGGACATACTCTTGCTCAAATTTTAACAGCAGCTGCTCAGTTTGGAAACAATCTAGAGAAAGATAAAAAAGAAAAGAAATTTAAAACCACAGTGTTAGCTACTCAGAGCTATGTACTAAAGGGCATAATCCTACTCTGGTCAACTTAAAAGGGATCAAATGAAGAAGGGAAAACATTGTCATTATTACAAAATGTCAGGATATTGGAAGAAGGATTGTAGAATGAGACTCCAGAGCATGCATAAATTGCAGGAGCAAGGGATCAAGAAAGCCCAGAAGGACTAAACCCCCAGCCAGGTAATAATGGGCAAATGGCTCAAAATTGACCAAGTGAGGGTATGGGAACAGGAGAACCACATATTTCAATAACTCTCCCTCAGTCTAACCTATCCTTGAATTTTCTGGTAGATAGTAGTGCAACTTATTATGCAGTTTCTTCAGGAATTGCTTGCTTTGCATCTGGTGATAGATCAATAAGGTTGTTATTTCAGGTAGTTGCCATACAGATTTATCCTCTAATTGAGAAACATGCTTTCTTACTTTCTCCTGATCCTCTTGTAAACCTATGGAAATGTGGAAATTAAAGATTACCATATTCTGTACTCTGGATGGAGTGTTTATGATGCTCCCTGGAGAAAAAAGCACTTGATTTGGTTGCTGTGTGCCTATTAACAGAAAAGGGGTATGGCAGACCATAGCAGAAACAAATTGATTTATCACATTGATATTAAGGAATGATGATATTGGGTTAATTTGAGATATATAATCAATAAAAATAGCTTCCCAAAAAGATAAGCTATGGCCATATAGCAGACAAAAATCCTTTGTCAAAAGCTTAATTAGAAGGAATAAAACTGATTATAAAAGTATTAGGAATTTCTTATTTTCTTAGAGAAGCAAATAAATTTGTTGTTCCATTAACCCATGTAGCTCCTGTCTTAGTTTTCAACCTGCTATGACAAATACCGCACACTGGGTTGGCTTAAACAGCGGGAATTAATTTGTCTCACGGTTTTGGAGGCTGGAAGACTTGCTTCCTCCCAAGGTCAGTAGCATTCTGGCTGGTCAGCATTCCTTGGGTTCCTTGACATTCCCATCACATGGAGATATACTCTCCTTTCTCTTCCCTGTTCCCACTGACCTCCTGCTTCTAGCTCCTCCTCATGGCTTTCTTTTTATAAAGGCCTCCAAGTAATGGGATTAAGTCCCATACTGATTTAGTTGGCCACATCTTAACTGAAGCAACCTCATCAGAAGGTTCTATTTACAATGGATTCCCCACAAGAATGTGGATTAAGATTAAGAACATATTTTTCCTGTGGTACATAGCTCAATGTGCCACAGTTCCTAATCCTGCAACTATTCTGATGTTGGTCCCATCATCTACAGAGGTCTTCTTTTTTTTTTTTTTTCTTTAGTTGATCTATGGCCTGCTCCTTTTTTATTGTTTTTTCCTTTTCTTCTAGAGAATGAATCTAACTTCTTGTCTGCTTTTACTTATGAAGGAATCCAGTATTTATGGCAGAGGATTCCAGAGGGATTTCAGGACTCTCCAACAATTTTCTCTTCTTATTTACAGGAAAACTTAGAGAAATTTGTCCCACCAGAGGACTCTATAATTATTCAATATGTACATGATTTATTCATAGTCTCAGAAGATAAAGAGCAATGAAAAACTGATGCTTTGGCTTTGTTGCAATTCCTTGCTTCACAGGGGCTCAAGATCTCACTAGAAAAATCGCAATATTGCCAAACTAAAGTAAAATATTTGAGGCATCTGTTGCCAGCTAAAAGCCACAAAGTGTTATATTCTAAGAATCAGGCAGTTTTGCAGATAAAATGTCCTGCTACCAGAAAACACAACTTAGGTAATTTGGGGGACTAGTAGGGTATTGTAGACAGTGGATCCCAGCTTTTTCAGAGCAGGTAAAATCTGTGATGAAGCAATTGCCTGACAATTCTACAGATCCTCTGGTTTGGTCCCAGGAGTCTGAAGAGGCTTTTAAATGGCTGAAATTGGCTATAGTCTCTCACTAAACTTTTGGGATTCCAAAAATGAAAAATGTTTCCACTTGTGTTGTCATGAAAATAAAGGTGCTGCTAGTGGAATTTGTAACTCAAAAGTTGAGGTCAGACTACAGACCAGTAGCATATTTCTATATCCTTTGGATGCTATGACACAGAGAATTCCTAGATGCCTCTGAGCTGTGGCAGCAGCCACCACATTTATTGAAAAGGCTCAAACCCACATGTTAGGTCATTGATTTATTTGTAGGTCCCACATGTGTAGATAGCTATCTTGCAAGGGGATAAGACCCAGCATTTTTGGCGCACCATCATACTGGCTATGAACAAACATCATCCAATACTAATATTGAGCTTGTGATATGCAATTTCCTAAACACTACTACTCTTTTACCAGATCCTCATCAAATAGATGATCATGATTGTACAATGGTAATAGAAGAAAATACTAGGCCCTGGCTTAATTTATTAAGTTCTTGTTGAAAATGTAGATTGATGTTTAGTAATGGGTCATGTACTCAAGATAAAAGTGGCTGACTTAAGACTTCCTATGCTACAGTGACTTCTCATGAAATCATAGAAACTTATGATTTGTCTGGAATTAAATCAGCACAAGAAGCCAAGTTAAGAGCAGTTACTAGTGCTACAATTGATTCTGGACTTACAGTGAATACATGTATTAATAATTAATATGTTTTTGGTCTCTGCCATGCAACAGGGCACATTTGGGGAAAAAAAGAGGATTCTTGACTTCAATGAGAACTAAAATATCTCATGGGAAATTGATAGCTTAATTGTTATATGCTTTAAAACTAAGTGCCTACTCAATAATCCATGGTAGAGTTCACACAAAGCAGAATGACAAAATTTCAAAAGGCAATGATTTTGCTGACAGAGCCAAAAACATGGCTGTTAAAACATGACAGACTCCAAACTTAGAAGGTCTACTTTTAATACAACAAGAAACTTGTTTATTTTCAAAAATAGGTTTCACAAAAGGAAATGGGCAAATAGATTGAAAAAGGGGTTAAAAGAAATTCAACTACACTATAGGAACTACCCCCAACAAAATAATTCCTATACCACAGTCTTTATTTACTTGGGTAATAATGTTGTGTCATCAATAAAATCATCTAAGTAAAAGTGGCATTTTAAAGGCACTAGACTCTTATTATACCTATCAGAAAAATGAAACTATAGGCCACTCCCAAGGAAAGTGCAGGACCTTTTCTATGAACAACTTTACCAGGAAACTGGTGGCAGTTGGCTTTCATAGAATTAATGCTGGGGATGGTAAGAGATTTTTCTCCTTAGAGTGTGTATGGTATCTGTAAGGTCTGAAATCTTTCCCTCTTCAAAAGCTATGCTCAAGGAAGGGTAAAGGCTCTCTTAATATACATAATCCCCACTATTGGTCTCCAGAGTTAATTGAACAAAACAAAGGAAGTCATTTGATTTCCACTGTTGTCCAGGAATTATGCAAAAGTTTGCAAATTCCTATCAACTATCATACTCCAAGTAGAATGGATGAATCAAACTCTTTAAAAAATGAACTTGGCTTAGATTTGGCAATATCTACTTGTTTAAAATGGCCTAGATATTTACCACTAGCTTTGTTAAAACTAGCTTTGTTAAAATTAGAGTAACTCCTGCAAGCAAGCATGGATTGTCTTCCTTTGAACTTATATTTGGTAGGCCTATGAATTTAAGTCTGAGACCATGTCCTGTACCCAATTTAACAAGAATCTTCTCATAATCATGTTTAATACTTAAAAGGGCTTCTCTCTTCCCTAGAAATTTTGAGACATAAAGTCATAAGGACATGGAAGGACCTGCCAGAAGTCTGCCACTCCTATTGACCAACAGATTTTGCCCATGTTAAAGTGTTTTGGAAGAATGATGCTTGGAAGGACACTTTCAAGTGCTAATTATCACCTGTATGGCTATCAAAGTGAAAGAAAAACCCAGTTGGATTCATGCTCCACATGTGAAGCCAGCACCTCAGGAGGACTGAACTGTGGTTTCCACAAATGACTTGAAATTTAATTTTTCTAGATTAACTGATATTGTTACTGAACTCAACTGAAAGGAGGTACTCAGCAAAATTATTACTATTCTCACAGATTGTCTGGCTATCCTATACACACAGTAGTAGTTATTTCAATTACTTTAAGAATCACATTTTACTAGAAAACAAACTTATTTTTTACTCCACTTTTTCTTTCTGTACTCTCAGTAATGGTTCTTACAATTGCACACTTTTGATCAGTTCTAATTTGTACTCCCTTTATAGACAGGGCCTGGACTTATAAATCCAACAATCTGATTAATGGCAGAGTAAAATTGGGATCATATTCTTTACTTATTTTTTATAATATCAAAATAAAATAAAAGTAACTAAAATACATCCAGATACTCAAGCCTGAAATGTTTTGTTAACTGATTTGATTGGAAAGCTGCTATAGAAAAGAAAACCATCTAATTAAGAAACAAACATAAATCTAGCATTTATGGATAGAGACTACAGAAGACAGGTCTATGCCTCTCATTTAAGTATGGGATACAAGTTCTCTCAAGAGAAGAGAATATAGATAAACAAAGTTGGATGCATATTATCCATGGAGATTTAATTGACTGTTATAATTGTTATGGGTTGAATTGTGTCCTAATCCCTAATATCTCAAAATGTGTCCTTATTTAGTAATAGGATTATTATAGATGGAAATAGGCAATTAAAATTAGGTCATACTGGAGTAGGGTGAACCCCTTAATCCAGTATGACTGATATTCTTATAAGAAGGGGAGAGGAGACAGAGAGGAAAATGTTATGTGAAGATGGAGGCAAGAAAGCCATGTGAAGATAGAGGCAAAGATTGAGTTATGCCATAAGCTAGAAACACCAAGGACTGCCAGATGCCAGGAGAGGAGCCTGGAACAGATTCTTCCCTAGAGACATCAGAGGGAGCATGACCCTGCCCACACTTTAATTTCGGACTCCCACCCTCTAAAACTGTGAGACAACAAATTTCTCTTTTTTTTTTTTTTTTTTTTTTTTTTTTTAAAAGATTTTATTTATTTATTCATTTATCCCCCCCTTGCTGCTTGTGCTCGCTGGGTCAGCTAACCACGCCGTGCGGGCAGGCTTGCCTTCACCAGGAGGCCCTGGGAACCGAACCTGGGGCCTCCCATATGGTAAACGGGAGCCCTACTGATTGAGCCACAGCCGCTTCCCAAATTTCTCTTTTTTGAAGCCACCCAGTTTGTGGTACTTTGTTATAGAAACCCTAGAAAACTAAGACAATTATATAACTACTGATTTGAACCAATGCAAAAAAAAATGGTCCATAACAATGGTTGGTCCTCAAGACTTAAAACAATTAGAGCCATGTGCATTAAACATCGGAAGCTCAATCTGTACCCTTCAATGGGTGTCTCATAATAAGACTTTGGTATTAAATAATGGCCATGGGTGTCTTTGTGTTTTGCATCTGGGAAAAATTATTTAAGAAGAAAGAATAATTAGTAAAGGGCCTAGATTATTGTGTAAATGTAATTTACTTACATAATTGATGAGAACTCTGGGAAATACTTATTGGGCCTTACAAGAAAAATTCTTGGTAAAAATTTTAGATTATCAGGATTTAGGGTTATTAGGATTGTATTGTGTAAGATTTCATAAAGAGCTACAAAATAATACTCATATGGTTAATCATATGAAAGTACAAGCAATAAAGACATCACAACAGTTTGAAAAGTTAATGTAAGACAAAGGAGAATTTTTGTGTATGGCTAATCAAGAATCTACATTAACAGTGGACCATTGATATGATTTATTTAAAGGTTATTGCCCAAGGCAAATATTATACTCAGTTTATAATTCATCCTGTTTTAATTCTGATAATTGCTTTGATTTATATTTTAATATATGGACTTGCTAGATTTTTGGACAGCTGCAAACTGCCCAGAGAAAGGTGAAAATTGTAGTTGGACTATAAAATAGAAACAAAAAAGGGAAATAGTAAGGGTTAATACAAACTAAAAAAAATTTGGAATGAATTATGGAAATATTTAGGTAATGGATAGTGGTGATGGTATCACAACATTGTGAAAGCAGTTTTCAGCACTGAAATATATATCTGAATATGATAAAAGGGGAAATGTCAGGTTGTATATATGGTAACAGAATAAAAATTAACATGGGAAGCGGCTGTGGCTCAATCAGTAGGGCTCCCGTTTACCATATGGGAGGCCCCGGGTTCAGTTCCCGGGGCCTCCTGGTGAAGGCAAGCCCGCCCACACGGCGTGGTTAGCTGACCCAGCGAGCACAAGCAACAAGGGGGGTATAAATGAATAAATAAATAAAATCTTAAAAAAAAAAAAGAATAAAAATTAACAAAAATATCCTTGGAACTACACTACACAAACAGGAATGCTAAGTTAAACCATGGACTTTAAACAATAGTATAATTATATAAAGGTGCTATCATCAGTTGTAAGATATTCCACACCAATGCAAGGTGTTGATAGTGGGGTGGTGTATGGGAATCCTGTGTTTTATGCATGATTGTTCTGGAAACTCACAACTCCTCTAAAAAAAATTCCCTGGTGTAAAACAGAGAAGAGATTTTCCCTCTCCTTTTCTATTAGCATTTCCTTTAGAAAACTTGAAATTGTAAATGCTATCTCTGTCTTCTTGAGATGTGTGCAAATCTTTTAAAAATATAAGTAAACCTCTTGCCAGTTTTGGATCCCAGGAATGTCTTTCTTAAGGGCCAAAAAGCCATTTCTTTAAAATGTGACCATCAAGAAGAGTGGTACCCCTAATCTCCCTGTCCCTTGTTTGACCCCAAGATATAACTTCCTACTTGTTGAAAAGATTTGAGAAATATTATATTTACTTTGAATAAAGACAATTAGCACGTATATAATGGATTGTATCTGCCTGGCTTTATATATATAAGGGTGAGATTTCTTTTTTGTCTTTGCAATCTCTTTAGGTGATTGCTTGTGATGCACATCGGAATCTGGTTTAATGCTTATGCAATAATAAAGCTGTTCCATTATTTTCTACATTTTGTGGAGAGATTTACTGGATTGGCAGAAGATTTCATGTTTCATTATATCTCCTCAACACCAGTCACTTACCTAAGGACAGAAGTCCTTCCCTGGATCTCCAGCCCATTGGCTAAACATTGCAACACTCTTGTATCCTGCTGGACTTCTCTGTTGCAGGCTGATTAATGGCTGCCTAGATTTTTTTTTTAGCTCTTTTAACCAAACTCCAGTTTAATGACTAGTGAGATTAAGTGAAGTTCTTTATCCCCTCCGTGAAACATACTAATACTCTCACTATGCTAAATGCTCATAGCACATAAATATGCTCTGGTGGGACACGGATGTGGCTCAAATGGTTGGTTGTCCATCTCCCATATGGAAGGACCCGGGTTCGATCCCTGGGACCTCCCCAGGAATAAATAAATAAATAAATAAATAAATAAATAAATAAATACGCTCTGGGCTACTTTCACTCTTAAGTTCCCACCAATTGAATTGTTTAAGAAGAGTCAACTATTTTAATTCCAAAATCTGATGTATGCCACTTGTGCTTATAATTGTAGTTATGAAATATAATTACATGTTATATTAAATGACATATTACTGCACAAATAGAGTTGTTTCTATAAAAACTAAGCTGCATTGTTTTGGAAATACCTAATGACGTTTAGTGGTCCCTAGTGAAAAATCCAGCTTGTCACCCAACAGTGATCACCACAAAAAGACAAGCCCTACTCTTCCATAAATCACTTCCAGTAAGCTTTGCTTTCTTTTTAAATAAACTTTATTGAAATATAATTATCACTGAGTAAAATGCCCCTACTTATGTGTTCAGTTAAATGAGTTTTAAGAAATGCATACATTAGTGTATACCACAATCAAGATATAGAAAAATTCTGCACTACAAAAAATTTCTTCCAGCAACTTTGCAGTCAATCCCCACCCCATCACTGGCCTCAGACAACCTCTGATTGGCTGTCACTACAGGTCAATTTTGCTTGTTCAGTGTTTCATGTAAATATAATCATACACAGTATGTATTCTTTGAATCTGGTTTCTTTTGATCACCATGTTTTGAAATTAACCAATGTTGTTGCCTGTATCAGTAGTTTGTTACTTTATTATGGAATAGTATTCCACTGTATTAATATACCACATTTTTGTCCAATTAAGTGTTGATATACTTTGGGACTATAATAAATAAAGCTGCTGTGAATATTCATGTATAACTTACTTCGTGGACATTGTGTTTCTTTGGGGCAAATAGATGTCCTAAATGCTGGGTAGCATAGTAAGGGTATGTTTTAACTTTATAAAAAGCTGCCAACCTAGTTTCCAATGTGGCTGTGCCATTTACATACCCACCAGCAATGTATAAGAGTTCTAGTGACTCCATGTCCTTCCCAAAACTTAGGGTTATCATTCTTTTTAATTTTACCCATTCTATGGGGTGTCGAGTGGCATCTGATTGTGTTTTTTATGGATATTACTTTTTTGTCTCTTTTGACTGTTTTCTTTTTTAACTTATTTTTAAAGATGTTTTAGATTATAGAAAAGTTACATCGAAAATATAGGGGATTAGGGAGGAGCTAAGATGGTGGCAGAGTGAGGAGCTCCTGAAGTCGGCTCATGCTGCTGGGCAGTTAGTAATCACCCAGAGCTACCTAGAGCACCTGTTTGGGGGCCCCAGAAGACCAGAAGAGAATCCTGCAATATCTTGAAAGTATGGAAGGAGGAGACTGCCTATCTGCAGAGAGGATTCGTGAGTAGAGCCCTCCACGCTGCGGAGGTTGGTGCCCTACCTCAGGAGCTATTCTGTGGCTGGAGTTGGAAGCTCCATTTCCTAAAAAGCAGGGTAGGAAGACAAGGCGTGGCACCGACTTCAGCTACTGATTGGTGAATTCAGCAGGCTAAGGTATAATCCTAGGAACAACTAAACTTTGAGCCTGTCCAGGTCAGAAGGAGGCCGGTAGCTGCCATTTTGACTCCATCCCCCGCCTGAGGGGAAGCAGGGCTGGTTGAAAATCAGTGTTGGTAAGGACCAGTTTCCTTCCACCCAGGTCTGATTGCAGCTCTAGCCTAAATCCCAGCCCCACCTCCAACAGGGAGGAAGCGGGGGGGTACCTACACCACCTCTCTGGGGAGCTGTGGGCCACGCTGCAGGGGCCGGTGCCCATCCTACTCTAGCAGCACAAGCCACCTTGGGAACTGTTCTGTGGCTGGAGTTAGAAGCTCCATTGCCCATGGGTGGTGGAGGAGGAGACAGTTGTCCACCGACCTCAGCTACTGATTGGTGGACTCAGCTGGCTAAAGTATAATCCTAGAAACATCTAGGGTTTGGGCATGTCCAAGTTGGAAAGCATCCAGTGGCTGCCATTTTGACTAGGCCCCTGGCATGAGGGGAAGCCGACTAACTGAAAAGCCAGTGAAGTTAAGAACTGGCTTCTCTCTACCAAGATCAAATTGAAGCCCTAGCCCAGGCTCCAGCACCACCTCCAGGAGAGAGGAAGCTGGGGGAACCTGCACCGTCTCTCTAAGCACCTGCAAATGCTCTATGCTGGCACAGACTGAATAGTCAGTCACATGGGGCTGCATGCCCACACCCCAATAGGATAGGAGAGGTGCTGGGTATCCTCAGCCTCTCTGGGCAATGGCAGGAGTTTTCAGCCCACACAAAATAAAACACAAACTGGTTTGCTGAATGCTTTCAAGTCTCCACCTCTGTTCCCCCTTAGGATAGAAGGGGATTTGTGTACCTTCAGCCTCTCAGGGCAACTGCAGGCATTTTCTGCCTGCACAGACCTGACTGTTGGGCACCTGTGGCTCCACTCCTATCTCCAATAGGACAAGAGATGGACTGTGTTTGCCCACTCTCTCTAGTAATTGCAGCTGCTTTTAGCTCACATAGTCTGGACTGGTGGGTACTTGTGGATCTACCCTCACCCCCCAAAAGGAAAGGAGGGGGCTAGTGTTTCCACAGCCTTTCTAAGCAATGGCAGACTTTCGGCCTGCAGGGACTGGACTGTTGGATGCCTATGCATCCACCCCCACCTGCAATAGGACAGGAGGGGGCTGGTGCTTATTCAGCTCCTCTGGGCAACGGTGGGTACTTTCAACCTACAGGGACTGAACTGTTGGGTGTTGGTGGTTCTGTTTCCACCCTTAAAGGGCAGAAGGGACAGTACTCCCTCAGATTCTCAGGGCAACTGTAGGCATATTCAGCCCACATGGATTAGATTGTTGGGCACTCCAGGAGGTCAATTCCCCCATGACAGGGAGGGGGTCTGGTGCTACATCAGTTTACCTGAGTAACTGTGGCCATTTTAGGCCCACACAGCATAGATTTCTGCCCACAACTATAGCTCCATCCCCACCCAAAGTAGGAGAGGAAGGGGTGTGAAGCTTTATCAGTCTATCCGGGCAACTACAGTCTTGTCCTGCCCAACTTGGATTATTATAAACGGCTGCAGCTCTGTCCCTACCCTTGACAGAGGAGAAAGGTGGGAGAAGCTTCATCAATTCCTGGGGCAAAGTGGGCAGCTTCAGCCTCCACAGGTTATGGCACCAACTACAGGCTTGGCTCCTACTACACAATCAGCAAGGGAGAAAAGACAGGAAGGCCCTAAACTAAAGGGAGAAACTGCACCCAGAATGAATACATCCTGCAAGCCAGATGCGAAAATACCAACAAAAATTACAAGCCATACCAATAAATAGGAAGATATGGCCCAGTTAAAGGAACAAGATAAGCCTTCAGATGACATAAAGGAGTTGAGGCAACTAATCATAGATGTTAAAACAAATCTCCTTAATAAATGCAATGAGATGACTAAAGAAATTAAGGATATTAAGAAGATATTGGATGAACACAAAGAAGAATTTGAAAGCATACATAGAAAAATAGCAGAACTTATGAGAATGAAAGGTGCAATAAATGGAGTTAAAATACACTGGAGGCATATAACAGCAGATTTGAGGAAGCAGAAGAAAGGATTGGTGAGCTTGAAGACATGGCCTCTGAAAGCAAACATACAAAAGAAAAGATGAAGAAAAGAATAGAAAAAAATTGAACAGGGTCTCAGGGAACGAAATGACAGCAAGAGACATGCAAACATATGTGTCATGAGTATCCCAGAAGGAGAAGAGAAGGGAAAAGGGGCAGAAGGAATATTTGAAGAAATAATGGTAGAAAATTTCCCAACCCTATTGAAGGACATAGATATCCATGTCCAAGAAGCACAACCTACTCCCATCTGAATAAATCCAAATAGACCAACTCCAAGACACATACTAATCAGATGTGAAATGCCGAAGACAGAGAGAATTCTGAGAGCAGCAAGAGAAAAGCAATGCATAACCTATAAGGGATACCCAATAAGATTAAGTGCCAATTTCTCATCAGAAACCATGGAGGCAAGAAGGCAATGGTATGATATATTTAAGATACTGCAAGAGAAAAACTGCCAGCCAAGAATTTTATATCCAGCAGGAAGATCGTTCAAAAATGAGGGTGAGTATAGATTATTCACAGATAAACAGAAACTGTGAGAGTTTATAACAAAAAGACCAGCTTTGCAGGAAATACTAAAGGGTGTGTTACAGCCTGAAAAGAAAAGACAGGAGAGAAAGGCTTGGAAAAGAGTCTAGAAATAATGACTGTATCAGTAACAGTAATTATAAGTGTCAAAAATAAAATAACAAATAAAATGTAAAGATCAAAATGGATGAAATGAGAACTGCCTTTACAGTAATAACATTGAATGTTAATGGATTAAACTCCCCAATCAAAAGACACAGAATGGCGGAATGGATAAGAAAATATAAGCCATCTATATGCTGTCTGCAAGATAATCACCTTAGACCCAAAGATACCAATAGATTGAAAGTAAAAGGTTGGAAAAAGATATTCCATGCATGCAGTAACCAAAAAAAAAAAGCTGGGGTAGCTATACTTATATCAGATAATGTAGAGTTTAAAAGAAAAACTGTTATTAGAGACAAAGAAGGACATTACATATTAATAAAAGGTATGATTCACCAGGAAGCAATAACAATCATAAATGTATATGCTCCTAACCAGGATGCCCCAAGATACAGGAGGCAAACACTGGCAAAACTGAAGGGGGAAATAGACATCTCTACAATAATAGTTGAAGACTTCAATACACCACTCCCAGCATTGGATAGAACATCTGGGCAGAAGATCAATAAAGAAACAGAGAGCTTGAATAATATGATAAATGGACTAAACCTAATGGACATATACGGAACATTGCACCCCAAAACAGCAGAATATACATTCTTTTCAAGTGCTTATGGCTCTTTCTCCAGGATAGACCATATGTTGGGTCACAAAGCAGATCTCAATAAATTCAACAAAATTTAAATTATACAAAGCACTTTCTCTGATCGTAATGGAATAAAGTTGGAAATCAGTAGGTGACAGAAAAAGGGAAAATTCACATATATATGGAGATTAAACAGCACATTCTTAAATGATCAGTGGGTCAAAGAAGAAATTTCAAGAGAAATCAATAAATATCTCAAGACGAAGACAATGAGAATACGACATTTCAGAACTTATGGGATGCAGCAAAGGCAGTGTTGAGAGGAAATTTTATAGCCCTCAATGCTTACATTAAAAAAGAAAAAAGAGCTAAAATCAATGACCTAACTACACAGCTGGAGGAACTAGAAAAAGAACAGCAAACTAATCCCAAAGCAAGTAGAAGGAATGAAATAACAAAGATCAGAGCAGAAATAAATGAAATTGAGAAAAAAAAAAAACAATAGAGAGAATTAACAAAACCAAAAGTGGGTTAGGCAAGAAGATTAACAAAATTGACAAACCCTTAGCTAGACTGACTAAGAAAAAAAGAAGATGGAAATAAATGAAATAAAAAATGAAAATGGGAACATTACTACTGATCCCACAGAAATAAGAGAGATCATAAGAGGATACTATGAACAACTTCATGCCAAAAAACTAGACAATATAGACGAAATGGAAAAATTCCTAGGAAGGTACAAACAACCTACACTGACCCTAGAAGAAATAGAAGACCTCAACAAACCAATCACAAGTAAAGAGACTGAAACAGTCATCAAACACCTCCCCAAAATGAAAAGCCCGGGACCAGACGGTTTCAGAGATGTGTTCTACCAAGCACTCAAAGAAGATTTAATACCAATCTCACTCAAGCTCTTCCAAAAAATTGAACAAAAAGGAACGCTACCAAACTCATTCTATGAAGCCAATATCACCCTAATACCAAAGCCAGGTAAAGATATTATAAAAAAAGAAAATTACAGACCCATTTCTCTAATGAATACAGATGCAAAAATCCTCAATAAAATACTTGCTAATTGAATCCAACAACACATTAAAAGAATTATTCATCATGATCAAGTGGGTTTTATACCAGGCATGCAAGGCTGGTTCAGCACAAGAAAATCAGTCAGCATAATACACTACATTAATAAATCAAAGAAGAAAAATCACATGATCTTATCAATTGACATAGAAAAGGCATTTCACAAAATACAGCATCCTTTCTTGATAAAAATACTACAAAAAATAGGTATTGAAGGAAACTTTCTCAACATGATGAAGACCATATATGAAAAACCCACAGCTAACATTGTACTCAATGGTGAAAGACTTTCCCATTGAGATCAGGGATAAGACAAGGATGCCCATTGTAACCACTGTTGTTCAATATAGTGCTATAGGTTCTAGCTAGATCAATCAGGCAAGAAAAAGAAATAAAAGGCATCCAAATTAGAAAGGAAAAATTAAAACTTCCACTATTTGCAGATGATATAATTATATATCTAGAAAGTCCTGAAAAATCTACAACAAAGCTGCTAGAGCTAATAAATGATTTCAGTAGAGTGTCAGGATACAAGATCAATACACAAAAATCAGTGGTGTTTCTATACACTAGTAATGTACAATCTGAGGAGAAAGTCAGGAAAAAATTCCATTTACAATAGCAACTAAAAGAATCAAATATTTAGGAATAAATTTAACCAAGGATGTAACACACTTGTATTCAGAAAACTATAATTGCATTGCTAAAAGAAATTTTGAAAAGACCTAAATAATTGGAAGAACATTCCATGCTTATGGATTGGAAGACTAAATATCATTAAGATGTCATTTCTACTTAGATTGATATACAGATTCAATGCGTTCCCAATAAAAATTCCGCCAGGATTTTTTAAAAAAATGGAAAATACAATTATCAAATTTATCTGAAAGGGTAAGAGGCCCGGAATAGCCAGAAACATCTTAAATAGGAAAAGTAAAGTTGGAGGATTCTCACTTCCAGACTTTAAATCATATTACCTAGCTCCAGTGGTAAAAACAGCATGGTTCTGGCATAAAGATAGACACATAGACCAATGGAACCAAATTGATGGTTAGAAATAGACCCTCACATCTATCGCCAAGTGATTTTTGACAAACCTGTCAAACCCACCCAGCTGGGAAAGAACAGTTTATTCAACAAATGGTGCTGGGAAAACTGGATATCCATAGCCAAAAGAAAGAAAGAAGACCCCTATCTCACACTTTATACAAAAATTAACTCAAAATGGATAAAAGACCTAAATATAAAAGCAAGTACAATAAAGCTCCTAGAAGAAAATGTAGGGAAACATCTTACAGACCTGATGGTAGGTGGTGGAGTCTTAAACCTTACACCGAAAGCACAGACAACGAAAGAAAACATGGATAAATGGTACATCCTCAAACTTAAACACTTCTGTGATTCAAAGGACTTCATCAAGAAGGTGAAAAGGCAGCCCACTCAATGGGAAAAACATTTGTAAACCACATATGTGATAAGGGTTTGAGTTCCATTCTATATAAAGTGGTAATACACTTCAACAATGAAAGAGCAAGCAATTCAATGAAAAAATGGGCAAAAGATTTAAATAGACATTTCTCCAAAGAGGAAATACAAATGGCCAAAAAGCACATGAAAAAATATTCAATATCACTAGCTATTAGGGAAATGCAAATTAAAACAACAATGAGATATCATCTAACACTACATAGAATGGCCATTATTTAAAATAACAGAAACAATAGGTGCTTGAGAGGATATGGAGAAAGAGGAACACTCCTTCACTGTTGGTGGGAGTGTAAAATGGTGCAGCCTCTGTGGAAGATAGTTTGGTGGTTCTTCAAGAAGCTAAATATAGAACTGCCATATGATCCAGCAATTCCTCTACTAGGGAATATATACGGAAGAACTAAAAATTATGACACAAACAGACATCTGCACACTGATGTTCATAGCGGCATTATTCACAATTGCCAAAAGATGGAAACAACCCAAATGTCCATCAACCAATGAGTGGATAAACAAAATGTGGTATATACATACGATGGAATACTATGCTGAGCAAGAAGAAATGAAATTGGGACACATGTGATAACATGGATGAATCTTGAAGACATTATACTAAGGGAAGTAAGCCAGACACAAAAGGACAAATATTGCATGGTCTCATTAATATGAACTAAATATGAAGAATAAACAAACACATGGAGTTAAAACTTAGAATATAGGTTATTAGGAGATAAGAGGAGGGTTGAGAAGAACTACTGATGCTTAATGTATGTAGAAGCTTTAATTAACTTGACTGTAAAAGTGTGGGAATGGATAGAGTTGATGGTAACACATTATAGTGAATAGCAACTGCTTTATAAATGTGATTGTGGCTGAAAACGGTAGTCTGAGGAAGTAAATGTCAATTGAAAGAAAGCTAAAGGATAATCTAGGGACTGAATAACACAGTGAAACCAGAGGTGGATGAGAATTGTGGTCGAGGGTACAAATGCAAGAGTGCCCTTCTGTGAGCTGGAGTAGATGTACATCACTATTGCAGGGTGGTGAGAATATGGAGAAGCATGGGAAAACTACAATTGGTGCGACTTATAGACTGTGGTTAACAGCAATACTATAATATTCTTGCATCAATGCCAAAGATGTACTGTGTTGATAATGGAGGTGTGTGGAAAAAGTGTGCCAAACGTATGCTATGGACCATGGTTGGTGGTAATAGTCTGATGAAATTATCTCATAATCTGTAACAAATGTTCCAGCACGGTGTGGTGTGTTGGTGAAGGGGTGTTGTATGGGAATTCTACACATGTATATGATTGTTTTGCCAGTTCACAACCTCTGTAATAAAATATATTTTTAAAAAATAAGGTGTGTTGGTGGAAAAATACACCAAATTTAAGATAGGGACTATAGTTAGTAGTAATATTTTGATGATGTGCTTGCATAGTTTGTAACAAATGTTTCACAACAATGCAAAGTGTTGGTGGAGGGGTGATGTATGAGACCCCCGTATGATGTTATGTATGTTCATTTTGTAAGTTTACAATTTTTACTATACTCTTATTGCTTATGCATGTCATGTATGAATGATATACTTCAATAAAAAATATATTTAAAAAATATATAGGGGATTCCCATATACCCCACCCCCTCACCCTCTCACATTTTCCCCCATTAATAGCATCTTACATTACTGTGGTACATTTGTTACAATTGATAAACATTGAAGCATTGCTATTAACCATGATTTATAGTTTATATTGTGGATTACACTTTGCATCGTATAATCTTATAGGTTTTGACAAAATGTATAATGGCCTGTATCTGTCATTGCAATATCATACAGAACAGTGCCAATGCCCTAAATATCTCCTTGTGTTTTTGATTTGCAACTTTCTGTTGACTAATGATGTTAAACATCCTTTAATGTCCTTATTGTACATTCTTATCTTCTTTTGTGAAGGGTCTATTTGAATCTTTTTTCCCATTTATATGTATTGCTTGTCTCTTATTGAGATATGAGTCCTTTATATATTAAAAATACAAGTCCTTTATCAGATATTTATATTGCAGATATTTCTCCCTATCTCTAACTTGCTTTTTAATTTTCTTTTTTAAGAGCAGAAATTTTCTTTCCTTTTTTTCTTTTTAGTGCAAGTTTGCAAAGATTTTCTCCTATGGATTATTTTAGAAAATTTATAGTTTTAGGGATTATTTTATGCTTAGGTCTGTAATCAATTTAAATTAAGTTTTGTGTACGATGTGAGGTAATGATTGAAGTTTATTTTTTCTATATAGTTATCCAGTTGTTCCAGTATCACTTACTATAAAGGCGAACATATTTCTAATGAATTACCTTGGCAATTTTATCAAAAATCAATTGAACATATATGCGTGGGCCTATTTTGACTCTATTATGTCCTATTTCTGTAAATCAAAGTAGACTTAAGGACAAGGAATATTATCAGAGGCATGCTAGTAAATTTTTACCAACTGGCTCTTTGGGATCCTGTATAAAAACAAAAGAAACAAATAGACAAAAAATAACCTGATTTGTAGGGTTTTCCGATTGCCAAGGTATGAAATCCTCCAACCGTGGATGATTTCAAGGTAACCTGCCTTCAAATTCCAGCTTTCTCGGGCTCCCCAAACTACAACTTCTAGCTGCTCAACTCAGTGAGACCTCCATGCTCTGCTTCCATATGTTCTCACTGTGCTGAGGTCTGGAAAGTGTCTCTAGGCAGAAAGCCAAGCTGATCATAAGCATAACCCTATTGGTTCCTCCTCACTCAGAGATCAGAGTCCTGCACTGCCTCTCGTCTTAAGTCTCAAAAACAGTTATTTCATAAAGTTTGTCCAATTTTCTATTTGTTTATGTCAAGAGAGCAAGTCTGTATTGGTCATTCCATCATGATCAGAAATGCTTTCCATTTAGTTTTAAATACCTAACTCCTAAATTGAAAATATAATTACAGACCCCTACACATTAGAGGACAGCCTTTAAAATGAAACACAGAAATCAAACTAAACAGACAAAAGAAACTTGTATGAAACTTATAATGCAGAAAGCCAAAGAAAATTTAAGAACACTATAAAGGTGTCTTTGAAAGTTAAAATATTTCATCCATGAAAAAGAAAAAGGATGCTCTATGAAAAGGAAAATTCAGAGAACAAGAATGAGATTTTAGAAATTAAATATATGTATATATAAATATATGTGATCTATACATAAATATATGAGTGTATATTATATATTTGAGAAAAAATTAAAAATAAGTTGTGGATTGGAAGAAAGTGGAAAACATCCTGGAAATTAGAACAAAAGGACAAAGAGATGGTAGGAAAGAAATGATAAAATATTGAATCAATCCAGGAGAGTCAACATCCAATTAATAATGGTTTCAGAGAAGAGAGAAAATAAAAGGAAGAAAACTAAAGAATTCAAAAAAATTCCTAGATTTAAGGGTCATATCTTCCCATATTTAAGACCCAGCACAATGAATAAATATAACATATAACAAGGCACATCATCATGAATCTTCAGAACACCAAAAATGAATAGAAGATTTTAAAAACCTTCAGAAAGAACGTGTAACATAAAATTTATAATGGAAGAGAATACCACTGGGCTTCTCAATAGCAACACTGGACCTTAGAAGAAAGAGAGGCAATGCCTTCAAAATTCTGACAGAAAGCTATTTTTTACCTAGAATTCTATACTTCATATCAACCAAATATAAAGACAGACTAAAGAGATTTTCAGTCATGCAGGTCTCAAAAAATAAAGGGCGAACTCAACTAAAAACAAGGGAGTAAAGCAGAAATGGTGTCACCATGGGATCCAGAAAACAAGGAACCAGACAGAGAAATCAAGTTCATCGATGATGATGATGAAGAGAAGTGCCAGAATGACAGCTGTATAGCAGACCTAAAGAACAACAAGCTCAAGGGGTGGATCCTAATAGGGGAGGATAATCAGCGGGTCAAGACCTCTTGTTGCATGAAACTATGAATCTTGTCGTCCAATGAGTAAGACAGGGGAGTGTCATGTGCCCCAGGGGGATGGGGAGGAAGGAACAGAAAAGATCAAACTGGGAGTATTTAGTGGTCATAGGAAATGTTTTTCATTGCCTTACAGTAATGGACACAGGACATGGTAAATATCATCAAAAATTATTAAACTGTACCGTCTAAATTGTAAACTATGCTGTAAATCATTGACAATGTTTAGTAGCTATGTTTCACTATCTGTATAACAGTTATAATAATGCTACCATCTACATAAAAAAAGGTTTTAATATGGGGTGAGGAAAGGGGAAGGAGATTGGGCATATGAGAGTCTCTAGCATTCTGTGAGTGACTTTGCTGTGACCTAAAACTTCTTTGAAAATTAAATGAAAATTTGAGAGACACTGGGGAGTGAGAGGGGGAACGTGCTATGGTACAGACTGGACTCCCGATAATGCAGTGATAAAAGGAAAAAACAATAATAATAAGTGTTTTATTTTTAAATTAAAAAGTTTTTTTGTTTTTTCCCATTTTTTGAATGTCCCAATCCTTTAATTTAATTTTATTTTTAGGTATTTTTTCTGAGTTTCCATGTATTTTATCTTTTACATTTACGCTTATCATTATTATTTCACTTTCCTATTAATTGTGTTTGGCTATTATATGGGTTTCATCTTCAAGGAAGGTTTAGATCACAGGAGGGCTACAACAGGGGCAACAGAGGCTCATTGGTGGGGGGTGTCTGGGATGAGAGTTTCATGGGAGGAAGTTCACCTGAATATACATGAAAGATATATAAAATTGTTCAAATGATCAAGGGGTGGGGCATGGTCTCAGTGGGTAGACAATCACTCAATAAATGAGGAAATACTGAATTCCCAGCCTGGAGAGCTCTGCCACATTCTCCAAGGGAGCAGCAACAGTCCCCCGAGTGCAGGGGCAGTGTCTGGCAAAGGAGGATGGTCCACTGATGGTTTCTTGTTATTGATGACTAGCCTTACAAGTCTTTGCTCTTGTAATTGAAACTTAGCCTACTGTTATGGGGTACCTAAGGGTTGCCACCTGAGAGCCTCCTTTTTGCTCAAATGAGGCCTCTCTCTAAACCAAACTCAGCATATGTATGCATTACCTACCCCCCAGCATGGGACATGACTCCCAGGGATGAGCCTCCCTGGCAATGAGGGATTAATACCAAGTGCCAACTGGCAATACGACTGGAAAAAGACCTTGAATAAAGAGGGAAAAGGTAAAGACAAATGAGTTTATGTGGCTAAGAGACTTCAAAGAGAGTTGGGAGTTCATCCCAGAGGTAACGCTTATGCACATTTCAGAAGGATCTCATAGAACACCAAAGTGGATATCACCCTACACAGAGGGGGTCCTGAGGGCTCTGGAGACACCCAGGTCCTATATAAGTGGGGATAGCTCCAGAGATTGAGGCCTTATCAGTGGGGTCTACTTTAGAATCTGTGCTCTTGAGAGTGACAGAATAGGACTCAAATAAGTCCTCCCTGTACATGGTCCATCAGTCCCTTTTATTCAAACCTATATGTGATCCTGGAGTTTGTAGGTGTACTTCCAGAGACTGGAACCTCTGGACTGCCCATGTGCCAGCTGTGCCTGGAATCTCGGTGGAGCTGCAACTCCTACTCTACAGCTCAATGGACTCACCCAAGTCACCTGGCGAGGAGATGATGATGGACAACAGCCATCCCATGGAATGGAGAGAGCCTGCAGCTGCAGGCAGGATAATCCCATCCATCATATCCATGGGATATAAGCCCTCTCTCACTTGGAGGTGGAGTGGACATCACCATCCCAGTTCCCTCAGGATTGGGGGAAGAACTATGGACTAGAGTGGACTTAATGGTATTCTGTTGTAGACATATTGTGATTCAACTAATGGAAGAAATTACAACAGTGAGGTGGAGCCAGTGGCCACTGGACACTTTCAGGACAGGGAAGGGAAAAGCAGTTGTAATACAGGAGCTTTTTCAGGTCTTGGGAATTATCCTGAGTGACATTACAACGACAGATATAGGCCATTTTACATCAGCATATAACATGCAGAACTGTGTGGGAGAGAGTGTGGT
>JAKSZT010053809.1:3984558-4044040 GCA_026826555.1 Tolypeutes matacus
TACACGGAACCCACTGGGATTCCCATGTTGCCCACCTCCCACACCTCCCACCACATCCCACACAAACATCTCCCACAAGTGTGGCCCATTCATTCTTTGATGGACACATGGGTTGTTTCCATTTTCTGGCAATTGTGAATAACGCTGCTATGAACATCAGTATGCAGATGTCTGTTCATGTCACAGTTTTTAGTTCTTCTGGATATATTCCTAGCAGAGGAATTGCTGGATCATATGGCAGTTCTATATTTAGCTTCCTGAGCAACTGCCAAACTGTCTTTCACATAGGCTACTCCATTTTACAATCCCACCAACGGTGAAGGAGTGTTGATATTTCTCCACATCCTCTCCAACACTTATTGTTTTCTGTATTTTTAATAATGGCCATTCTATGTGATGTAAGATGATATCTCATTGTCATTTTGATTTGCATTTCACTAATAGCTAGTGATATTGAACATTTTTTCACATGCTTTTTTGGCCATTTTTATTTCCTCTTTGGAGAAATGTCTATTTAAATCTTTTGCCCATTTTTTTCATTGGATTGCTTACTCTTTTATTGTTGAGTTGTATGATCTCTTTATATAGAATGGAACTCAAACCCTTATCAGATATGTGGTTTCCAAATATTTTTTCCCATTGAGTGGGCTGCATTTTCACCTTCTTGATGAAGTCCTTTGAATTGCAAAAGCATTTAACTTTGAGGAGGTCCTGTTTATCCATGTTTTCTTTCATTGCTCATGCTTTCAGTGTAAGGTTTAAGAATACACCACCTACCACCAGGTCTTGAAGATGTTTTCATACATTTCCTTCTAGGAGCTTTATAGTTCTAGCTTTTATATTTAGGTCCATGATCCATTTTGAGTTATTTTTATATAAAGTGTGAGAAAGGGGTCTTCTTTCTTTCTTTTGGATATGCATATCCAGTTCTCCCAGGAACATTTATTCTGTCCCACCTGGATGGGTTTGACAGGTTTTTCAATTCACTTAACCATAGATGTGAGGGTCTGATTCTGAACCATCAGTTTGGTTCCATTGGTCTGTCTATCTTTATGACAGTATCACGTTGTTTATACAGCTAAGCTAGGTAATATGATTTAAAGTCTGGAAGTGAGAGTCCTCCAACTTCACTTTTCTTTTTGAAGATATATCTGGCTATTCAAGGCCCCTTACCCTTCCAAATAAGTTTGATAATTGTGTTTTCCCTTTGTTTAGAAAACGCTGCTTGAATTTTTATCAGGATTGCAGTGAATCTGTATATCAATCTGAGTAGAATTGACATCTTAATGATATTTAGTCTTCCAATCCATGAGCATGGAATTTTCTTTCAATTATTAGGTCTACTTATTTCTTTTAGCAATGTATTGTAGTTCCTGAATACAAGTGTTTAACATGCTTGGTTAAGTTTATTCTTAAATATTTGATTTTTTTAGTCACTATTGTAAATGGAATTTTTTCCTGAATTCCTCCTCAGATTGCTCGTTTCTAGTGTATAGAAACAACACTGATGTTTGCATATTAATCTTGTATCCTGACACTCTATGGAAATCATTTATTAGCTCAGTAGCATGTTGTAGATTTTTCATGACTTTCTAGGTATAGGATAATATCATATTCTAAAGTAGGTGCTTTGGATATATATAGAATGGCTGGTGCTTTGAGTCAACTAGGAGGGTACTGGAAAGATACAGAAGCCAAAGGAAAACCGTGAGTTGCTCACCCCCATGGCTGGAAAGGGCACATATATACTGTCTTCAGGGCAAGTAGCCTTGTTGGAGCCCCTGGCTTGCTGCTGCCAATGAAGTGGGAGGGGGGCACTCCCTGGGAGGAAGAGGTGTCTGGCAGAGAGTGGGGAGTGGTATCTTTGCAGTGAGTTTGGCTAGCTGAGCCCCCTTTAAATCTCAGAAGGGACCCCAACCTCATGGGTAGAGGGGGGCGGATATCTGTTTAGGCAGGCTGTCAAGCCCAACCTCCAGTGGAGAGAAAGAAGCAATTAGATAGAGAGGGGCCAGGGCCAGGCGCCAAATCAGCATGACTCTATTAAGTTGTAGAAGTCGAAAAACACCTGGGGGAAAGGCGGCTGATAGCTCTCTGAAGACTGATCAACTCGAAGACACAGTTTAGCTCAATGGACAAATTCTTACCTTGCATAAATGAGGCCATTGGTTCACATCCTGGGTCAGTCAAGAGAGTGATCCATCTGGTTACCAGGCATCCAGCAGATACCTTATGACAGGGAACATATAGACATTCTTTTTCTTTTAGGCTTCCTTGGATCTGTTTTTTTGTTTTTTTTTTGTTTGTTTGTTTTTAAGGTTCCTTATTTATTTATTTATTTTATAAAATGTAATTGCTAAAACCTGGTTCATTACCTGCAGAGTGCAGGCTGCAGGGTGATTGACTGATGAACACTGGCCACCTGAGAAGCTGCTTAGGGGCCTAAAAGGGAAGGCTATTTTTCCTTGATTGCCTTATTGTTTGTTTTGTTTTAGTTTTGTTTTTGTTGATATTGCTGCTATTTTGTTTCCTGTTTGTTTTGTTTCCCCTTTCTTTGTTTCCCCCCTTTTGTTCTTTTACTGATTTGTTCTAACTACATTATTTCTTTTCTTTCCTTCATTTTTCTATCTTCTGTTTTCTGTTCTTTTTAATTCATTCCACTACTTTTTGTTTGGTCTTTAATTTTTTGTTTTTCTCTCTGTCACTCTTTCTCTTCTGTTTCAATTCCTTTTTAATTTTTCCTTTTCTTTTTTCTTTTTTCTTTTCCTCTCTTCTCATCATTCTGGCCTTTTAATTCATTCTGTATATTTTTTCTTTATTTTGTTTCTAATTTCATTTTCTCTATTCCACTTTTTTATACTTATTCCTTTGTACTCCTTATGACTTTTTACTCATGTTAATTATTTATTTTCCTAGGTCTTCTATGGCTCTTCTTCTACCATTTTAAATTATTATTACTATTATTCTATTTCTCTTCTATCACTTTCTGTTTCTCTGGTGCTAATTTTTTTCCCAAGGGAACATAGACAACAGCAAGGAAATAGAATAAGAGGAACAAAGTGTCAAAGTGAAACCTTACCACACACAAAAACTGCAACAAAATCAAACCCTTGAGTAGAAAGAGAAGCTAAGCAACCGAAAACACCCATCAAGATAAAGAGATGCCTAGACACCAACAAAAAGTTACAAACCATACTAAGAAACAGGAAGACACGGCCTAGTCTAATGAACAATCTAAAAAACAAAAGGAGATGCAGAACATGGAACAACTAATGAGAGATGTCCAAACAAATATCATGAATCAACTTAAAGAAGTGAAAGAAGTGATTAAGGATATTAAGAACACACTGGCAGAAAATACTGAAGAAATTCTAAACATACTTAAAAAGATAACGGACACAATCGTGATGAATGGCACAATATCCATAAAAATACACTGGAAGCACATTAACAGCAGATTTGAACAGGTAGGGTAAAGAATCAGGGACATGGAAGACAGTACATCTGAAATCAGACAGATAGTAGAAGAGATAGATAAAAAGATAGAAAAAAAATCCAGCTGGGACTTAGGGACTTGAATGACAACACGAAATGCACAAATATATACAGTATAGGTGTGACAGAGGGAGAAGAGAAGGGAAAAGGGGGTAGTAGGAGTGATGGAGGAAATAATGGCTGAAAATTTCCCAACTCTGCTTGAGGGACATGGACGTACATGTCCAGAAAGCACAGCACACCCCAAACAGTATAAATCCTAACAGGCATACCCCAAGACATATACTTGTCAAATTTGCCCAATGCTCAAGACAAAGGAAGAATACTGAAAGCAGAAAGAGAAAAGAGATTTATCATGTACAGGGGAAGCTCGGTAAGATTCAGTGCTGATTTCACATGCGAAACCATGGAGGCAAGAAGGCAGTGATATGACATAGTTCAGGTGCTAAAAGAAAAAACTTCTAGCCAAGAATTCTCTATCCAGCAAAGCTGGCATTAAAAAATGAGGGGGAGTTCAAAATATTCACAGATAAACAGAAATTAAGACAGTTTGTCAGTAAGAAACCTCCCTTCAAGAAATACTAAAGAGAGTTCTGCAAATTGAAAGGAAAAAACAGGAAATATAAAATAAGAGGAGAGTATAAGAATAACTAAAAAGATAAAAAGAGAAAGAAAAACAACATATTGCATACATAAACCTAAAGAAAATATGGCTAATATAAGTAAGTCCTTGACAGTAATAACAATGAAAGTTAATGTCTTAAACTCTCCAATCAAGAGACACCGAATGGATAAGGAAATATGACCCAACTATATGCTGTCTAGAAGAAACTCACCTTAGAACCAAGGATGCAAGGAGACTAAAAGTAAGTGGTTGGAAAAAATTTTACATGCAAAAAACAATGAAAAAATGCGGAAGTAACTATACTAATACCAGACAAAATAAACTTTAAATGCAAAATTATTTTAAGAGACAAAGAAGGACACTATGTATTCATAAAACGGGACATCTATCAAGAAGAAATAACAATCATAAACATTTATGCACCTAAACAGGGTGACTCAAAATACATGAGGCAAACATTGGAAGAACTAAGAAATAGATGCCTCTGTGATTATAGTGGGGGACTCTAATACACCACTATCATCATTAGACAGAACATCTCGACAGAAAATCAATAAAGAAATAAAGCATGTGAATAATATATTAGAGGATCTGGACCTAACAGACATATATAGAACATTTCACACAAATACAGTGGAATATACAGCCTTCTCAAGTGCACATGGATCATTCTCCAGAATCGACCATATGCTAGGCCACAGAACAACTCTCAATGAATTCAGAAAGATTGCAATTATACAAAGTAATTTCTATGACCACAATGGAATGAAGCTGGAAATCAGTAAGTGGCATAGAAGCTAATTAGACACAAAGATAAAGAAGTTATACAGGGAAGCGGCTGTGGCTCAATCAGTAGGGCTCCCGTTTACCATATGGGAGGCCCCGGGTTCGGTTCCTGGGGCCTCCTGGTGAAGGCAAGCCCGCCCGCATGGCGTGGTTAGCTGACCCAGCGAGCACAAGCAGCAAGGGGGGGATAAATGAATAAATTAAAAAAATCTTTAAAAAAAAAAAAAAGAAGTTATACAACACACTCTTAGACATTCAGTTGGTCAAGGAGTAAATTGCAAAAGAAATCATAAATACTTTGAAACGAATGAAAATGACAACAAAATGTATGAAAACTTATGGGATGCAGCAAAAGCTCTACTGAGAGGGAAATTCATAACCATAAATGCCTTTATTTAAAAAGAAGAAACAGCTAAAATCAAAGACCTAGCTGCACACTTGGAGGAATTAGAAAAGAACAAAAACTAACCCCAAAGGAAGTAGAAAGAAGGAAATAACAAAGTTTAGAGCAGAGCTAAATGAAATTGAAAATAAAAAAGCACTGGAAAAAATACACAAAACAAAAAGCTGGTTCTTTGAGAAGATTAATAAAATTGACAAAACCTTAGCTAGACTAACAAAGAAAAAAGAGAGAAGATGCAAATACATAAAATAAGTAACGAGGAAGGGGATATCAACACTGACTTCACTGAAATAAAGAGTATCATAAGAGGATGGGTTGAAAAATTGTATGCCAACGAGATGGATAATTTAGAGGAAATGGACAAATTCCTAGAAACATACAAGCAGCCTACATTGATGAAAGAAGAAATTGATTAACTTAACAGACCAAACACAAGTAATGAGATTGAATTAGCCATCATAAACCTTCCAACCAAGAAGAGCCCAGGACCAGATGACCTCAAAGGTGAATTCTACCAAACACTATAGGTTGGGCAGACGGCTCGGGAGTTTTGCACCCTGCCAGTGGGCACTACTTTGGAATTTATGCTCCCCAGTGTGACATTGTCAGATTCCGTTGTGGTTTCCCTCCACATGGCTCTTCTGCCCCTTCTATTTGAACCTATAATTAGTACAAGAGTTGGTAGGTGTATGTCCAGGAGACTTAAATCTTTGGACTGGCCATGTGCCAGCTGGACCCTGAATCTCAATGGAGTTGCAACACCTACTCTCTAGTTCATTGATCTCACCCAGGACAACTAACATGGAGGTGATGATGAACAACTACCATAACAAGGAACTGAGAGAGTCTACAACTGCCATCAAGAGAGTCCCATCCATCAGCCCTATGGGATCACATGCCCCTCTCAATTAGAGGTGGAATGGACATCACCACCCCAGAATCCTTTTTTTAGATTTTATATTTTTTAATATTTCAAATTTATTTTTATTTATTTTTATTTTTTTTATTGTGGGTAAAAATCAAAATTTTCACAATACATACCAACTTTTGCAAAATGATATATAAATATATATGCATATATGTGCATTTGCTTACAAAAATGTTATTTATATATATATATAAATATATGAGAGAGTGTGGTCTATGGTGTGAACTGTGGTCTATGCTTGGTGGCAAGGCCCCAGGATGTGTAAGTCCATTGAGGGTGGTGGGCCACACTTGTGGGAGATGTTTGTGTGGGATGTGGTGGGAGGTGTGGGAAGTGGGCAACATGGGAATCCCAGTGGGTTCTGTGCAATATTTTGGGTAATCTAAGCACCTCTTAAAATATTTTTATTTTTTTTGAATTTTATTTGTTATTTTTAAAACTATCATTGTTTCATTTTATAATTAATTGTATTTGGTTATTTTGTTGGCTTCATTTTTGAAGATGTTTTGAATCACAGAAGTGTTACAACTATGAAAGGGGAGGACAATTGGTACGGGGTGTCAGTGATGAAGGATGCATCAGAGGGGGTTCACCTGGGGCATACCTATAAGGCATATGAAACTGTTCAAGTGTTGTGACAATGGGCCATTATCACGGTGGGTGGATATTCACACAATAACCTTAAGAATATTGAATTCCCATCCTGGGGAGCTCTGTCACATTCTCTAATGTGACAGCAAGAATCCCCTGAGTATAGGGGCAGTGATCAGTGAAGAAGGATGGACCATTGACAGGTCCTTGATATTGATGACTGTACTTAGGAACCTTTAATTTTGAAGTTGAAACTTAGCCTAGTATTATAGGGTACCTAAGAGTTACCTCCTGAGAGCTTCCTTTTTGCTCAAATGTGGCCTAACTCCAAGCCAAACTCAGCATATAAATGCATTACCTTCCTCTCAGCATGGAGCATGACTCTAGTGGATGAGCATCCCTGGCACCAAGAGATTACTACCAAGCACCAACTAGCAATGCAACTGGAAAAACCTTGACCAAAAGGGGGAAAACGTAAAGAAAAATGAATTTATATGGCTAAGAGACTTCAAAATGAGTCAGGAGGTCATTCCAGAGGTTATGCTTATGCATGTCACAGCAGGATCTCATTGACTGCCAAAGTATATATTGCCTCAAATAGCAGGGCTCCTGAGGGCTCTGGAGACATCTCGATACTATAGGCAGGGCAGACAGCTCAGGAGTTTGGCACCCTGCCAGTAGGCCCTACTTTGGAATTTATGCTTCCCAGTGTATCAGAGTCAGACTCCGTTGTGGTTTCTCTTCACATGGCTCTTTTGCCCCTTCTATTTGAACCTATAGTTAATACTAGAGTTGATAGGTGTATATCCAAGAGACTTAAATCTTTAGGATGTCCATGTACCAGTTGGGCCCAGAGTCTCAACATAGTTGCAACACTTACTCTCCAGTTCATTGGACTCACCCAAGACAACTAACAAGAAGATGAGGATTGACAACAACCATCTCAAGGAACAGAGAGAGTCTGAAGCTGCAAGCAAGATAGTCCCATCCATCTGCCCCATGGGATCTTATCCCCCTCTCAATTAGAGGCAGAGTAACCATCACTATCCCAGAATCCTCAGGTTTGGGGAATGAAAGATGGACTAGATTAGACTTACTCTTATTCTACTACAAATTTATTGTGATTCTAGCAATGGAAAAACATTTATCTTTGATGTGGAGGCAGTGGCCACTGGAGGGTCAGAAGGGAGGGAGAAGGAAAAATATGTATAATTTGGGGAGGCATTTCTGGACTTGGGAATTGTCCTGAATGACATTGCAATGACAGATTCAGGCCATTATATATCTTGTGATAACTTACAAAAATGTGCGGGAGAGAGTGTAAACTACAATGTAAACTATAATTCACGCTTGGTGGCAAAGTCCCAAAATGTGTTCATCAATTGTAACAAATGTACCACACTAATGAACTATGTTGTTGATATGGGAAAATGTGGGATGGGTAGGGAGCAGGGCATATGGGAATCCCCTATTTTTTTTATGTAACATTTATGTAATCTAAGTATCTTTTTAAAAAATTAAAAAGTATATAAAACAGATGCTATATTTTGTCAAATGCCTATTGTGCCACCATAGATAGGATCATGTGATTTTTCTTCTTTGATTTATTCATGTGGTGTATTATGCTAATTGATTCTCTTGCGTTGAACCACCCTTGTATGCCTGGTATGAAACCCACTTGATCATGATGAATAATTCTTTTAATGTGTTATTGTATTTGATTAACAAGTATTTTGCTGACAAAATTTTCATCCATATTCCTTAAGGAGATGGGCTTGTAATTTTCTTTCTTTTTTTTTTTTTTTGTAACATCTTTATATGGCTTTGGTATTAGGGTAATATTGGTTTCATAGAATGAGTTTGGTAGCATTCCTTTTTGTTCAATTTTTTGGAAGAGATTAAATAAGATTGGTATTAAATCTTCTTTGAATGCTTGGTAGAGCTCACCTGTGAAACCATCTGGTCTTGGGCTTTTCATTTTGGGAAGTTATTTGATGACAATTTCAATCTCTACACTTGTGATTGGTTTGTTGAGGTGTTCTATTTCTTCTAGGGCCAGTGTAGGTTGTTCCTACATTCCTAGGAATTCTTCCATTTTGTCTACATTATCTAGTTTGTTGGGGTATATTTATTCATAGTATCCTCATATAATCTCTTATTTCTGTGGGGTCAGTAGTAATGTCCCTGTTTTCCTTTTTTATTTTCTTTATTTACATCTTTTTTTATTTTTATTTATCAGACTACCTAAGGGCTTTGATACTGTTAATCTTCTCAAAGAACCAACTTTGGTTTTGTTAATTCTATTATTTTTTGTTCTCAATTTCATGTATTTCTGCTCTGATCTTTGTTCTTTCTTTCCTTCTACTTGTTTTGGGAAAAGATTGCTATTCTTATTCTAGTTCTTCCAGCTGTGTAGTTAGGTCCTAGATTTTAGCTTTTTTCCTTTTTTAATGTAAGCATTAATGGCTATGAATTTCCCTCTCAGCACTGCCTTCACTGCATCCCATAGGTTCTAATATGTTATGTTCTCATTTTCATTCATCTTGAGATATTTATTGATTTCTCTTGCAATTTCTTCTTTGACACACTGATTATTTGAGAGTGTGTTGATTAATCTCAATTTATTTGTGAATATTCCCTTTTTCTTCTTCTTGTTGATTTCCAACTTTATTCCATTATGAACAAAGCAAATGCTTTGTATAATTTCAAACTTGTAGAATTTATTGATATCTGCTTTGTGACCCAACATATGGTCTATCCTGGAGAAAGGTCCATGATCACTTGAGAAATATGTATATCCTGCTATTTTGAGGTACAACGGTCTTTATATGTTTAATAGATTTAGTTCATTTATCATATTATTCAAGCTATTTCCTTACTGACCCTCTACCCAGATGTTCTAACCAATGCTGAGAGTGGTGTACTGAAGTCTCCAACTATTATTATAGAGACATCTATTTCTCCCTTCAGTTTTGCCAGTGTTGGCTTCACGTACTTTGGAGTATCCTGGTTAAGTGCATATACATTTATGATTATCATTTCTTCCTGGTGACTTGCCCCTTTTATTAATATATAATGTCCTTCCTTGTCTCTAGTAACAGTTTTGCTTTTAATGTCTATTTCATCCCCTATAAGTATAGCTACTCCAGCTTGTTTTTGGTTACTGCATGCATGGAATATCATTAGCCAGCCTTTCACTTTCTTTTTTTTTTTTTTCTTTTTTTTTTATTGAGGGTAAAAATCAAAATTTTCACAATACATACCAACATTTTAAAAATGATATATAAATATATATGCATATATGGACATTGGCTTACAAAAAAGTTATTTATGTATATATATAAATATATTTTAAGAGGTGCTTAGATACCCAAAATATTACACGGAACCCACTGGGATTCCCATGTTGCCCACCTGCCACCACATCCCACACAAATATCTCCCACAAGTGTGGCCCACCACCCTCAATGAACTTACACATCCTGGGGCCTTGCCACCAACCATAGACCACAATTCACCCCATAGAAATCACTCTCTCGCACACAGTTCTTAGTGGTATATGCTATTTTAAAATGGCCTATATCCGTTGCCACAAAGGTACTCAGGACAACCTCCAAATCCCAAAGAAGCCCCTGTATTTCAACTGCTCATCCCCTCCCTGCCCCAAAAGTGTCTAGTGGCCACTGACTCCACCTCATTGTTATAATTTCTTCCATTGCTGGAATCACCATATGTGAACAAGAGAATACCATCAAGTCCACTGTAGTCCATAGTACTTCCCCCAATACTGAGGGGACTGGGATGGTGATGTCCACTCCACCTCCAAGTGAGAGAGGGCTTATATCCCATGGATATGGTGGGTGGGATGATCCTGCCTGCAGATGCAGGCCCTCTCCATTCCCTGGGATGGCCATTGCCCATCATTGTCTCCTCGCCAGGTGACTTGGATGAGTCCATTGAGCTGTAGGGTAGGAGTTGCAGCTCCACCGAGATTCCATGCACACGTGGCACATAGGTAGGCCAGAGGCTCCAGTCTCTGGAAGTATACCTAAGAACTTTAGCATCACATATAGGTTTGAATAGAAGGGACTGATGAACCATGTGCAGGGAGGACTTATTTGAGTCCAATTCTGTCACTCTCAGGAGCACAGATTCCAAAATAGAGCCCACCGATAAGGCATCAGTCTCTGGGTCTAACCCCACTTATATAGGACCTCGGTGTCTCCAGAGCTCTCAGAAGCCTATGTGGGGTGATAGGCACTTAGATGTTCTATGAGCTCCTACTGAGGTGTGCGTGAGAGTCACCTCTGGGATGAACTCCCTACTCTCTTTGAAGTCTCTTAGCCACTTGAACTCATTTGTCTTTACCTTTTCCCCCCTTAATTCAAGGTCTTTTTCCAGTTGTGTTGCCAGTTGGCACTTGATATTAATCCCTCATTGCCAGGGAGGCTCATCCCCGGGAGTCATGTCCCACGTGGGGGGGAAGGTAATGCAATCATATGCTGAGTTTGGCTTAGAGAGAGGCCACATTTGAGCAACAAGGAGGCTCTCAGGTGGCAACCCTTAGGCACCCCACAACTGCAGGCTAAGTCTCATTTACAAGAGCAAAGACTCACAAGGGTAGTCATCAATAAAAAAAAACACATCAGTGGGTCATCCTATTTTAACAGGCACTGTCCCTACACTCAGAGGACTATTGCTGCTCCCTTGGAGACTGTGACAGAGCTCTCCAGGCTAGGAATTCAGATTCCCTCATTTATTGTGTGATTATCCACCCATCGTGACCATGCCCCATCCCCCGATCCTTTGAATGACTTTGTATATCTTCCATGTTTATTTGGATGAACCAATCCCCATGAAACCCCCCACAGACACCCCCCCCAATAATCCCCCGCAGTACCCATTGTAACCCTTCTGTAATCCAAATCCTCCATGAACATTTAGTCCATAAAATAATCAAATACACATACTATGAAAAAGAAACAAGTGTGATAAGCTTACATGCAAGAGACAAACATAAGGAAACTCAGGGGAAAAAAAAAAAAGAGAGAAGGAAAAAAAAACAAATAATCAAACAAAGAACAAAACAAAATAAAATATAATTAGTGGATTGGGACATTCAAAAAATGGGCAAAAAAGCAAAGGAAATGCCTTTAAAATATATATATATATTCATTTTTTTTTCCTTTCTCTTTTCTTTTTTTTTTTTTACTTCCCTTTATCACTGTGTTATTGGATGTCTGGTGTGCCATGACACCTTCCTCCTCTCAATCCCCATTGTCTCTCAATTTTTCATTTAATCACAATGGCAGCTATTAAAAAAACAGGAGACACTAAATGTTGGAGAGGATGTGGAGGAATAGGAATCCTCATCCACTGCTGGTGGGACTGCGGTATGGTCCAGCCACTGTGGAGGACACTTTGGCGGTTCTTCAGAAAACTAGCAATAGATCTTCCATATGATCCAGCAATTCCACTGCTGGGTATATACCCAGAAGAACTGAAAACAAAAATACAAACAGATATATGCACACCAATATTCAGAGCGGCATTGTTCACCATTGCCAAAAGTTGGAATCAGCCCCGGTGCCCATCAACAGACGAATGGAGAAGCAAAATGTGGTACATACATACAATGGAATATTACTCAGCTGTAAGAAGGAACAAAGTGCTAATACATGGAATAACGTGGATGAATCTTGAAGAACTTTTGTTGAGTGAAGCAAGCCAGGCACTGAAGGATGAACAGTATATGACCTCACTGATCTGAACTGAGGAAAGTGAGCAGTCTCTGAGAACCATCGTCTAAAAGATAGGTTAACAAAGGAGAGTAAGAGAAGAACAGGCTTTGAGCCATCACCCATATGGACATAATCTATGGTAAAGGGATAGAGTGTGGTTGCATGTTGGGTGATGGGGCAGATGAGTGGTGGTGTTCCTGGGTTTGGTGGTGCAGCACTGGGGGGTGGGTGGATTAGGAAGGGCTGGTTCAAATCCCCAGGGCATGTAACTCTGAATCTTGACATTCCATGGGTTAGGAGAGGGGAGTATCAAGGGCTCTGGGGGGCTGGGGAGAAGGGAACAGTCAAGATCCAATGGGTTGTTTGGTGGTCATGGGGAAGGTTTTTCATTACCTTACAGTAATGGGCACAGGACATGGTAAATATCATCAAAATTATTAAACTGTATCATCTAAATTGTAAACTATACTGTAAATCACTGACAATGTTTAGTTGCTATATTTTGCTATCTGCATAACAGTTATAACAATGCTAACAACCAAAAAAAAAGGGGGGGTTAATAGGGGGTGGGAAAAGGGGGGTGGTTTGGTATTTGGGAGTCTCCGGCACTCCGTGTGTGACTTTGCTGTTACCTGAAACTTCTTTGAAAATTAAATGTAATTTTCCTTTCTTGTGGTATCTTTATTTGGTTTTGGTGTCAGGGTAATGTTGGCATCATAGAATGAGTTAGGCAATATTCCTTCTACTTCTATTTTTTGGAAGAGCTTAAGTAGAATTGGTGTTAGCTCTTTCCAAAATGTTTGGTAGAATTCAGCTGTGAAGCCATCTGGTCCTGGGCTCTTCTTAGTTGGGAGGTTTTTAATGACTGAGTCTATCTCTTTACTTGTAATTGGACTGTTGAGTTCATCTATGTTTTCTTTCATCAATGTTGGCTGTTTGTGGGTTTCTAGAAACTTGTCCATTTCCTCTAAATTGTCATTCTTGTTGGCATATAATTTTTCAAAGTATCCTCTTATGATACTCTTTATTTCTGTGGGGTCAGTAGTGATATCACCTTGCTCATTCCTTATTTTATGTATTTGCATCTGTTCTCTCTTTTTCTTTGTTAGTGTGGCTAAGGGTTTGTCAATTTTGTTGATGTTCTCGAAGAACCAGCTTTTGGTTTTGTTTATTGATTCCAGTGCTTTCTTATTCTCTATTTCATTTAGTTCTGCTCTAATCTTGGTTATTTCCTGCTTTCTACTTCCTTTAGGTTTAGTTTGTTGTTATTTTTCCAGTTCCTCCAAGTGTGCAGTTAGGTCTTCAATTTTAGCTCTTTCTTCTTTTTTTATATATGAATTTATGGCTATGAACTTCACTCCCAGGACTGCTTTCGCTGCATCCCATAGGTTTTGATATGTTGTGTTGTCGTTTTCATTAGTTTCAAGGTAGTTACTGATTTCTTTTGAAATTTCCTCTTTGACCCACTGTTTGTCTAAGAGTGTGTTGTTTAACTTCCATATCCTTGTGCCTAACCTGTTTCTCTGGCCCTTAGTGATTTCCAGTTTCATTCCGTTGTGGTCAGAGAAATTACTTTGTATAATCTAATTCTTTCTGAATTCCTTGAGTGTTGTTATGTGGCCTAGCATGTGGTCTATTTTGTAGTATGTTCCATGTGAACTCGTGAAAAATGTAAATCCCGCTATATTTGGGTGTAGTGTTCTGTATATGTCTATTAATTCCAAATCTTCTAATGTATTGTTGAGTGCCTTAGTTTCTTTATTGATTCTCTGCCCAGATATTCTGTCTAATGTTGATAGTTGTGTGTTGAAGTCCCCTGCTATAATTGTAGAGGAATTTATTTCTCCTCTTAGTTTTTCCAGAGTTTGCCGCACGTATTTTGAGGCACCTCGATTAGGTGCGTAAATGTTGATGATTGTTCTCTCTTCTTGAGAGATTACTCCTTTTACTAATATGTAGTGTCCATCTTTGTCTCTTACAATAGTTTTGCATTTAAAGTCTATTTTGTCTGATATTAGAATAGCTACTCCTGCCCTTTTTTGGCTATTGTTAGCTTGTAAAATGGTTTTCCAGCCATTCACTTTCAGCCTCCTTGAATCCCTGGGCCGAAGGTGGGTTTCTTGTAGACAGCATATAGATGGATCATATTTTCTTATCCATTCTGCCAATCTGTGTCTTTTGATTGGTGAATTTAATCCATTAACATTCAGTGTTATTACTCATAACGTATTTCTTTCTTCAGTCATTTTTTCTTTGGGTTAATGTATGTCATATGTTGTTTTGTTTCTCTTTTTGAGTTTTCAGTTGTTTTTAAACTCTCCTCCAACTCTATCTCCTTTGTTTTTTCCTTTCAACTTGTAGAGATTCCTTTAGTATTTCTTGAAGTGCTGGTTTCTTCTTGACATACTCTCTTAATTGCTGTTTATCTGTGAATATTTTGAACTCTCCATCATTTTTAAATGCCAATTTTGCTGGATAGAGAATTCGTGGCTGGAAGTTTTTTTCTTTTAGTGTTTTGACTATGTCATACCAATGTCTTCTTTTTTTTTTTTTTTTTTTTTTTAAAGATTTTATTTATTTATTCATTTATCCCCCCCCTGCTGCTTGTGCTCGCTGGGTCAGCTAACCATGCCATGCGGGCGGGCTTGCCTTCACCAGGAGGCCCCGGGAACCGAACCCGGGGCCTCCCATATGGTAAACGGGAGCCCTACTGATTGAGCCACAGGCGCTTCCCATACCAATGTCTTCTTGCTTCCATGGTTTCAGCTGAGAAATCAGCACTTAATCTTATTGTGCTTCCCTGGTATGTGATGGTTCTCTTTTCTCTTGCTGCCTTGAGTATTTTCTCTTTGTCTTAAGCATTGGACATTTTGACAAGTATATGTCTTGGAGTTGGCCTGTTGGGATTTATACTATTTGGGGTGCACTGTGCTTCCTGGATCTGCACATCCATCTCTCTCAATAGAGTTGGGAAGTTTTCAGCCATAATTTCCTTCAACACTCCTTCTGTTCCCTTTCACTTCTCTTCTCCTTCTGGGATGCCCATAATGCGTATGTTTGCGCGTTTTGTATTATCGGTTAATTCCCTGAGACCATGCTGAATTTTTTTCTATCTTTTTGTCTATCTGTTCTACAATCTCTTTGATTTCAACTGTATTGTCTTCCATATCACTAATTCTTTCCTCTGCCTGTTCAAATCTGCTGCCATGTGAGTCCAGCGTCTTTTTCATTTCTTGGCTTGTGCCTTTGTTCACCATCATATCCATTACCTTTTTAGGCATGTTAGTTATTTCTTCAGTATGTTCTCCCAGTGTCTTCTTTATATCCTTAATCTCTTCCTTCAGTTCTTTAAGTTGGTCCATGATATTTGTTTGGATAGCTTTGATTAGTTGTTCAATGTTCTGCATTGCTTCCTGGTTTTTATTTTGTGCATTGGACTCGTCCATGTTTTCCAGTTTCTCAGAGTCATTTGTATTTTTCTGTTGCCCTCTGGTCATCATATTATCTTGATGGGTTTGTTCAGTTGATTAGCTTTTCTCTATGCTCTAGAATTTTATTTAGCTGTTGGTTCTGCGTGTGAGTTAAGTTTTCTCTTTGGCAGTTTTTCTTCCTATTTAATTTCCTTGCTTCTGTCTGTGTTCCCTTGAAGGCAAAAGGTTAGGGCCAGAGGAATCAAAAGATGTAAGGAAGGAAGAAGGATAATAGAAATATTGATAAAAGTTAGAAGAGGGGAAAAATTAGACTTAATGAGATGAATATTTAAGTTGTATAGGCAGTGTAGAGTTCTAGGAAAAAATATGAAGTTCCTACAATGGACTGGGAAAACAAATGGAGGAATATATATATAGTGATTTAGAAGGCTAGAATTATGAGGAGGGAGAGAAATAGTAAAGAAAGGTCTGAAAGGAAAAAGTTAATACTAATAAAAGAAAAAAAAAGAAGAAGAAAACAAAATAGATGGAATAGAAATTGACACCCTTAAGTTGTGGGCCTATGAAAAAATGTTGTCTCTAAGAGCCACAACAGAAAACAGAAGGCAAAAAGATGCAGGAAAGATAAGCGATAGTTTGTAATACAGAATCAATATATACAGCGAGTGGGAAATTACTGTAAAAGAAGCGCAGCAAAGAAGTGACAAGCTGGCAGCACCTTTAAAAAAAAAAATAGAAGGAAAAAGGAAGGGGGGAGGAAAGAGGAAATAATAGCAAGAGACCAGAAATAAACAGAGAGAACCCGAAGATCCACACAGGCAAGCAGTCAAACAGAGCTAAGGGGGGTCAATGATTCCCCTAGGGTCCACGTGGATCATTCCTGCCTACTTGTGTTTATCAATTAATTTCCCCACAGGGTTCTATATGCAGGTCTTGAAGCAGCTTTTAGCTATTAAACTAAATTAAAAAGAATTTATTTTTCATTTGTTGAGGTGACCTCACTTTTTTTTTTTAATTTTTATTTTTTTAGCCAAATGCAGGACCCAAAATAATTCCTCCTCTAGACCAACCCCCTTACGGAAGGGACCCTAGCTGGGCCCGTGGAAATTAATCAAGCACGTCCCACTTTCCGGACTTCCCAGTTTAGCTGTAGCTCTGTTGTTAGTCAGTGAGGAGTGCTAAAGATGGCGGATTCCGCCCCTTCTGGAGCTGAGCTCCAACGTCACCGGGCTGCTCAGTAAATCAGTTTGAGTGCAGATTTGCAACTGCTCTCAGCCTAATGCTGCTTCAGGTCAGCTTATCTGCTCCCCAAAGCTATGGGGTGGTACAGGCAGCCAGATCGATGTCTAAAAATATAAAATACCCTTCCCTGTCTTCCAACAGAACCCTCCCTTTTTTGGGAAGTGTCCCTTCTTCCTGGCTCTGCAGCAGCCCGGGTCTTATCCCTGGGTGGCTAGGGAAATCAGCTCCGTTCCCCAACCAAAATCCCCCCTCCGGTTCACCGGGTGCTGATTAGCTCATTTGTTCTGTTCACACAAGGTCCAAGGCGCGCCAGGCAGCCAGATCCCCAGAAAATAAAACTTTTTCGCCTTGCTCGCGGCTCCAGATGGCCGTTTTATTTTATTTTATTTTTCCTCCCTAACCATGGGGCTCAGCCGTCTGTGCGAAACACCACCGGGAGCCTTAAAACTCACGAATCTCTACCGTTCCATCCACGCCGTTGATCCACACAGATATATGTCCCAAACTTCTCACTCCATGCGTGCACAGCACAGACCCCTTGGCAGGACCCCGTCCACAATCGGCCTTGCTCTGGGAGCTTGCAGTGTGTGCCCTCGTACACTAACGCCATCTTGGCCTCTCCTTCACTTTCAAACTATTAGTATCCTTGGGTCTAAGGTGAGTCTCTTTTAGACAGCACATAGATGGATCATATCTTCTTATCCATTCTGCCAGTCTGTGTCTTTTGGTTGGGGAGTTTAATCCATTAACATTCAATGTTTTTTACTGTAAAGCCAGTTCTTATTTCACCCATTTTGACCTTTGGGTTTTATCTGTCATATTTTATTTTCACCATTCTATTGACACTTTTAGTAACTTTTACTAATATAATCTTCATTTCTAGACTCTCTTCCAAGCTTCTCTTTCCTGTCTTTTCTTTCCAGGCTGTATCTCTCCCTTTAGTATTTCCTGAAAATCCAGTCTCTTGGTTACAAACTCTCTCAGTTTCTGTTTATCTGGGAATATGCTAAACTCGCAGTCATTTTTGAAAGACAATCTTGCCAGATGTAAGTTTCTTGGCTGGATGTTTTCCTCTTGCAGTATCTTAAATATATCATACCACTGCCTTCTTGCCTCAATGGTTTCTGATGAGAAATCACTACTTAGTCTTATTGGGTATCCCTTGTATGCTATGCATCACTTTTCTCTTGCTGCTCTCAAAATTCTCTCTTTGTGTTTGGCATTTGTCATTCTGATTAGTATGTGTCTCAGAGTTGGTCTACTTGATTTATTTGGTTGTGAGTACATTGTGCTTCTTGGACACGGACATCTATGTCCTTCAATGTGGTTGGGAAGTTTTCTACCATTATTTGTCCAAATAGTCCTTCTGCCCCTTTTCCTTTCTCTTCTCCTTCTGGGGTACCTATATATGTATGTTTCCATGTCTCTTGCCATCATTTAGTTCCCTGAGAACATGTTCAATGTTTTTCCATTCTTTTCTTCATCTGTTCTTCTGTATGTTTGCTTTCGGAGGCCAAAGATTAAGCTAACCGATCTTTCTTCTGCTTCCTCAAGTCTGCTGTTATATGCCTCCAGTGTATTTTTATTTCATTTATTGTGCCTCTCATTCCCATAAGATCTGCTATTTTTCTATGTATGTTTTCAAATTCTTCTTTGTGCTCACTCAGTGTCTTCTTAGTATCTCAATCTCTTTAACCATCTCTAAATTTATTAAGGAGGATTGTTGGGACATCTATGATTAGATGTCTCAACTCCTTTATGTCATCTGGAGGCTTATCTTGTTGCTTTGATAGGGCCATATCTTTCTATTGGTATGGATTCTAATTTTTTGTTGGTGTCTTGGAATCTGGCTTACTAAATGTATTTATTCTGGGTGCAGTTTCTCTCTTTAGTTTAGGGCTTTCTTTCCCTTTCTCCCTTGCTGGTTGTATAGTAGAAGCTGAGGATGTAGTTGGTACTGTAAGCTGTGAAGACTGAATCTGCCTGCATTGCCCCAGGAACCAATGTAGCCTCTCCCACCTTTCTCCTCTGTCAGGGTAGGGAAAGAGCCACAGCTGTGTGTAATAATCAAGTAGTGCAGGCCAAGACCATCTGTAGTTGCCCAGAGAGACTAATGAAGCTTCATGCCCCTTCCTCCCCTGCCTGGAGCAGATATGGTGCTGCAGGTGTGGGCAGCAATCTATGCCATGTGGGTCCAAAATGACCACCATTGCCCAGGTCAGTTGACATAGCACCAGCCCCCCTCCTTGCCTGCCAGGCATTGGGATGGACCCTCCAGAGTGCCCAACAATCTAATCCATTTTGGCTGAATGCACCTGCAGGTGTCCTGAGATGCTGAGGGAGTACTGTCCCTTCTCCCTTTAGGGGTTGGGGGTGGATACACAGGCACCCAACTGTTTAGTTACTTAGGCTGAAAGTAACTGCCATTGCCTGGAGAGGCTGAGGAAACACCAGCCCCCTCTTATCTTATTGGGGGATGTGGGTGGATCCACAGGTGACTAACAGTTCTGTCCGTGCAGGCTGAAAGTGCCTGCTGTTGCCCATAAGACTGAGGAAAAACAGCTCCCCTCCTATCCTACTTGGGGTTGGGGTTGCAGCTACAGATATATGACTATTCAGTCTGTGTGGACCAAAAGCACCTGCAGTTTCCCAGAGAGGCTGCGGATTCACCACCCCCTTCTTGTCCTATCAGGGGTGGAGGTAGAGAGACACAGGCACCCAAAAGTCAAGTTCATGCAGGCAGAAAGACCTGAATTTGCCCTGAGAGACTGAGGAAACACCAGACCCCTCTTATCCTATGGGGGGGCGGGGGTGGAGATGGAATCAAGGTGCTCAACAAACCATTTCATGCAGGCCAAAAGCACCTGCAGTTGCCTGGAAAGGCTGAGGATATACAGCTCCCCTCTTATCCTGTTGGGGGCTAGGACGGAGCTATAGGTGTCTTAGTATCCAGTCTGTGTGGGCTGAAAGTGCCTGCAGTTGACCAGAGTTGCTGAAAAAACATGAGTCCCCTCTTATCCTTTGGAAGTGGAGGGGAGAAGATGGAATTGTAGGCACTCAACAAACCAGTTTGTGTGGGCTGAAATCACCTGCAGTTGCCCAGAGAGGCCGAGAAAACACAGCTCCTTTCATATCCTATTAAGGTGCAGGAATGGAGCCCCAGGTGTCTGACTATTCAGTTTGTGCTGGCCAAAAGCGCCTGCAATTGCCCTGAAAGGTTGATGCAGGTCCTTAGCTTTTTCCCTGCTGGAGGTGGGGCTGGAGCCCAGGCGAGGACTGAAGTCCAATCTGGGGGGAAAGAAGCCATTTCCTACCATCACTGTGATTTTCAATCAGCCCCGCTTCCCCTTATGCTGGGGGCAGTGTTAAAATTGTGGCTACCAGCCTCTTTCTAACTTAGACAGGTTCAAACTTTAGCTGTTATTAGGATTATACTTTAGCCAGATGAATTTACTGATCAGTAGCTGAAGTTGGTGGCCAACCATCTCTTCCTCCCCCAATTGCAGCCTCCAACTGCAGCCACAGAATATCTCCCGAGGCAGCTTGTGCCACTAGTGGAGTGTGGGCACCATCCTTTGCGGTGTGGGGTGCTCTACTCATGCATCCTTACTGCAGATGGGCAGTCTCCTCCTTCCGTTCTTTCAAGGATGTTGCAGGACGCTCTTCTGTTCTCCTGGGCCTGCCAGACAGGTGCTTTAGATAGCTCTGTTTAGATTACTAACTGCCCCGTAGCATGAGCTGACTCTTTGATACCTTACACAGCCCCATCTTGCCCCACTGTCCTATCCTCCTCCCTGGCCAACTGAGTTTTAATATCTGACATTCATTCTGACATCTGGAGTATCATAGAACATATCTACTATCCATACTTCAAGTTCTTGAAGACAGTAAATATCCTGTCAACTGGGTTGTCATTTTAACTCTTTTTTCATGTGTTAATTCACTACAGAAAAGCTGCATTCAACTTGCCTTCCTCTCCAGGAATGTAAGTAGTTACTGGATTCATTTCAATCAAGTGCTATTATAGCTTGGGTTATAGTGGGATTTGTACTTCCACTGCAGTGATTTTCAGACTGTAATATGCATAAAAATCTCCAGAGGCGAGTGACAGAATTGGACTCAAATAAGTCCTCCCTGCACATGGTTCACCAGTCCCTTCTATTCAAACCTATATGTGATGCTGAAGTTTTTAGGTATACTTCCAGAGACTGGAGCCTCTGGCCTACCTATGTGCCAGGTGTGCATGAAATCTCGGTGGAGCTGCAACTCCTACCCTACAGCTCAATGGACTCATCCAAGTCACCTGGCGAGGAGGCAACGATGGGAAATGGCCATCCCAGGGAATGGAGAGGGCCTGCATCTGCAGGCAGGATCATCCCACCCACCATATCCATGGGATATAAGCCCTCTCTCACTTGGAGGTGGAGTGGACATCACCATCCCAGTCCCCTCAGGATTGGGGGAAGAACTATTGACTAGAGTGGACTTGATGGTATTCTCTTGTTCACATATGGTGATTCTAGCAATGGAAGAAATTATAAAAATGAGGTGGAGCCAGTGGCCACTTGACACTTTTGGGGTAGGGAGGGGATGAGCAGTTGAAATACAGGGGCTTCTTTGAGAGTTAGAGGTTGTCCTGACTACCGTTGTGGCAACGGATGTAGGCCATTTTAAATCAGCACACATCACTCAGAACTGAGTGGGAGAGAGTGTGGTCTACAGTGTGAACTGTGGTCTATGGTTGGTGGCAAGGTTCCAGGATGTGTAAGTTCATTGAGGGTGGTGGGCCACACTTGTGGGAGATGTTTGTGTGGGTTGTGGTGGGAGGTGTGGGAGGTGGGCAACATGGGAATCCCAGTGGGTTCCGTGTAATATTTTGGGTAATCTAAGCACCTCTTAAAATATATGTGTGTGTGTGTGTGTGTGTATATATATATATATATATATATATAACATTTTTGTAAGCAAATACACATATATGCATATAAAAAAATAAAATAAATAAAAAAAAATTAAAAATCTCCAGAGGGATAGTTAAAATGCATATTTCTGGGTCCCATCCTCCCCCAACAAGAGATTCTAAATGAGAAGGTTTAGTGTGGAGTCTAGTAATCTGCATTTTGTATAAGCACTCTGGTAACTCTGATGCCGGTGGCACTGTTAACCACACTTAGAAATAGAATGTTTATTTGGCTTGTCAGTATACCCCACATATATCCACTCAAGTATTAGAAACACAAATTCTCCTTTGAGTGCTCTGAAGAATATGCATCTGGGAGTCTGCTTTTCTCCTCTGATGACATTAAATTCAAGAGCCTAACTGCTAGCACTGTCCCTTTAAAGGGCATCATTATTCTGAAAATGAAATGTTTGTTTGCTTCCTTCACAAAGAAAAAGTTCTGCTTGCCGTGGGAGTAAAAGGTGTTATGATTGCAAATTTTTTTTTCACCAGGCAAATTCCAGTCCTTTCATATGGCTTTAGACAATGCTCAATCTTAGCTGTTTGTACAGCATTTCAAAATCCTGAGTAGGTGGTTTCAGTGTGGGCTAATGTCAGTGATATTTAAAGAACACACAAACAGAATCAAGACTCTGCTTGAGGGGGCAGAACAGTGGCCTCCCCAGCAACAGGACTTGTACTTGCTGGAGCCAATGAGTCATCCTAGAGCACAGACACCCACTTTTCTTAAAGGAGTGGAGAATGAATTACTTCTCAGGATCAAGACCAGAATCTGGCTCAAACACCCTTTGGAATGCACTCCTGCCCCTCCCCCACCCTGGTTCCAGGCTCCCAAAAGACCCCAGGCAATCGTGAAATACAGAATTCAATTGCAGACCTGGTGTTTTACTGACTTTAAGACCTTGAACAAGTCATTTTGAAGATGGAGAAGCATTGGATTCCTCTAGGTTCTTGGCTATGATGCATAAAAGAATTTATGAACACACCAGTTTAATTAGGCCAGTAAAAAGAATTTATTTGGGAAATGGGGGAAAGAACAGAGATTGCTGAGAAATGGGAGAGAAAGGCGGAAATACATACCAAGATTTGGTGCAGGCCTCTCTAGGCAGAGAGAGCGCACTCTGCCTCGTGTGATTACCTTTTAAACTGTTAATTATTCCACCCCCTTGCTAATGATAAGGGCATGGGCCCCAGTGGTTATTGGTTACCCCATCTATGGTGGGGGCCAAAGGTGAGGCCTTTTTGGAATATCCAGGGCCAAGAGGAGGTCCCTGAAAGAGAAACTGGGACCTCAAGGTTAAACTCAAGGTCGCAGTGAGATCTTGTACTTACGTTGCCTGTCGGCCATGTTGCCTGTCGGCTTCTCCATTACCTTGTGCTAACCTGCCTCAATTTCACTGTTCTGAGCCTGCAGAATTTGGATTAAAAATAGCTATTTCACAAGATTGTTGTGAAAATTAAGTGAATTTGGTTTGTGAAAATATTTAGCAAAGTACCAGCCACCAAACCACTGCAATTTTCATTCTTTCATTCCTACCTTTTAATTTGCACCGGAGTCATTGCCACACCAATCCCTCAACAGCAGTGAGTTTCTCCAGCCACCATTTAGATCAGGGGAGAACCCTGTTCCATGGACATTGCATGTAATAATCTTGACAACAGTTACAAGTATGACAGCATAGCAAATATCTTGTGGGTTTTAATATTAATTGAGAATATGTCTCTTTTCTTTAAAATCTCTTTGGGGGGGTCTAGTAATGTTATCACTATGTATGCAGGAATGAAGTTTTACTGCTCTGAGAAGATTATTGTTTATGATACCATCCATACATTCTTTCTCCTTTGGGGAGGGTTGGTAACCTTAACTTAGGTCAAGGTCATAGAAGCAGCTACTTGCTGTGGGCTTAGCGGGTGCCCAGTCCCTGGGTCCCTACAATATAGATTCAGGCTTTTGAAATATTATTCTCACAGTAAATGGATTCAAACATGGTTCATTAATTATTTTTTAAATTGTGTAAGGTAATAGAAAAATATCTCCAAAAACCTATGCATATTTCTTTAAAGTTAATTCATAAAATTATACCTCCCCTCCCTCCATCCTCTCTTCCACCCTTTGGATTCTTACAGCAGAGGGAACCAGTGATGCAGACAATTGTGTCTTCCCAGGTAGAGCCTGTGCGAGGCTTGGCATTCCCACAAAATAGCTTCCACCTAGAGTTTCTGCAGTCCTTTTCTCTGTGCATATCTACAGGCACGTTTTACTTAATGACAATTGTTTGCTTACCTTACTATTGACCAGCAGTTTTTTTTAACAAATCAATTTTATTGATACATATTAATAAAGCATAAATCCATCCAAAATGTGCAATCAATGGTATTGGGTGTAACCACATACTTGTGCATTCATCATTTCAATCACTTTTAGAGCATTTTCATTACTCCAATAATAATGATAATTAAAAAAAAACAAAAAACAAACAAAAATCATCATCTCTCAATCTCTCTGTGCTTCCACTGCCATACATAGCTGCTATTCTGTTTCAATCTCTCTAGTTTTTTTTATTTATATTTTGTAAAAACAGTCTTATATATGCAATATTACCCATACTCACATTTCACATGAGGCTTCGCTATGCTGTACAGTCCCATGTTACTTTTTTAGCTTTCCTTCTAGTAATATACATTATCTTAGAACTTCCTTTTCAACCACTGTCATACCCATATAATATCTCTGCTAGTTACACACACTGTAATATGCTTTCACCATTTCAGTTCATTCCCAAGATTTACAAACAAACTTTTTACCAATTCTGCACAGATTAACTCTCAGCTTTCCATTCTGTACCCTCATTCTATTTTCTAGTGACCTATATTCTAATTATTAAATTGATGAGTTTACATAATATACTTAGTTCATAATAGGACAATCATACAGTATTTGAAGATTTTTCTTTTCAAGTCTTTGGCCATTTTTTTAATCGGGCAGTTTGTCTTTCTATTGTTGAGTTGTATGATCTCTTTGTATATCATGGATTTAAAAAACCCTTATCGGATATGTGATTGCCAAATATTTGCTCCCATTGAGTCAGCTGCCTTTTCACCTTTTTGACAAAGTCCTTTGAGGTACAAAAAGTATTTAATTTTGAGGAGGTCCCATTTATCTAGTTTTTCTTTTGTTGCTTGTCCTTTGAATGTAAGGTTTAAGAAAATACCATCTACCACAAGATCTTAAAGATGTTTTCATACATTTTCTTCTAGGAGTTTTATGGTTGTTGCTTTTATATTTCGATCTTTGATCCATTTTGAGTTAATTTTTGTATAAGGTGTGAGATAAGTGTCCTCATTCTTTCTTTTGGATATGGATGTCTTTTCTAGCCTACTGCTCTAGGTAGAACTTCTAGCACAATACTGACTAACATTGGTGTCAGTGGGCATCCTTGTCTTGTTCCTGATTTCAACGGGAAAGTTTTCAGTCTTTCACTGATGAGTACAATGCTAGCTGAAGGTTTTTCATATATGTGCTTTACTATATTGAGAAAGCTTTCTCCTATTCCTCTTTTGGAGTGCTTTTATTAAGAAACTGTGCTGTATTTTGTCAAATGCCTTTTTTGCATCAATTGAGAGGATCATGTGATTTTTCTTCTTCAATTTATCAAGTTGGTTTATAACACTAATTGATTTTCTTGTTGAACCACCCTTGCATACCTTGGATAAAACTCACTTGATTGTGGTATATAATTCCTTTAATGTGCTTTTGAATTTGGTTTGCAAATATTTTGATGAGGATTTTTTAATCCATATTCAAGAGAGATATTGGTCTATAATTTTCTTTTGTCATGGTATCTTTATCTGGTGTTAGTATTAGGGTGATGATGACTTAATAGGATGAGTTTGGTAGCATTCTTTCCTGTTGAAATTTTGGAAGACCTTGAACAAGATTGGTATTAGACGGTCTTTGAATGATTGGTGGAATTCACCTATGAAGCCATCTGGTCCTGGGCTTTTCATCTTTGGGAGGTTTTTCATAACTATTTTAATCTCTTCACTTATTATTGGTTTGCTGAAGTCTTCTATTTCTTCTAGGGTCAGTGTGGATGGCTCATGTGTTTCTAGGAATTTGTCCATCTCATCTAAATTGTCTAGTTTTTTGACATACACTTGTTCACAGTATCCTAATATAATCTATCTAATTTCTGCGGGGTCAGCGGTAGTGTCCCCCATGTCATTTCTGATTATATTTATTTGCATATTCTCTCTTTCTTCATTATCAGTCTATCTAATGGTTTGTCACTTTTGTTGATCTTCTCAAAGAACCAATTTTTTGTTTTGTTGATTCTCTCTATTGTTTTTTTGTTCAAGATTTCGTTTATTTCTGTTCTGATCTTTACTATTTATTTCCTTATGCTTCATTTGTGATTAGTTTGCTGTTCTTTTTCTAGTTTCTCCAGGTATCCAGTTAGATCTTCAGTTTTAGCTCTATCTTCTTTTTGAATGTAAGCAATGAGGGCTATAAATATCCCTCTCAGCACTACCTTTGCACTGTCCCACACATTTTGATATGTTGTGTTCTCATTTTCATTCATCTCAAGATATTTACTGAAATCTTGCAATTTCTTCTTTGACCCACTGATTATTTAAGTGTGTGTTGTTTAATCTCAATATATTTATGGCTTTTCACTTTTTCCATCCATTATTGATTTCCACCTTCATTCTGTTATATTCAGAGAAAATGTTTTGTATAAATTCAAGCTTTTAAAGTTATTTAATGTCTTCTTGTAACCCAACATATGGTCTATTGTGTAGAAGGATACATAAGCACTGGAAAAGAATGTATACCCTGTTGTTTTGGTGTGCAATGCTCTATGGATGTCTGTTAGTTTTAGTTCATTTATCATATTATTCAAGCTCTGTTTCTTTATTTATCCTCTATCCAGATGTTCTATCCAATACTGAGAGTGGTGCATTGAAGTCTCCAAATATAATTATAGAAACAGCTATTAGTCCCTTTAGTTTTGCCAGTGTGTGCCTCATGTATTTTCAGGCAATCAGATTAGATGCATAAATATTTAGTATAGTTATTTCTTTTTGGTGAATTTCAACTTTTATTAATATATAATGACCTTCTTCATCCCTTATAACAGTTTTTCATTTGAAATCTATTTTTTCTGATATTAGTATTACTACTTCAACTCTTTTTTTGGTTACTAATTGCATGGAATATCTTTTTCCAACCTTTCACTTTTCACCTGGCTGAGTCTGTGCATCTGAGGTGGGTCTCTTGTAGACAACATATTCATGGCCCATATATATTTTTAATCCATTCTATCAGTCTATGTCTTTTGATTGGGGTGTTCAAACCATTAACATTCAATATTATTACTGTAAAAGCATTACTTCATTCATTTTGTCCTTTGGCTCTTGGTTGTCATATCCTTATATTGTCTGTCTTCTTACTCTTTAGTTTATTCTTCCTAATAATCTTCATTTCTACACTCTTCTCCAAATCTCTCACCTTTGTTTTTTCCATTCAGGCTATAGCACTCCTTTAATTATCTTTTGTAATTCTGGTCTTTTGGTAATATATTCTATCAGTTTTTGTTTGTCTCTGAAGACTTTGAACTCACCCTCATTTTTGAAGGACAATTTTGCCAGATAAAGAATTCTTGGCTGGCAGTTTTTCTTTTTCAATGCCTTAAAAAAAATCAAATCACTTTCTTCTTGCCTCCACGGTTTCTGATGAGAAGTCAGCACTTAGTCTTTTAGAGGTTCCCTTGTATGTGATGCTTTTCTTTCCTCTTGCTACTTTCAGAATCTTCTATTTATCTGTTATTGTGATTCTGAACAGTAGGTGTCTGGAAGTAAGTCTATTCAGATTTATTTTGTTTGGGATGTGTTGTCCTTCTTGAATATTGATATTTATGTCTTTCATAAGGGGTGTGAAGTTTTCAGTCATTATCCCTCAAATATTCTTCTGCCCTATTTCCATTCTCTTCTTCTGGTACACGGATAAGGCATATGTGCGTTTCATGTTATCATTCAATTCCCTGAGACCCTGTTCTATTTTTTCTATTCTCTTCTCCTGTCTTTCCCAGTTCAGATGTTCTGTATCTGAGCAATGCAAATTTGCTCTTATGTGCCTGTAATGTATTTTTAATCTCATCCATCATGTCTTTGATTCCCATAAGCTCTGTTATTCTGTATCCAATAAAAATATCCTTCAAAAATGAAGGTGAGTTTAAAGTCTTCACAGACAAAAACAAAAACAAACAAGAAAACAAACAGAGTTTATTACCAAAAGAACAGAAAACAAGAAACATTAAAAAGAGTGTTGTGAGCCTAAAAGGAAAAAACAAGGGTGAGAGATTTGGAGAAGACTGTTGAAATCAAGATTATTAGGAAAGGTAAATTGAAGGGTAAAAATGCAGACAATAGTAAGATATGACAATGGAAAGCCAAAGGATAAAATGAACAAAGAAAGTAATGCCTTTATAGTAATAAAATTGAAGGTTAATGGTTTGAACACCCCAATCAAAGGACAGACTGATAGAACAGATAAAAAAAAATATGAACCATCTATATCCTGTCTACAAGAAACTCAAGTCAGCTATAAGTACACAAACAGGTTGAAAATGAAAGGTTGGAAAAAAGATAATCCATGCAAATAGTAACCAAAAAGAGCTGGAATAGTGATAATAATTTCAAACAAAATAGATTTTAAATGCACAATTGTTATAAGGGATAAAGAAGGTCATTATATACTAATAAAAGGGGCAATTTACCAAGAAGAAATAATTATAATAAATATTTGTTCATCTAAACTGATTGGCCCAAAATACATGAGGCACACACTGGCAAAACTAAAGGGACTAATAGATGTCTCTATAATAATAGTTGGAGACTTCAATATACCACTCTCAGTACAGTATAGAACATCTGGATAGAGGATAAATAAAGAAACAGAGAGCTTGAATAATATGATAATTGAACTAGACCTAACAGACATTTATAAAGCCTTATATTTCAAAGGAGCAAGATATACATTCTTTTCAAGTGCTCGGGGATTCTTCTCCAGGACAGACAATATGTTGGGTCACAAGACAGGTCTGAATAAATTTTAAAAGACTGATTGTAACAGAATGAAGCTGGAAATCAATAATGGATGGGAAAAGGAAAATTCATAAATATAATGAGATTAAACAACAGATACTTAAATAATAAGTGGGTCAAAGAGGAAATTTCAAGAGAATTCATTAAATATCGTGAAACAAAAGAAAATGAGAGCACAAAATATCAATACATATGGGATACCAGAAAGGCAGTGTAGTGAGGGAAATATATAGCCATGAATGCTTACATTAAAAAAGAAGAAAGAGCTAAAATTGAAACTCTAACTTCACACCTGGAAGAACTATAAAAAGAACATCAAATTAATCCCAAACCAACCCTAGGCAAAGAAATAGTAAAGTTCAGAGTAGAAATAAATGAAATCAAGAACAACAACAACAAAAAATACCAATAGAGACAACCAGCAAGATGGTGGCAGAGTAGGGAGCTCCTAGAGTCACCTTGTGCTACAGGGCAGTTAGTAATCACCCAGAGCTATCTAAAGCACCTGTTTGGGGGTTCCAGGAGACCATAAGAGCATCCTGCAACATCCTTGAAAGAAAGGAAGGAGGAGACTGCCTATCTGCAAAGAAGATTCATAAGTAGAGCACTCCCATGCTGCAGAGGCCGGTGCCCATCCTCCAATGGTGGTACAAGCTTCGGGAGTTATTCTTTGGCTGGAATTGGAAACTCCATTCCACAAAAACAAGGGAGGAAGAGACGATTGGGCACCAACCTCAGCTAGTGTTTAATAAATTTGGCAGGTTGAAGTATAATCCTAAGAACAGCTAAAGTTTGAACCTGACCAAGTCAGAAAGAGGCCAGTAGTCACCATTTTGACTCCACCCCCAGCATGAGGGGAAGCCGTGCTGATTGAAAATCACAGTGACAGTAGGAACATGTTTCTTTCCACCCAGATGGTACTGCAGCCCTAGCCTAGGTTTCAGCCCCATCTCTGGCAGGGAAGAAGCAGAAGAGACTTTCACCAGCCACTTCAGGTTACTGCAGGTATATTCGGCTGGCACAGACTGAATAATGGGGAGCCTACCAGGGTAACTGTGGTCATTTTGGACCCGCATGGCATGGATTGGTGCCCACACCTGCAGCACCATCCCCACCGAAGGCAAGGAGGAAAAGGCATGAAGCTTCATCAGTCTGTCTGAGCAACTACAGTCTAGGCCTGAATGACTTGGATTATTACACACAAATATGTTTACAAAGCCTTGCCATAAGGAAAAGACAATAATTAAATTGAATACATGGGAGAGCGTCAACACTTAAAATTTCAATTAATCATCATATATATAAATTACATTGTATAAATCTTTGTAAACCCGGATATTTTTCATCAGTCAGATTATACCATTGGTGGGTATATGGGAGCATTGTATTTTTTACATGACTTTTCTGTAAATCTACAACTTCTCTAATTTAAAAAACTGCAAAAATTTAAAAAATTACCTAAGTGAAAAAACCAGACACAAAGTACTACACACTGTATGATTTTTTTAATATAAAATGTAAATATAAATAAATTTTAAAGACAGAATTAGATCAGTGTCCAATGTAGGGCTGAGGAAGGATAGAGGGATTGAGAGGTGACTGCTAAGGGGTATGGAGTTTTTCTTTTAGGAGTAATAAAAATGTTCTAAAATTGATTGTGGTGATGAATGCACAACTCTGTGATTATACTAAAAGCTATTGATTTACACTTTGGATGGATTGTATAGTATGTGACTATATCTCAATAAAATTGCTTAAAAACAAAAAAAGCATATATATAGAAAAATAGCAGATCTTACAGGAATGAAATGTGAAATAAATGAAATTAAAATTTCACTGGAATCATATAACAGCAAATTTGAGGAGGCAGAAGAAAGGATTGGCAAGCTTGAAGAAGTGGCCTCCAAAAGTGAACATACAAAAGAATAGATGAAGAATGGAAAAAATTGAACAAGTTCTCAGGGAACTAAGCAACAAGAGACATGCAAACATACGTGTCAAGGGTGTCCCAGAAGGAGAAGAGAAGGGAAAAGAGGCAGAAGGAATATTTGAAGAAATTATGGTAGAAAATTTCCCAACCCTGTTGAAGAACATAGAAATCCATGTCCAAGAAGCACAATGTACTCCCATCCAAATAAATCTGAATAGACCAACCTATTAGACACATACTAATCAGAATGTCAAATGCCAAACACAAAGAGAGATTTCTGAGAGCAGCAAGAGAAAAGCAATGCATACCTATAAGGGATACCCATTAAGATTAAGTGCCAATTTCTCATCAGAAACCATTGAGGCAAGAAGACAGTATATATTTAAGATACTGCAAGAGAAAAACTTCCAGCCAAGAATCTTATATCCAGCAAGATTGTCTTTCAAAAATGAGGGCGAGTTTAGAATATTCACAGATAAACAGAAACTGAGAGAGTTTGTAACCAAGAGACCAGCTTTGCAGGAAATATTAAGTGTGTGCTACAGTCTGAAAAGAAAAGACAGGGGAGAAAGGCTTGGAAGAGTATGTAAAAATGAAGATTATATCAGTAAAAGTACCTAAAAGTGTCAAAAGGGTGGTGTAAACAAGATATAGCAGATAAAACCCAAAGGTCAAAATAGGTGAAATAAGAACTGCCCTTACAATAATAACATTGAATGTTAATGGATTAAATTCCCCAACCAAAAGACACAGACTGGTAGAATGGATAAGAAAATATGAGCCATATATATGCTGTCTGCAGGAGATTCACTTTAGACCCATGGATACCAATAGATTAAAAGTGAAAGGCTGGAAAAAGATATTCTACACATGCAGTAACCAAAAACTAAAAAATACCAGAGTAGCTACACTTGTATCAGATGAAATAGACTTTATAAGACACTAGTAATGTGCAATCTTAGGAGGAAGTCAGGAAAAAATCTATTTACAATAGCAACTAAAAGAATCAAATATTTAGGAAGAAACTTAACCACAGATGTAAAGCACTTGTATTCATAAAACTACAATGCATTGTTAAAAGAAATTTTAAAAGACCTAAATAATTGGAAGAACATTCCATACTCACAGATTAGAAAACTAAATATCATTAAGATGTCAATTCTACCCAAATTGATATACAGATTTAATGCAATCCTGATAAAATTTCCACCAGCATTTTAAAAATAAATGGTCAACACGATCATCAAATTTATTTGGAAGGGTAAGGGGTCCTGAATAGCCAGAAATATCTTAAAAGGGGAAAGTGAAATTGGAGGACTCTCACTTCCAGGCTTTAAATCATATTACCTATCTACAGTCATAAATACAGCATGGAACTGGCATAAAGACAGACATGTAGACCAATGGAACCAAACTGATGGTTCAGAAACAGACCCTCACATCTATGGTCAAGTGATTTTTGACAAGTCTGTTAAACCCACTGTAGCAGTTTGGTATTGTTTGTGAATTCCAAAAATAGATATTAGATTGTGTTTGTAAACTGATCTTTTCCTCTGGGAGTATTAGACTGTATTATCTTCAGAGGTTTCACTTTTGCTTGATTAAATTATGATTAGAACTTTGATTGGGCCACATCAGTAGGATTTTAGTCCCCACACCTTTGGTGGGTGGAGATTCACAGAGAAAACAAGGCAGAGGAGTTAGTTGGGATTTTAATGCTGGAGCCCTAGGAAGTAAATACACAGAGAAGCAGATAAGTGAAGAAAGAGAGAAGGCTCCATTAGACTTGGCATAGGCCCCAGGAAGAGAGACAAGCTGTTCGCCTGATAGTCTCCATCTGGCCTTGTGGAGAGAGCAGAGCAGCTGAGCCTGGAGAGAAATGAGCCCCAGAAAGAGAGGAACCCAGGAAGCCTGAACACTTGCAGAGGTCAGCAGCCATCTTGCTCCAACACGTGGCAACAGACTTTGGTGAGGGAAGTAACTTACGCTTTATGGCCTTGTAACTGTAAACTTCTACCCCAAATAAATACCCTTTATAAAAGCCAACAGATTTCTGGTACTTTGCATAAGCACCCCTTTGCCTGACTAAGATACCCACACAGCTCAGTCAGAACAGTCCAGTCAACAAATGAGAGACTGGATATCCATAGCCAAAAGAAAGAAAGAGGACCCCTATCTCACACCTTATAAAAAATTTAACTCAAAATGGATCAAGGACGTAAATACAAAAGCTAGAACCATAAAGCTCCTAGAAGAAAATGTAGGAAAATATCCTCAAGACTTGGTGGTAGGACTTCCGGGAAGATGGCAGACCAGTAAGACACGGGAATCTCTTCTCCAGAAAAATAGCTAGAGGACAAGCTGAAACAGCCCCGAAAAAGATCTTCTAGGGTTTAGGAGAGCAGGTGAAGGCTGCACACCACCCAGAGGAGAGAGGGACAGAAGAGGGAAATCGCGACTACAGAACTGAGAGTTGCAAGTAGCAGCTTCTGCTGCTGCCGGCACCCTCCCCCACACTCTTCAGAATTCTCGGGCCCCTGGGCCTGCGACCACAGACAAAGGGGGCTTCAGGGATCTGCCACTCCCGGAAAGGGGAGAGAGAGGGACACAGCCTTAGGCTGACTCAGGTTCTGACTTGAAATTTGGGCTGCAGAGCCCCACGGACCCTTCCAGACGGCGGTTTGCCCTGGGAGCCTAGAAAGGACTGGAGAAATCCAACCTTCGCAACCTTCCTCTCTTCTAGCCTGGACTAATTGTTGAGGACACCACAGGAGAGGGGAGAGAGAGCCTGGGGCTGACCCTGCTTTGGACTCCCAGGTTTGGTCTGCCCTGTCCCGAGAGCCCTTCCAGGCCGGGTGGGGCTGCGCCATTGTTTCCCTTGGAGCCTGCAAGGGGCTAAAGATATACAAACCTCCCAATCTCCTCTTCTACTAACAGGGACAGACTGTTGAGGATTCAGAAGGGAGTGGAAATATTTCCTAGCTGGGAAAAGGGGGGCGCTACGAGAGAAGTCTGGAGAACTGTCTCAGAAAGTTTGAATCACAGGGCTCCTAGCCCCCAGACAGGAAGCTCTATCACATTGATCTGGTCTGTGTCACAGCAAATAGGCTCCAACCAGGCATTGAATTGAGAGCTGCCAACAAGCGCCATCTCCTGGCAGACCAAGGAAATACACATAAGAAAATTAATAAGTAAGAGAGGCTTTTCCTGGCCTCTATAGCCTCCCTGCCCAAGGCCCTAGGAAACGACTCTACAACCAATTACTGGGTCCAGTGCCCAAGTTTGAGCAACCAGCAGAACAATCCTAACAATCAAGGTTGAGCCAAAAATCAAAGAGCGGTGGTAACTCACAGCCTCCTCTCACTAAAACCTCATAAAAGAGAAAGAGATAAAACATCTAAGTAAAATACAAACTAACCAGATGCCTAAGCACCAGCAAAAAATTACAGGCCATACTAAGAAAATAGAAGACAAGGCCCAAGAAAAGGAATACAGCAAAGTCCCAGAAGAGATGCAGAATTTGAGAGAACTAATCAGTGAGATGAGCACACATTTCCAAAATCAAATTAATGAGATGAAAGAAAATATAGTTAAAGAGATCAATGACATCAAGAAGTCATTGAGCGAACGCAACGAAGAATTTGAAGTCATGAACAGAAAAGTAACAGAGTTCATGGGAATGAAAGACACAATAAGTGAAGTAAAAAATACATTTGAAGCATACAACAGCAGACTCAAAATGATAGAAGAAAGAATAAGTGATACTGAAGACAGAGCAGCTAAAATTGAAGAGAGAAAAGAACAGAGAGAGAAAAGAATGGAAAAAATTGAGCAGGGGCTCAGAGAGTTGAATGACAACACAAAATGCAAGAACATACGTGTCATGGGAGTTCCAGAAGGAGAAGAGAAAGGAAAGGGGGCAGAAAGAGTATTTGAGGAAATAATAGCTGGAAATTTCCCAACTATCATGAAAGAAATGAACTTACAGGTCCAAGAAGCACACCACACCCCAATAAGAATAAATCCAAATAGACCTACACCAAGACACATATTATTCAGAATGTCAAATGTAAAAGATAAAGAGAAAATTCTCAGAGCAGCAAGAGAGAAGCAAACAATCATGTACAAAGGACGTCCAGTAAGACTTTGTGCAGATTTCTCTTCAGAAACCATGGAGGTGAGAAGACAGTGGTATGATACAATTAGGAAACTGAAAGAGAAAAACTGCCAGCCGAGAATTCTTTACCCAGCAAGACTGTCCTTCAAATATGAAGGTGAATATAAAGTATTCACAAACAAACAGAAACTAAGAGAGTTTGCAAAAAAGAATCCACCTTTGCAGGAAATATTAAAGGAAGCCTTAGAACCTGAAAGAAAAAGACAGGAGAGAGAGGCTTGGAGGAGAGTATAGAAGAAAGAAAAGCAGAAAGGATAACCAAAAGAGTAAAAAGAAAGACAAAAATAAGATGACATATGAAAACCAAAGAATAAAATCGAGGAAATAAATAGTGCATTTTCAGTAATATCATTGAATGTGAATGGATTAAATTCCCCAATCAAAAGATACAGGCTGAGAGAATGGATAAAAAAAACATGAGCCATCCATATGCTGCTTACAAGAAACTCATCTCAGACACAAGGATACAAGCTGGCTGAAAGTAAAAGGTTGGAAAAAGATACTCCATGCGAATAGAAAACAGAAAAGAGCAGGGGTAGCTATACTAATACCAGACAAAACAGACTTCAAATGCAAAAAAAGTGATAAGAGATGCGGAAGGCCATTATATATTAATAAAAGGGACGATCCTCCAAGAAGATATAACAGTCATAAATATCTACACACCTAACCAGGGTGCCCCAAAATATATGAGACAAACTCTGGCAAAACTGAAGGGAGAAATAGACATTTCTACAATAATCGTCGGAGACTTCAACACCCCTATCACATCATTAGATAGAACAACTAGACAGAATATCAACAAGGAAACAGAGAACTTGAACAATATGATAAACAAGTTAGACCTAACAGACATATACAGAACACTGCATCCAAACTCAGCGGGTTATACATTCTTCTCAAGTGCCCATGGATCTTTCTCCAGGATAGACCACATGTTAGGTCACAATACAGCTCTCAATAAATATAAAAAGATTGAAATTATACAAAGCACCTTCTCAGATCATAATGGAATGAAACTAGAAATCAATAACAGACAGGAAAAAAGGAAATTTGCAAAAGTGTGGAGACTGAACAACACACTCCTAAATATTCAGTAGGTCAAAGAAGAAATTGCAAGTGAAATCAGTAAATATATTGAGACAAATGAAAATGAGAACACAACATATCAAAACTTATGGGATACAGCAAAGGCAGTCTTGAGAGGGAAATTTATAGCCCTAAATGCCTATATTAAGAAACAAGAAAGAGCTAAACTCAAATATTTAACTGAACAACTTGAAAAACTAGAAAAAGAACAGCAAACCAATCCCAAAGCAAAAAGAAGGAAAGAAATTATAAAGATTAGAGCGGAAATAAATGAAAATGAGAACAAAAAAGCAATAGAGAAAATCAACAAAGCCAAAAGCTGGTTCTTTGAGAAGATCAATAAAATTGACAAACCCCTCGCTAGACTAACAAAGAAAAAAGGAGATAAGATGCAAATAAATACAATCAGAAATGAAAGGGGGGAGATTACAAATGACCTCACAGAAATAAAAAGAATCATAAGAGGATATTATGAGAAACTATATGCCAACAAACTAGACAACCTGGATGAAATGGACAAATTTCTAGAAACTCATAGCCAACCTACACTGACACAACAAGAAATACAAGAACTTAACAAACCAATCACAATTAAGGAGATTGAATCCGTCATCAAAAATCTCCCAGCAAAGAAAAGTCCAGGACCAGATGGCTTCACAGGTGAGTTCTACCAAGCATTTCTAAAAGAATTAACACCAATCCTGTTTAAACTCTTACAAAAAATTGAAGAGGAGGGAAAATTACCCAACATATTTTATGAAGCCAACATCACCCTAATACCAAAGCCAGATAAAGATTCTACAAGAAGAGAAAATTACAGACCAATCTCTGTCATGAACATAGATGCAAAAATTCTCAACAAAATACTTGCAAATCGAATCCAACAGCATATCAAAAGACTTATACATCACGACCAAGTGGGATTTATTCCTGGTATGCAAGGCTGGTTCAACATAAGAAAATCAATCAATGTAATACACCACATTAACAAATTGAAGGAAAAAAAACACATGATCATCTCAATGGATGCAGAAAAGGCATTCGATAAAATCCAACATCCTTTTTTGATAAAAATACTTCAAAAGATAGGAATAAAAGGAAAATTCCTCAATATGATAAAAGGCATATATGAAAAACCCACAGCCAACATCATACTCAATGGGGAAAGGTTGAAAGCTTTCCCCCTAAGATCAGGAACAAGACAAGGATGCCCACTGTCACCATTGTTATTCAACATTGTACTAGAAGTTCTAGCTAGGGCAATTAGACAAGACAAAAAAATTAAAGGTGCCCAAATAGGAAAAGAGGAAGTAAAACTCTCACTGTTTGCGGATGACATGATCCTGTATTTAGAAAATCCTGAAGTATCCACAACAAAGCTACTTCAACTAATAAATGAGTTCAACAAAGTTGCAGGATATAAGATCAACATGCAAAAATCAGTAATGTTTTTGTGCACTAGTACTGAACAATCTGAGGAGGAAATCAGGAGGAAAATTCCATTTTCAATAGCAACAAAAAGACTCAAATACCTAGGGGTTAATTTAACCAAGGAAGTACAGGTCCTATATGCAGAAAACTACAAAACAATGCTAAAAGAAATTTTAAAAGACCTAAACAAATGGAAAGACATTCCATGTTCATGGATTGGAAGGATAAACATCGTGAAGATGTCAAACTTGCCCAAACTGATTTATAGATTCAATGCAATACCAATCAAAATCCCAACAGTTTACTTTACAGAATTAGAGAAGACAATTACCAAATTCATCTGGAAGGGTAAGTGCACCCGAATAGTCAAAAGTATTCTAAAAAAGAAGAGCGATGTGGGAGGAATTTCGCTGCCTGACCTTGAGTCATATTACAAAGCTACAGTGGTCAAAACAGCATGGTACTGGCATAAAGTTAGACATATCGATCAGTGGAATAGAATTGAGAATCCAGAAATAAACACTCACCTATACAGTCAACTGGTTTTTGACAAACCTACCAAGCCCATGCTGATGGGAAAAAACAGTCTCTTCAACAGATGGTGTTGGGAGAACTGGATATCTATAACCAAAAGAATGAAAGAGGACCCCTATCTCACCCCCTATACAAGAATCAACTCAAAATGGATCAAAGATCTAAATATAAAAGCCAGGACCATAAAACTACTGGGAGAAAATGTAAGGAAACATCTTCAAGACCTTGTAATAGGTGGTGGTTTCTTGGACCTCACACCCAAAGCACGTGCAACAAAAGAAAAAGTAGATAAATGGGGCCTCCTCAAAATTAAACACTTTTGCACCTCACAAGAATTTGTCAGAAGGGTGAAAAGGCAGCCAACTCAATGGGAAAAAATATTTGGAAATAGCATATCTGATAAGGGTTTAATATCCAGGATATATAAAAAGATGTTACAACTCAACAATAAAAAGACAAATGACCCAATTAAGAAATGGGCTAAAGACTTGAATAGACATTTCTCCGAAGAAGAAATACAAATGGCAAAAAAACACATGAAGAAATGCTCAACATCACTCATGATTAGGGAAATGCAAATCAAAACTTCAATGAGATATCATTTCACACCTATCAGAATGGCCACTATTAAAAAGACAGAGAACTACAAGTTTTGGAGAGGATGTGGAGAGATAGGAACACTTCTTCACTGTTGATGGGAATGCAGGATGGTACAACCACTATGGAGGACTGTTTGGCAGTTCCTAAAGAAGTTGAATATAGGCTTGCCATGTGACCCTGCAATACCACTACTGGGTATATACCCAGAAGAACAGAGAGCAGTGACACGAACAGACATTTGCACACCGATGTTCATAGCCACATTATTCACCATTGCCAAAAGTTGGAAACAACCCAGGTGTCCATCAACAGATGAATGGATAAACAAACTGATGATATTATCTCATAATCTGTAACAAATATTCCACCATGGTGTGGTGTGTTGATAGAAGGGTATTTTATGGGAATTCTGCAAAGGTGCATGATTGTTTTGCAGGTTCACAACTTCTGTAATAAAATATATTTAAGAAATAATAATAGGGTGGATTGGGGGGGAAATACACCAAATGTAAGATATGGACTATATTTAGTAGTAAGATTTTGATGATATTCTTCCATAATTTGTAACAAATGTCTCACAACAATACAAGGTGTTGGTGGTTGGTTGATATATGGGACTCCTGTATGATAGTATGTTTGTTTGCTTTGTAATTTCACAACTTTTACTATACACTTACTGTTTATGTATGTTCATGTATAAATGATAATAAAAATCATCATCATCATCATCATCATAATAATAAGGTGGGTTTGGGGGAAAATACACCAAATGTAAGATACTGTGGTTGGTGGTAATATTTTGAGGGTGCTCTTTCATCATTAGTTAGAAATATTTCACAACAATGAAAGGTATTGGTGGTAGGGCAAGATATGAGAGCCCTGTATGATGTTTTGTATGATTGTTTTGTAAGTTCACAACTGTTATTATACACTTATTGTTTATGTATGTTTATGTATGAGTGATATACTTCAATAAATTTTTTAAAAACTGAAGAAAAGTAAAACAATAGAGAGAACCAAAAAAAAAAAAAAAAAAAAAAAGTTGGTACTTTGAACCACTTCTCAGATAAGGGTCTAATATCTAGCATATATTTAAAAAATCATATATCTCAAAAATAAAAAGATGAGCAACCAATTTAAAATATGGGCAATAGATTTTAATAGACACTTTACCAAAGAGGAAATACAAATGGCTAAAATGCACATGAAAATATGCTCAACATCACTAGCTATTAGGGAAATGCAAATCAAAACCACAATGAGATATCATCTTACACCTATTAGGCCAGTGGCTATTAAAAAAACAGAAACCTACAAGTGTTAGAGAGGATATGGAGTAAAGGGAACACTCATCCACTGCTGTAAGAAAGGTAGAATGGTGCAGCCATTGTGGAGGAAAGTTTAGTGGTTCTTTAGGAAGCTAACTAAACAATTACCATATGAACCAGGAATCCTACTATTGGATATATATTCAGAAGAATTGAAAGTAGGGACACAAACAGATATATGCACACCAAAGTTCATAGAGGTATTATTCACTGTTGCCAAAAGTTGGAAGCAACCCAAGTGCCCATCAACAGAGGAATCAATAAGCAAAAGGTAATATATACATACAGTGGAATATTACTCAGCTAAAAGAAGGAATGAAGTATTGATACATGTGACAACAAGGATGAATCTTGAAGACCTTATGTTGAGTGAAGTAAGCCAGTCACTAAAGGACAAATATTGCATGACCTCACTGATATGACCTAAGCATATTGAGCAGACTTGCAGAGCTAGAGTCTGGAAGATAGGTTATCAGGATACAGAGAGTAGAGTGTGGTAAGCCCATGTTCAATATGGGCAGAATATATGATAAGGTGGAAGGAGGTGGTTTGGCATTGGATGGGGGTGAGGTTGGTCGAGGAATGTGAAAAGGGTAGTGAGTCCTGGAATGTGAGCATGATCAAAATGGGGGCATTGGGTTAGACTATCCATGGAAATGGGGGGAGGACTGGAGGAAGGAACAGGTGAACTCTGGGGATTTGTAGATCTGTGACTGAAACTACAATGACAGAATGTTCTTTAGGAAAATATGCAGGGAAGGATAACTGATGCAGGGTGTTTGTGTTGGGGGGAATGTGGAAAAGGGAGCATACTTCTATGGAATATGAATTTGTTCATCTTGTCATGGGGAGTTATCTCAGTGGGTGGAGACACACACAATAAACAAGAAAATATTGCATTCCCATCCTCTGGAGTACTGCTATGTTCTCAAATAGGGGGCAAGAATCTCTCAAGAATATAGGCAGTGCCTGATAAAATATAACAGTCCAGTATGTCAAGCTCTCAATATTAATGCATGTAACTATGAACCTTATTCTTCAAAAATTGAAACTTAGAGGTTACCATAGGCTCCGAGGGGAGGGAGAGGGAAGAATACATGGAACACAGGACATTTTTAAGGCACTGGAATTTTCCTGCATGACCCTTGCAGTGATGGATACCAGCCATTACACATTTTGTCAAAACCTATAAAAGTGTATGGTGCAGAATGTAAACTGATGGAGTTTCAATTAAAGGCCATGACTACTGATAGAAAAGAAGGTCATCTTGGAATGTAATAAACAAGTTCTGGAGTCTCATGCTAACAGGAGCTGGGTGGGGAAACATCCTGAGCTTGCCTGTGAATTACAGAAATGTAAAAGAGCTGAGTCATTGACCTTTAAGACTTGTTAATTTCAGTAAAATGTAACTGTCAAGTATCTATTGCCCTTGCACATGCTCACACATATTTTCTTTGTTCTAAAGCCAAATAAAAGCCACACTTTAGGAGGTGGCTGGGCTCTTCTCTCCATATCGGACGGAGAGTCCTCTGATCCCAGTTTTTCTTCTCTTTGTCTTATTCTTTCTTTCTCATCCACGGCACCATTTTCACAGACCCAGTTCTTGAATGCCAACAGTAAACCATAGTGTAAATCATTGACCAAGGTTAGTAACAACTTTTCAATATTTGTTCATCAATTGTAACAAATGAACCATACTCATGTAAAAAGTTATTAATAGGGGAAAATGTGAAACAGGGAGGGGGTGGATTATATGGGAATCCCCTATATTCTCTATGTGATTTTTCTGTAACCTAAAGCATATTTGACAATAAAATGGAAAAAAAAAAAAACACAATGGGGTAACATACAGAAGAAATTGTCAATATACATGAAAGATAACAGATTTTATGGTAATGAAACATACAATGCAAAATATTTTTTTAATTTATTTTTTCTTTGGCTTTATTTTTGGGGAGGTTTTGGATTACAGAAGGGTTGCAACTGTGTCAGGGGAGGATCACTGGTGCGGGATGTCAGTGGTGGGGGAATATGTGAGGAAAGGTGTACCTGGGGCATGCCTCTATGAAATATGAAAGTGTTCATGTGGTCATGGGGTGTTGTCTTGGTTGGGTAAGACCCACAAAATAACTAAAAGAATATTGAATTCCCATCCTAGGGAGTGCTGCCACAGTCTCTAATACAGTGGCAAGAATCACTACAATACATGGGTATATTGCCTAGTGAAGGAGGACAAACCATTACACCAGGCTCTTGATAATGAGGCTTGTACTTATGAACCTTGTTCTTGTGAAATTCAAACTTAGCCTGCTAATATATCCTGACTAAGAGTTACCTCCTGAAAGCCTCCTTGTTGCTCAAATGCGACTTCTCTCTAAGCCAAAGTCAGCACATAAACTCACTACCCACCCACCCCACCCCCTGGCATGGGATATGTCTCCTGGGGATGAGCCTTACTGACACTAAGGGATTATTACCAAGTGCCAACTAGTGATGCATTTGGAAAAAAGGCCTTGATCAAAAGGGAGAAATATTAAATACAAAATGAGTTTTTATGGCTAAGAGATTTCAAAGTGAGTCAGGACATCATTCCAGAGGTTAAACTTATTTCACATCTCAGGAGGATCTCACTGACTGCCACTGTAAACAGTGCCTCAAGCTGGGGGGCTCTTGAGGGCTCTAGAGACATCTAGACACTATAGGCAGGGCAGACAACCCCAGGAAATCAGCACCCCTTTGGTGGGCCTTACCATGGAATATATGTTAACCTATCTCCCCAATGTATCAGAGTTAGACTCATTTATAATTTTACTACACATGGGTCTTATGCCCCTTTTACTTGAACCTGTAGTTAGCACTATACCCATTAAATTTATGTCACAGCAACTTAAATCTTCCAGCTGCTCATATGTTGGGTGAGCCCTGAATTTCAGCAGAGTTGCACCCAACATCTACTCTCCATCAGACTCACCCAGGACAACTAACAAAATGAAGATAATGGACAACACACATCCCCCAAAACAGAGTATCTACAACTGTAAACAAGACGGTTGCATCCATCTGCCCCCTGGGATCTAAGACCCCTCTAAATTGGGTGGGCATCACAATTCCAAAATCCTCAGGATTGAGGAAAGAACAAACATAAGGGAAGAATGCAACTATGGACTAATGTAGACTTATTATTATATTAGTAATGGAAGACTTGTAACATTGATGTAAAGACAGTGGTCACCAGAGGTTCAAGGGGAGGGAGAGTGAAGAATAGGTGGAACATGGGGCATTTTGGGGACATTAGACTGTTCTGCATGCTATTGCAACGATGGATACAGCCATTATACAGTCTGTCAAAACCTATAATATTGTGCAGTGCAAAGTGTAAACCATAATGTAAACAAGAGACCATGGTTAGTAGCTATGCTTCAGTATTTGTTTATCAATTCCAACAAATGTACCACACTAATGAAAGATTTTTTTATTGGGGGAAAGTGTGGAAGGGGGAGAGGGTGGGGTATATGGGACTCCCCTATATTTTTGATGTAACATTTATATAACTTAAAGCGTCTTTAAAATTAAAGAAAAATAAAAATAATTTTTAAATCATTAAAATATTTGTAATGCATGTACCAAAAATACAATAAAAATTAATATAACTGTGAAAATATATATATGATATTAAGGTTGGAAAACCTTTCAGTCATTAAGACACATTTACAATATTTCTTAAAGTATAAGGTAAAACAGCCTGAAAGCATTCAGTGATTATTTTCTTATTTTCTAAAATATCAAATATTAAAGCAGGCATGCTCTGTGAGAAAGTTCCTTTATCTGCCATAGGTTTTGAACACTGCACAGCTGTTACTGATCTCCTCATGTTTGAGGGAACTAGCATTTAAAGGCATAAAGGAATCTTGTTGCAATATTATTATTTTAAAGCTAAACTAGTTATATTCTGTGGAATTTTAATTCTATTTAATTTTCATTTGTGGGAAACCAAAAATTAATAAATTATTATTATTAAAAAGTAGTTGGTTCTTTGAGAAGATCAATAAAATCGACAAACACTTAGCTAGGCAGACAAGGAAAAAAGGAAGAAGATGCAAATAAATAGAATCAGAAAGGAGAAGGGGACATTACAAATGACCCCGGAGAAATAACAGAGATCATAAAAGGATACGATGAAAAACTGTACACCAAAAAATTACACAATGTAGATGAAATGGACAAATTCCTAGAATCATACGAACAAACTACACTGACTCAAAAAGAATTAGAAGATATCAACAAACCAGTCACAACTAAGGAGATTGAAACGGTCATCAAAAACCTCCCAAAGGCATTTTCAGGACTTGGAATTGTCCTGAATGACATTGCAACGACATATACTGGCCATTATATATGCTGCCATGAACTACAGAATTGAGTGGAAGAGAGTGTAAACTACAATGTAAATAAGTATAATCCATGCTTAGTGGCAATGCTCCAAAATGTGTTCATCAATTGCAATGAATGTACCACACTAATGAAAGAATTTGTTAATGTGGGGAAAAGTGGAGATGTGGGGAATGGGGCATATGGGAATCCCTTATATATTTTTATGAAGCATTTTATGTAATCTAAGTACCTTTTAAAAATAAATTAAAAATGGATTTTTTAAAAAACCTGCCAAAGATGAAAAGCCCAGGACCAGATGGCTTCACAGGTGAATTCTACCAATCATTCAAAGACAATCTAATACCAATCTTGCTCAAGCTCTTCCAAAAACTTGAAAGGGAAGAACGCTACCAAACTCATTCTATGAAGTCAACATCACCCTAACACCAAAAACAGAAAAAGATACTATGAAAAAAGAAAATTATAGACCAATATCTCTAAAGAATATAGATGCAAATATCCTCAGCAATATACATGCAAACCAAATTCAAAAGCACATTAAAAGAATTATATACCATGATCAAGTGGGTTTTATTCCAGGTATGCAAGAGTGGTTTAACACAAGAAAATCAATTGGTGTAATAAACCACATTGATAAATTGAAGAAGAAAAATCACATTATCCTCTCGATTGATGCAGAAATGGCATTTGACAATATGCAGCATTCTTTCTTGATAAAAACACTCCAAAAGATAGGAATAGAAGGAAGCTTTCTCAATATGGTAAAGTACATATATGAAAAAACCACAGCTAGCATTGTACTCAATGGTTAAAGACTGATAGCTTTCTCGCTGAGATCAGGAAAAAGACAAGTATGTCCACTGTCACCACTCTTATAAATATTGTGCTAGAAGTTCTAGCTAGATCAAATAAGATAGATAAAGAAACAAAAGGCACCCAAATAGGAGAGAAAGGAGTAAAAATGTAGCTATTCAGTGATATGACCTTATATCTAGAAAATCTTGAAAAATTCACAAAAAAAGCTGCTAGAACTAATAGTCGAGTTCAACAAAATTGTGGGATAAAAGTTTAACATGCAAAAATCAGTAGCATTTCTATACACTATTGAAGAACAATCTGAGGAGGAAATCAGAAAACAATTCCATTTATAATAGTGACAAAAAGAATCAAATATTTAAGAATAAACTTAACCAAGAACATAAAGGACCTATATTCAGAAAACTACAAAATACATTGCTAAAAGAAGCAAAGAAGACTTAAATAAATGGAAGAACATTCCATGTTCACGGCCTGGAAGACTATAATGATTAAGATTTCAATTCTACCCGAAATTCAGAGATTCAATGCAATACCAATAAAAATTCTAACCGTCTTTTTTGCAAAACGGAAAAGCCAATTATCCAATTTATTTGGAAGGGTAAGGGGCTCTGAATAGCCAAAAATATTTTAAAAGGAAGAAAGTTGGAGGACCCTCACCTTCTGACTTTAAAGCATATTACTTAGCTACAGTGGTAAAAACAGCACGTTACTGGCATAAAGATAGACAGAGAGTCCAATGGAACTTAATCAAGAACTCAGAAACAGACCCTCGGATCTACAGTCAAGTGATTTTTGGCAAGGCGATCAAGCCTTCCCAGCTGGGCCAGAACAGTCTATTCAACAATTGGTGCTGGGAGAATGGGACATCCATATCCAAAAGAAAGAAAGAGGACCCCTATCTCACACCTTATACAGAAATTAACTCAAAATGGATAAAGGTCCTAAATATAAAAGCAACAACCAAAGCCTCCTAGAAGAAAATGTAGGAAAAGATCAAGATCTTGTGGTAGGCAGTAGTTTCTTAAACCTTACACCCAAAGCACGAGCAACAAAAGAAAAAATAGATAAATGGGACCTCCTCAAATTTAAACACTTTTGCACCTCAAAGGACTTTGCCAAAAGGGTGAAAAAGCAGCTGACTCAATGGGAGAAAATATTTGGAAATCACATATCTGATAACCTTTTAATATCCATGATATATAAAGAGATCATACACCTCAACAATAAAAAACAAACTACACCATTTAAAAATGGGCAAAAGACTTGAATAAACATTTTTCCAAAGAAGAAATACAAGTGGAGAATACATGAAAAAAGGTTCAACATCACTAGAGATTAGGGAAATGCAAATCAAAACTAAAATGATATCAAATGGCCTATATCTGCTATTGCAACATCACTCAGGCCGATTCCCAATAAAGGATGTTTATGTGGGAGGGTGTGGGAGGTGTGGGGAGTGGAGCATATGGGAATCCCTATAGCTTTTGTATAGCATTTATGTAATCTAAGTATCTTTTAAAAAATATATTAAAAAATAAATAAAAATTTTAAAAAACTACAATGAGATATCTGTTTGCACCTATTAGAATGGCCACTATTAAAAAGTCAGAATAGACCACAGTTTGTTTATCCATTCATCTGTTGATAGACACCTGGGTTGTTTCCAACTTTTGGCAATGGTGAATAATGTGGCTATGAACATCGGTGTGCAGATGTCTGTTCGTGTCACTGCTCTCTGTTCTTCTGGGTATATACCCGGTAGTGGTATTGCAGGGTCACATGGCAAATCTATATTCAACTTCTTTAGGAACTGCCAAACAGTCCTCCATAGTGGTTGTACCATCCTGCATTCCCATCAACAGTGAAGAAGTGTTCCTATCTCTCCACATCCTCTCCAACACTTGTAGTTCTCTGTCTTTTTAATAGTGGCCATTCTGATAGGTGTGAAATGATATCTCATTGTAGTTTTGATTTGCATTTCCCTAATCATGAGTGATGTTGATTCAAAAAAAAAATTTACATGTATCCATTACATTTAATTGAGAAATGTATATATTTATTCATCTGTGTTTACTTTTTAGTTTTTAATTGTTTATGTTTTCAATTATTAAATGTACAAAATAAAGTTAAAAAAAAAAGTCAGAAAACTGTAAAAGTTAGAGAGGATGTTCCCACAAGTTGGAAACAACCCAGGTGTCCATCAACTGATGACTGGATAAACAAATTGTTGTGTATACACATGATGGAATATTATGCAGCAGTAAAAAGAAATGAATTCATGAAGCATATGACAACATGGATGAACCTGGAGGACATTATGTTGAGTGAAGCAAGCCAGACACAAAAGGACAAATATTATATGATTTCTCTATTATGAACTATACATAATATGTAAACTCTTGAAGTTAATAACTAGAATACAGGTCACTGGAAAATAGAATGAAATTAAAGAATGGAAAGCTGAGGCTTAATCTACGCAGATTTGGTAAAAATCTTGTTTATAAATTTGAAAACGAAAAGAAATGGTGAAAGCATATCATAGTGTTTTTAACTACCAGTACTATTATATGAGTATGACAGTGGTTTAAAGGGAATGTCTAAGGACATGTATATTGCTAGAACAAAGCTAAAAAATGTAACTTGGGACTCAACATAATGTCCTCCAGGTTCATCCATGTTGTCATATGCTTCATGAATTCATTTCTTTTTACTGCTGCATAATATTCCATCATGTGTATACACAACAATTTGTTTATCCAGTCATCAGTTGATGGACACCTGGGTTGTTTCCAACTTGTGGGAACATCCTCTCTAACTTTTACAGTTTTCTGACTTTTTTTTTTTAACTTTATTTTGTACATTTAACCTCAGGTGAAATGTATGGGTAATACTGCATAGATAAGACTTTATAGAAAAAATAAATACAAAAAAACTAGAGAGTCTGTGGCAGTTTGATATTATTTATGAATTCCAAAAAAAGATATTGATTATGTTTATAAACTGGTCTGTTCCTCTGGGCATGATAACCTTTGATTGATTTAAATTCAAATGCTTTATGTTTACTCGATTAAATCAAGATTAGGGCCTTGATTCAACCATGTCATTGGGGCGACTCAGTTTGAGTCCCCACTCCCTTTGTGGACTATATAAATGGATACTCAATCCAGAAGACAAAGAAAGAGATACACAGAAGTAGATACACAGGAGAAGATACACGGGAATAGAGAGAGCTCCATAGATGCTAGAGGAGAGAACTTTGTCAGCTTTGATCCTGTGGCCCTGGGATGAGATGTGAGTCATTCGCCTGATAGCTTGCAGCTGAAGAGAACAGAGCAGCTGAGCCTTATGCCTGCCTACAGCTGAGATACACAGAAGAAGCTGGGCCCACGGAGCGTTAAGAGAAAAGAGGAAGGCTGAAACCTCACAGACATCACCCACCATCTTGCTTCAACACATGGCAACAGATCTTGGTGAGGAAGTATCTATTACAGTATCTAGAGTTGGACTCTTTAGGGCCTTGTAACTGTAAGGTTCTACACTAAATAAATATCCTTTATAAAAACCAACACATTTCTGGTACTTTGCACCAGCACCCCTTTGACTGACTAATACAGAGAATAGCAGCTATATACGCCAGGGGAAACAGAGAGAGATAGAGAGGTGATGAGTTTTTTTTCTCTGTTTTTTTTTTTCTTTTGTTTTTTATTACTGTTATTATTATTGGAATAATGAAGATGCTTTAATAATGATTGAAGTGATAAATGCACAATTATGTGATTAAATCAAGTACCATTGATTACACACTTTCAATGGAATTTTGCTTTATTAATATGCTTCAGTAAAATTTATTTGTTTAAAAACATTTCTCACAACACTTGTGGCAGTATATATTCTGCTGTTGTTGAATGGAGTGTTCCATATATGTCAATTAGACTCAGTTGGTTGATACTGTTGTTGAATTATTCTATATTCTTGGAGATTTTCTGCTTAGTTGTTCTGTCAACTGATAAGAGATGGGGTGTTGAAGTCTTCAACTATGATTGTGGATTTGTCTCTTTCACCTTTTCTTTTAACATATCAATTTTATTGGTACATATTAATAAAGCATACAATTCATCCAAAGTGTAAAATCAAAGGTATTTGTTATAATCACATAGTTGTGCTTTCACCACTTCAGTCATTATTAGAGCATTTTCATTATTTCAATAATAATAATAATAAACAAATAAACAAGAAAAATTCTTCCCTTCTCAATCCCTCTATGTTTCCCCTGTTCTACATAGCTGCTATTTCTGGATATTCTTGCACAATTATTCACTTAAATATTAAGCAGTTTTGTTGAGATATATTCATATACCGTACGATCTATCCAAAGTGTATAATCAATGGCTTTTAGTATAATCACAGTGTTGTGCATTCATTGCCACAAAAAATTTTAGAAACATTTCATTCGCTATCAGTATTTGCTTCACGTATTTTGCAGCTCTGTTTGGTGCATAAACTTTTATTATTGCTATGTCTTCTGGGTGGATTGACCCTTTTCTCACTATACAATGTCTGTCTGTCTCTCTTTCTTTCTCTGGTAAATTTTATCATTCAGAAGTCTATTTTAATTGATATAAATATAGCTACACCTCCTTTACTTTGATGGATGTTTGCATGATATATCTTTCTACATCCTTTTACTTTCAACCTGGCAATTTTGTTATATTTGGAGTGAGTGTCTTTTATGCAACATATTGTCATGTCATGTTTTTAACCCACTCTGACACTATCTTTTAATTCATGTATTTAGACCATTTAAATTTAATGTAATTATTAATATTTTAGGGCATAAGTGTGCCATTTTATTTATTGTTTTATGTTTGTTCCCTCTGCTTTTAACTTCTTTTTTTTTTCTGTGTTCCTCTGAGTTACTCAAACCTTCTTTAGAATTCTGTTTTGAATTATCTATATTGTTGGATTTTTTGGTATAGATTTATTGAGACATAATTCACAAACTATACAATTCACCCATTTAAAGTATACAATTCAATAGTTTTTAGTGTATTAGAGTTATGCAACCATCACCACAATCAATTGTCGAAAATTTTCCTTACTGCAAAAAGAAACTCTGTACATTTTAGCTCTCACCCCCTGTTCCCCCCAATCCCATTAGCCATAAGCAAACACTAATCTATTTTATGTCTCTTTCTATTTACCTATTCTAAATATTTCATAAAAATGGAATCATATGTGATCTTTTGTGACTGGTTTCTTTCACTTAGCATAATGTTTACAAGGTTGATCCATGTTGTACCATGTAACAGTACTACTTTTTATGACTGAATAATTTTCCATTGTATGAATATACCAAATTTATTTATCCATTCACCAGCTGATGGACATTTGGGTTGTTTCCACCTATTGTTTATTTTAACTAATGCTGCTATAAACTTTCACATACAAGTTTTGGCATGTACATAGCTTGACAATTTGTTGGCATGTGCCCAGGAATTGCTTGTACAAATGGTAACTCTATGTTTAACTTTTTGAGGAATTGTCAGACTCTTTCCAAAGTGGCTGAATGATTTCATATTCCCATGAAGAGTGTATGAGGTTTCTGATTTCTCCACATTCTTAACAACACTAATTATTAATAGGCTTTTTTTTTATTACAGCCATCCTTATGGGTGCAAAGTGGTATATCATGTTGTTGTTTTTTTTTTTTTTTTTTTTTAGGAATAATTCATTTTATTTTTTTTATTACATCAACTACTTTTTACAATATATTTATATTGCAAAAGTTGTGAACTTATAAAAACAATCATGCACTTGTGTAGAATTCCCACACAACACACCCCACTGTTGTGGAACATTTGTTACAGATTATGAGATAATATCATCAGACTATTACCACTTACTATGGTCCATAGCATACATTTGACATGTTTTTTCCTTACCCGTCTATTATTAAAACATAGTACATCTTTGATATTGATGCAAAAATATTACAATATTGCTATTAACTGTAGTCCATAGGCTACATTAATTGTATTTTTCCTATGCTTCTCCACATTCCCACCACTCTGCAATAGTGATGTACATCTTCTCTAGCTCACAGGACATTCTTGCATTTGTATTATTAACCACAATTCTCATCCACCTCTGGGTTCACTGTATTATTCAGTCCTTAAATTATTCTCTAGCTTTCTTTCAATTGACATTTATATCCCTAGACTACCCTTTCAACAACAATCCCATTTACAAACCAGCTGCTACTCACTGTAATGTGTTACCAAACATTTACAGTCAAATTAATTAAAACTTCTACATACATTAAGCATCAGTACTCCTTCACAGCCCTCCTCTTATCTTTGAATAACCTAACTCTTGGTTTTAACTCCATGTATGCATTCTTCGTATTTAGTTTATATTAGTGAGACCATGCAATATTTGCCCTTTTGTGTCTGGCTTACTTCACTTAGCATAATGCCTTCAAGATTCATCCATGTTATCATATATGTCCCAATTTCATTTCTTCTTACTGCAGCATAGTATTCCATCGTATGTATATACCACATTTTGTTTATCTATTCGTTGGTTGATGGAAACTTTGGTTGTTTCCATTTTTGGCAATTTTGAATAACGCCTCTATGACCATCAGTGTGCAGATGTCTGTTTGTGCCACAGTTTTCAGTTCCTCAGGATATATTCCTAGCAGAGGAATTGCTGGATCATATGGCAGTTCTATATTTAGCTTCCTGAGGACCTGCCAAACTGTCTTGCACAGAGGCTGCACCATTTTACAATCCTACCAATAGTGAAGAAGTGTTCCTATTTCTATACATCTTCTCCAGCACCCGTTGTTTTCTGTTTTTTAAATAATGGTCATTCTAGTCAGAGTGAGATATCTAATTGTTGTTTTGACTTGCATTTCCCTAATAGCTAGTGATATTGAACACTTTTTATGCACTTTTTTTTTTATTGTGGGTAAAAATCAAAATTTTCACAATACATACCAACATTTGCAAAATGATTAAATATATATGCATATATGTGCATTTGCTTACAAAAATGTTATTTATGTATATATATAAATATATTTTAAGAGGTGCTTAGATACCCAAAATATTACACGGAACCCACTGGGATTCCCATGTTGCCCACCTCCCACACCTCCCACCACATCGCACACAAACATCTCCCACAAGTGGGGCCCACCACCCTCAATGGACTTACACATCCTGGGGCCTTGCCACCAACCATAGACCACAGTTCACACCTTAGACCACGTGGAGCCAGTGGCCACTTGACACTTTTTATGCACTTTTGTATTTCCTCTTTGGAAAAATGTCTATTTAAATATTTTGCCCATTTTTTCATTGGATTGCCTGCTCTTTTATTGTGGAGTTGTATGATATCTTTATATAGAATGGAAATCAAACCCTTATCAGATATGTGGTTTGCAAATATTTTCTCCTACTGAGTAGGCTGCCTTTTCACTTTCTTGATGAAGTCCTTTGAATCACAAAAGTCTTTAAGTTTGAGGAAGTCCTATTTATCCATGTTTTCTTTCATTGCTTGTGCTTTCGGTGTAAGGTTTAAAAATGTGTCACGTACCACCAGGTCTTGAAGATGGTTTTCTTTATTTTCTTCTAGGAGTGTTATGGTTCTAACTTTTGTATTTATGTCTTTAATCCTTTATGAGTTAATTTTTGTATAAGGTTTGAGATAGGGTTCCTCTTTCTTTCTTTTGGCTATGGATATCCAGTTCTCTCAGCACCATTTGTTGAATGGACTGTTCTGCCCCAGCTGGGTGGGTTTGACAGCCTTATCAAAAATCACTTGACCATAGATGTCAGGGCCTGTCTCTGAACCATCAATTCAGTTCCACTGGTCTATGTGTCTATCCTTATGCCAGTACCATGCTGTTTTTACCACTGTAGCTAGGTAATATGATTTGAAGTCCAGGTGTGAGAGTCTTCCAACTTCGCTTTTCCTTTTAAAGATACTTCTGACTATTCAGGATCTCTAACCCTTCCAAATAAATTTGAGAATTGTGTTTTCCACTTGTTTAAAAAATGCTGGTGGAATTTTTATCGGGATTGCATTGAATCTGCATATCAATTTGGATAGAATTGACATCTTAATGATATTTAATCTTTCAATGCATGAGCATGGAATGTCCTTTCAATTATTTAGATCTTTTTAAAAATTTTCTTTTAGCAATGCATTGTAGTTTTCTGAATATAAGTGCTTTATATCCTTGGTTATGTTTATTCCTAAATATTTGATTCTTTTAGTCACTATTGTAAATGGATTTTTTTCTCCTGACTTCCTCCTTAGATTATGCATTACTAGTGTATAGAAACACTACTGGTTTTTGTGTATTTATTCTGGGCACAGTTTCTCTCTTTAGTTTAGGACTTTCTGGTCCTTTCTCCCTTGCTGGTTGTGTAGTAAGAGTTGAGGATGTAGTTGGTACTGTGAGCTGTGGAGGCTGAAGCTGCCTGCAATGCCACAGGAACCAATGAAGCTTCTCCCACCTCTCTCCTCTGCCAAGGGTAGGGACTGAGGTGTACCTGTGTGTTATAATCCAAGTCGTGCAGGTCAAGTTCACCTGTAGTTGCCCGGAAGGGTTTTTAAGCTTCATGCCTCTTCCTCCCCTGCCTGGGTGGGGATGGACCCTCCAGAATGTCCTACATTCCAGTCTATGCTGGCTGAATGTACCCTGAGAGACTGAGGGATTACTGTCCCTCTTGCCCTTTGGTGAGTAGGGATTGAACCATAGACACCTAACAGTTCAGTGTGTGCAGGTCAAAGTGCCTGCCTTTGCCCAGAAAGGCTGAGGAAACACCAGTCCCCTCCTATCTTATCGGGGGGTATGGTGAATCCACAGGCATCCAGGATTTCAGTCACTTAGGCCAGAAGTACCTGCCATTGCCTGGAGAGGCTGAAGAAACACCAGCCCCCTCTTAACCTATTGGGGCTTGGGGGTGGATCCCCAGGTACCCACCAGTTCAGTCCCTGCAGGCCAAAAGTGTCTGCCATTGCCTGAAAGTCTGAGGAAACACAGCTCACCTCCTATCCTACTTGGCAGTGGGGGTGGAACTATAGGTGTCTGACTATTCAGTCTGTGTGGGCCAAAAGCACCTGCAGTTACCCAGAGAGTCTGGGGAAACACCGCCCCCCTCTTGTCCTATCGGGGTTTGGAGTGAATTTGTCCAGTCCAAAAGCGCCTGCAGTTGCCCTGAGAGGCTGAGGAAACACCAGCCCCCTCCTATCCTATTGGTGGGCAGGGATGGGTTACAGGTGTCCAAGTATCCTGTCTATGTGGGCTGAAAGTGCTTGCAGTTCCCAGAGAGCTGAAGACACACCAGCCCCCTCCTAATCTATCAGGGTGGAGTGGGGGAGATGGAATAGAAGGCACTCAACAGACCAGTTCATGTGGGCCGAAAGCATCTGCAGGTACCCAGAGAAGCTGAGGAAACACCGCTTTTCTCCAATTCTATTGGGGTGTGGGAATGGAGCCCCGGGTGTCTGATTATTCAGTCTGTGCTGGCTGAAAGCACCTGCAGTTACCTGTAGAGGCTGGTGCAGGTACCCCCAGCCTCTTCCATGCCAGAAGTGGGGCTGGAGGCTAGGCTTGGGTTGCAATCTGATCTGGGTGGAAAAAATCCAGTCCCTACCTTCACCATGATTTTCAATCAACTCTGTTTTCCCTCATGCTGGGGATGGAGTTAAAATGGTGGCTACCAGGCTCTTTCAGACTTGGACAGGTTCAAACTTTAGCTATTCTTAGGATTATACTTTATCCAGCTGAATTTACTAATCAGTAGCTGAAGTCAGTGGCCAACTGTCTCTTCCTCCCCCATTTTTGGGAAATGCAGCTTCCAACTCCAGCCCCAGAATAGCTCAGAGGCAGTTTATGCCACCGGTGGAGGTTGGGCACCAGCCTCCAAAGCATGGAATTCTCTACTCATGCAACTTCACTGTAGATGGGCATTCTCCTCCTTCCATTCTTTCAAGGATGTTGCAGGATCCTTTTCTGGTCTCCTGGGCCCCCAACACAGGTGCTTTAGATAGCTCTGGGTGATTACTAACTGCCCTGTAGGATGAGCTGACTCTTGGAGCTCATTATTCAACTGCCATCTTGTCCCCCTCCCTCATTGTGGTTTTGATTTGCATTTCCATGACAACTATGTTGACCATCTTTTCATGTGCTAATTGTCATGTGTATCTTTTAAAGAGAAATGTATATTCAGATCCTTTATCTTTCTAAAAACTGCGTTTTCTGTGTCTTCTTATTACTGAGTTGTAAGAGCTCTTTATATATTTAGATATAATTCTATTATCAGATATATCATGTTCAAATATTTTATCCCATTCTTTGGGTTTATTTTTCACTTTCTTGATAGTGTCCATTGATGCACAAAAGTTTTTGAGGTCTTATTTATTTATTTTTAATTTTCTTCCTTTTCTTTTGGGTTCATATCTAAGAATTCACTGTGAATACAAAGTTGTGAATATTTACCCCTATGTTTTCTTTTAAGAGTCTTGTAGTTTGGGCTCTTACATTTAAGTCTTTTACCTATTTGTAGCTAATTTTTTTTTTAATGGGTAAAAATCAAAATTCTCACAATACATCGGCTGTGGCTCAATCAGTAGCTAATTTTTGTATGCAGTGGGAGGAAATATTTCAACTACATTCTTTAGGTTGTGGCTATCCAACATCATTCTTGGAAAAGACTACTTGTCCATTGAATGACATTGGTGACCTTGATGAAAATCAATTGACCATAGATAGTTAAGTTTATTTGTGGATTCTCAATTCTATTCCATAGATCTATAGATCTATTTTTGTGCCAGTACCACACTGTCTTGATTATTGTTGCTTTGTAGTAATTTTTTAAATAGAGAAGTATATGTCCTCCATCTTTGTGATAAGAATTGTGTTGGATGTATAGATCAATTTGGGGATTATTGCCACCTTTTATTGTCTTCTGATTCATGAACATGTGATAACTTTTGCTTTATTTAAATCTTCAATTTCTTTAAAAATGTTTTGTAGTTTTCAGAGGATAACTTTTGTACTTTTTTCTTAAGTTTATTCATATTTTATTTTTCTTGATGCTATTGTAAATGTAATTTCTTTTTAAATTTCTTTTTTAGATTATTCATTTCATGTGTATAGAAATAGAATTGATATTTTGTATTGGTCTTGTATTCTACAACCTTGCTTTGCTCATTTATTAATTCTAATTGAATTTTTTAGTGGATTCTTTAGGATTTTTTTTCTATAAGGTCACTTCATGTGTGAATAGAGATAGTTTTGTGTCATTCTTTCCTTTCTGCATTCCTTTTATTTCCTTTCCTAGGTCAATGGCTCTGGCTAGAACATCTAATAAGACGTTGATTACAAGTAGCAAGAGCAGACATCTTGTCTTGTTCCAGATCTTATGGGGAAAGCATCCCATCTTTCACCATTAATTAGAATGTTAGCTGAGCAGTTTTTTGTAGATGCTCTTTATCAGGTTGTGGAAATTCCTCTATATTACTAGTCTGTTGAATGTTTTTGTCATGATGAAGTATTGGATTTTGTCAAATGCTTTTTTCTGAGTCTATTGAGTTAATCATGGGGGTTTTGTTTTTATTATGTTGATATTATGTATTAATTGATTTTTACAAGTTAAAACACCTTTGTAGTTCCTAGGAAAGATCCCACTTGATCATTGTTTATAATTCTTTTTATATGTTGCTAGATTTTTTTTGTTAGTGTTTTGTTCAGTATTTCTGTGTCTATATTGGTAAGAGAGAACTGATCCATGGACTTTTTTTGTGATATCTTTTTTTTTTTAATTGAAGAAGCTTTAGATTCCATAAATGTTACATTGAAAATATAGGGGATTCCCATATACCCCAGACCTTTCCCAACCCACATTTTTCCCCCATTAACAACATCTTTCATTAATGTGGTACATTTGTTAAAATTGATGAACATATATTGAAGCATTGTTACTAACCATGGTCTATAGTTTACATTATGGTTTACACTTTGAACCGTGACATTTATATAGGTTTTGACAAAATGTATAATGCCCTGTTATTGCAATGTCATGCAAGACAATTCCAATGTCCTGAAAATACCCCCATGTTACACATATTCTTCCCTTTCCCTCCCCTCATAACCTCTGGTGACCACTGCCTTTGTATCAATGTTAGGAGTTATTCCATTACTAGAATAATAAGCCTATTTTAGTAAATAGTTGCATTTCACCATTATGTTTGTTCATTCCCCAATCTTCATGATTTTGGGATGGTGATGCCCACTCTGCTTCTGACAGTGAAGGGACTTAGATCCCATGGGGCAGATTGATGGAACTGTCTTGCTTGCAGTTATAGATGCACTCTGTTTTTTGAGATGGGTGTTGTCCATGATCATTCTTTTGTTAGTTGCCCTGGGTGAGTCTGAGGAGCTGGAGAATAGGTGTTGGCTGCAACTCTGCTGAGATTCAGGGCTCAACCAGCATAGGAAGAGCCAGAAGATTTAAGTCTATGGGACACATATTAAATGGGTATAGTGCTAATTATAGGTTCAAATAAAAGAGTCAGAAGAGCCATGTATAGGAAAATTATAAATGAGTCTAACTATGATATATTGGGGGGGATAGGTTATCATATATTCCAAGGTAAGGTCAACTGACAGGGTACTGAATTCCTGGGATTGTCTGCCCTGTCTATAGTGTCTAGATATCTCTAGAGCTCTCAGGATCCTCCCTGCTTGAGGCACTGTTTACAGTGGAAGTCAGTGAGATCCTTCTGAGACGTGAAATAATTATAAACTCTGGAATGACCTCCTGACTCACTTTGCAATATCTTAGCCTTAAAATATATTTAATATTTCCCCCTTTTGGTCCAGGTATTTTTCCAACTGTATCGCTAGTTGGCGCTTGGTAATAATCCCTTGGTGTCAGGGAGACTCATCCCCAGGAGTCATGTTCCACGCCAGGGGAAGGTAGTGAGTTTATATGCTGAGCCTGGCTTAGAGAGAGGCCACATTTGAGCAACAAAGAGGCTTTCAGGAGGTAACTCTTAGGCACCCTATAATACTAGGCTAAGTTTCAATTTCACAAGAACAAGGTTCAAATGTACAAGCATCAATATCAAGGGCCTAGCATATTGGTCTGTCCTCCTTTGCTAGGCACTGCCCATGTAATCTAGGTGTTCTTGCCACTCAATTAGAGCAAGTAGCATGTCTCCCCAGGATGAGAATTCAATATTCTTTCAGTTATTGTGTGGGTCTCCACACAACGAGATAACACCCCATGACCACTTGAACATGTTCATATTCCATAGAAGCATGTCCCAGGTGCACCTTTCCCCACACATCCTCCCCCCCCCGACAACCTGCCTCAGTGATCCTCCCCTGCCACCACTGAAATTCTTCTGCAATCCAAAACTTCCCCCAAAACAAAGCTAAATAAATAAAGAACAACAACAAAAAAAAATCAAAGAAACAAATTTTGAATGTGTCGTTCATCACTGAAAGATCTGTTACCTTTTATGTACAGTATCAATTTCTTCTGTATGTCCCCAGAGTTTCTTATTTGTTTCACTTTATTTTCAAAGAAGCTTTAGGTTACAGAAAAGTCACATTGAAAATATAGCGGATTCCCATATACCCCACCACCTCCCACAACATATGACATACATTAAACCAAAGAAAAAATGGCAGAAGTAAGAAATTCGTTACGAGTAATAACACTGAATGTTAATGGATTAAATACACCAATCAAAAGACACAGATTGGCAGAATGGATGAGAAAATATGATCCATCTATATGCTATCTACAAGAAACCCACCTTCGACCCAGGGATTCAAGGAGGCTGAAAG
>JAKSZT010053809.1:4069040-4086996 GCA_026826555.1 Tolypeutes matacus
AGATAAATGGGATCTCATCAAAATTAAAAACTTCTGCACCTCAAAGGGTGTTATTAAGAAAATAAAAAGGCAGCCTACCAATGGGAGAAAATATTTGGCAACCATATATCTGATAGGAGCCTAATATCCTGCATATATAAAGAAATCCTACACCTCAAAAATAAAAAGACAAACAACCCATTTAAAAAATGGGCAAGTGACCTGAAAAGACACTTCTCCAAGGAAGAAATACAAGTGGCTAAAAAGCACATGAAAAAATGCTCAACATCGCTTGCTATCAGAGAAATGCAAACCAAAACTACAATGAGATACCATCTTACACCCATCAGAATGGCAGCTATTAAAAAAACAGCAGACACTAAATGTTGGAGAGGATGTGGAGGAATAGGAACACTCATCCACTGCTGGTGGGACTGCGGTATGGTCCAGCCACTGTGGAGGACAGTTTGGCGGTTCCTCAGAAAACTAACACTAGATCTTCCGTATGATCCAGCAATTCCACTGCTGGGTATATACCCAGAAGAACTGAAAGCAAAGACACAAACAGATATATGCACACCAATGTTCATAGCGGCTTTGTTCACCATTGCCAAAAGTTGGAATCAGCCCCGGTGCCCATCAACAGATGAATGGATAAGCAAAATGTGGTACATACATACAATGGAATATTTACTCAGCTGTAAGAAGGAATAAAGTGCTAACACATGGAATAACGTGGATGAATCTTGAAGACCTTATGTTGAGTGAAGCAAGCCAGGCATTGAAGGATGAACAGTATATGACCTCACCGATTTGAAGTGAGGAACCATTGTGTGAAAGATTGGTTAACAAGGGAGAGAAAGAGAAGAGTAGGCTGTGAGCCATCACCCATATGGACATAATCTATGGTAAGGTGATAGAGTATAGTTGCATATTGAAGAATAGGACAGATGGGTAGTGATATTACTGGGTTTGGTGGTGCAGGGTTGACGGGGGGTAGATTAGGAAGGGCGGGTTAGAATACCCAGGACATTGGGGGGAGAGATGGGGGAGGGGACTAAGTGAATATGGGATTTGTGGGTACGAGGTTGAAAGTGCAGGAGTGGGAATGCTCTTATGACAATATGACAAGGTAGTGTCACTGGTTTAGGGTGTAGGTTGGGGGGGCATTCAAGACAGGGTGCATCTGGAATATGCTTCTGGGGAGTGTGTGAGTGTTCATCCTGTCATAATGTGTTATGTCGGGGAGTGGAGACCCACACGGTGAGTGGGAAGGAGATGGACCCCCATCTTTGGGAGGACTGATTCACCCAGAAACAGACAGGTGGGTGTCTCTTAGGAGCAAGGATGATCATCAGCGTGTCAAAACCTCTTGTTGCAAGTAACTATGAATCTTGTCATCCAATGAATCAAGACAGGGGGCTGTCGTGTGCCCCAGGAAGGATGGGGAGGAAGGAACGGAAAAGATCAAATGGGGTATTTAGTGTTCAAGGGAAATGTTTTTCATTACCTTACATTAATGGACACAGGACATGGTAAATATCATCTAGAATTATTAAACTGTAACATCTAAATTATAAACTATACTGTAAAGCATTAACAATGTTTAGTAGCTATGTTCCACTATCTGTGTAACAGTTATAACATTGCTACCATCCACATAAAAACAGTTTTTAATATGGGGTGAAGTAAAGGGGAGGAGGTTGGGTATATGAGAGTCTCTAGTATTCTGTGTGTGACTTTGCTGTGACCTAAAACTTCTTTGAAAATTAAATGAAAATTTGGGAAACACTGGGGAGTGAGAGGAGGAAGGTGCCAGGGTACAGACTGGACACCCAATAATGCAGTGATCAAAGGAAAATAATAATAATAATAATTTAAATTTTTTTCTCATTTTTTGAATGTCCCAATCCTTTAATTATATTTTATTTTTAGTTTTTTTTCCTGAGTTTCCATGTATTTTATCTCTTACATTTAAGCTTATAATTATTATTTCCTTTTCCTATTAATTGTATTTGGTTATTAAATGGGCTTCATCTTCAAGGAAGGTTTAGATCACAGAAGGGTTACAACGGGGGCGGCAGAGGATCATTGTTGGGGGGTGTCTGCCATGGGGAATTCATGGGAGGAAGTTCATCTGAATAAACATGAAAGATATATAAAATTGTCCAAATGATCAAGGGGTGGGGCATGGTCACAGTGAGCGGACAATCACTCAATAAATGAGGGAGTACTGAATTCCCAGCCTGGAGAGCTCTGCCACAATTCTCCAAGGGAGCAGCAACAGTCCCCTGAGTGCAGGGGCAGTGTCTGGCAAAGGAGGATGGTCCACTAATGGGTTCTTGTTATTGATGACTAGCCTTACGAGTCTTTGCTCTTGTAATTGAAACTTAGCCTACTGTTATGGGGTGCCTAAGGGTTGCCACCTGAGAGCCTCCTTGTTGCTCAAATGTGGCCTCTCTCTAAGCCAAACTCAGCATATGAATGCAGTACCTTTCCCCCAGCATGGGACATGACTCCCAAGGATGAGCCTCCTTAGCAATGAGGGATTAACACCAAGTGCCAACTGGCAATACATCTGGAAAAGACCTTGACTAAAAGGGGAAAAGGTAAAGACAAATGAGTTCATGTGGCTAAGAGACTTCAAAGAGGGTCGGGAAGTCATCCCAGAGGTAACGCTTATGCACACCTCACTAGGATCTCATAGAACGCCAAAGTGGATATCACTCCACACAGAGAGGCTCCTCAGGGCTCTGGAGACACCCAGGTCGTATATAAGGAGGGATAGCACCAGAGATTGATGCCTTATCAGTGGGCTTTACTTTGGAATCTTCGCTCCTGAGAGTGACAGCGTTGGACTCAAATAAGTCCTCCCTGCACATGGTCCATCAGGCCCTTCTATTCAAACCTGTATGTGATGCTGGAGTTTGTAGGTATACTTCTAGAGACTGGAGTCTTTGGCCTGCCCATGTGCCAGCTGTGCCTGGATTCTCGGTGGACCTGCAGCTCCTACTCTGCATCTCAATGGAACTCACCCAAGTCACCTGGTGAGGAGAGGATGATGGACAACGGCCATCCCATGGAATGAAGAGAGTCTGCATGTGCAGGCAGGACAATCCCATCCATCATATCCATGGGATATAAACCCCCTCTCACTTGGAGGTGGAGTGGACATCACCATCCCAAACTCCTCAGGTTTGGGGGAAGAGCTATGAACTAGAGTGGACTCACTGGTATTCTGTTGTACACATATTGTGATTCAAGCAATGGAAGAAATTACAACAGTGAGGTGGAGCCAGTGACCACTGGACACTTTCGGGGCAGGGAAGGGAAAAGCAGTTGTAATACAGGGGCTTTTTGGGGACTTGGGAATTATCCTGAGTGACATTACAACGACAGATATAGGCCATTTTACATCAGCATATAACATGCAGAACTGTATGGGAGAGAGTGTGGTCTACAAGGTGAACTATGGTCCATGCTTAGTGGCAAAGCCCAGGAAGTGTATATCCATTGCAGGTGATGTGCCACACTAATGAAAGATGTTTATGTGGGATGTTATGGGAGGTGTGGGAGGTGGGGAACATGGGAATCCCTGTAATTTTTGTGTAACATTTATGTAATCTAAGCATCTTTTAAAATATTAAAAAAAATTAATTAAAAAAAAAAAAACAATCTAGGATCTAGAAATGATAAGTAACTTTCCTAAGATCACATTAGAGGGTAAATGTTAAAACTAACTCTAGACCTCAGATCAGAGTTCTGTCTTTGTTTTGCTGTCTTTATAGTGAGAATTTTGCATTACAGAATTTTTGTTCCCTTCGGGATTTAAACCAATGATTTATGACAACCCCAAGCTCCCTTCTTGAGGTGGGGCCAGAGTAGGGGAAATCATTCCATCCTTAACTTGACAGGATTTATCAGTGTTATTTTTCCTAAATGCAGTATAAGAAATATAAGTCATTTGCTATGTTTTTTCAAAAAAATATTTTTAGTGTTACAAAACATTTTTTTTTTTTTTTTTGCAGAATAAGTATAAAATAGTTGGTTTCTCCAAAGTTTTCATAATTATTTACACTTGAGGTCTTGACTAAGTGGGACTTTGAAATCAAGAAAAAGTCTTGGACTGTTGCCACAGAAATATTCTAGGAAGCTACCCTTTTCAAGTCTGTTTTACTTAGTTCTTATTAGATGACCTGGTCCTTTAAAAGGAGTCTCTTTATCCATTTTTGGAAGGCTGAAGTGAAGTTGGCAGAGTTCTTTAAATACCTTCCAGCTCCTAACATTAACAATTCTTCAATACTCGGTTCCGAGTGCATCCCCTTCAAGTTTTTGTGTTCTGATCTAGGTAACCTTTACCACATTAATTCGCCCAAATTCTCTCTCTTCTGGGAGGTCTGAGCTATATAGGTGGAAATCAGGGAACTCCTTACACTGCACTTGTGCCAGGATGCCTCCATTTTGGACCACTGTAGTGTTGTTGACAATGTTAAGTCTAAAAGGACTGGACCTGTGTGAGCCTAAAAGGTAGCACAGGACCAACCCTAAGGCCTCAAGGCAAAGGGAGGCAAGACTCAAACTCTACAAGCTGAGGGCCTTGATGATTCGTTGGACGCAGGGGATGTCAATCCTCGCTTCTCAGCAAATGAGCTTAGATCTCGCTTTGTTGGCCCTAGGGCCCCTCCCCCTGTCACCTGGCCATTGGACTCTTTCCCGCCTGGTTCACAACACTCAAGTGCAACCTTGGTGGGCGGCTCCTGGGGTGGGCCCCTGCCTTTCCCATCGTGGGACCTCCTCAGGCACGTCACAGTTTTGTCTTCTCAGCGGCCGCTTCCTCGGCTGCCCCTTCACCTCGAGGCAGCCAGCACTACCAGCTGCGTCGGTGGCCGCCATCTTTGCCGTTGTCGCCACAGCCCGATCACCGCAGCGTGGAGGTCCTGACAGGTGATGTCTGCCGCGGAGGAGCAAGACCCAGGCTCAGAAGGCCGGGACGACCCGGTGGGCGCGGCGGGGGTGTGGGCGGCGTTGGCCGGCGCAGGCGGCGAGGTGGTCCTCGACTCCGGGCCCGTCGGGGGCCGCCCGACGCCTGCGGCAGGGGCGGCGGGAGTCGCGGGGGTCATCACCCCTGGGGGTCTGCAGGCGCCAGCGGCGCCACTTCAGGAGGAGGAGGATGAGCAGGAGGAGGCCCTGGCGGGGGCTCAGCAGGGCGGGAGCGCCGAGGAGGACTCGGACATCGGGCCGGCAGACGAGGAGGACCAGGACCACGAGGCGGGCATGGACGTCGTCGTGGACGCCCGTCAGTTCCCCATGGCGGGCTTTCGGTTCATGTTCCTGGATCTGGTCCACTCCCTGCTCCACCGGATCTATTATAACCACCACATCCTGGTCCGTCCCCGTGGAGACCGCGTGATAGTGAGGCAGCGGCCCCGGACGCCCGAGGACCTGGGAGAATCACCCGCGCTCCGCGTGCCGGAGTTCCCCGCGGAGCCACCCGCGCTCAGGCCCTCCGAGGACCCGGGAGAGGGCCCCGCATCCTGGGAGGCCGCAGGCCAGGCGGAGCGAACCGCGCCTGCCCGGGAGCCCCAGGAGCCCAGAGAGGAGGCGGCAGGCCCTGAGGGTGAGGAACCGGCGGGCGGGGCCGCAGTGCACGGGGCCCGGGCGCGGGTTGACCGGCCCGCAGCCCGGGGGGCCGACTCCTCGGGCGCCAGTGGCGTCTCGGCAGGGGTGTGCGGTTGGCGCAGCTGATCCCGCGCTGGCCAGGCTCAACGCTTGCCTCAGGTGGAGCAGGCGGGTCAGCGCCCTCAAAAAACCTCAGGCCGAATGTACCCAAGTAGAAGCCCAATCCTAGACCTTGAGAGGCTTGAGAAAAATGTGTTGCCATCCATCAACATCTGTTTGATTAGAGATCTGAGCTACCAATGCAATGAGCCCACAGATGGATGTCAGGGGTCAGTAGGTGTTCAGGAGGGAGTCTGGGAGGAAATGGAAGGGAAGCTTGGAGGAAAAGAGCAAACCCATTTTGGCTTGCTGAATTTTGGTTGATGACTTTTAAAAATGTAAAGATTCTTAGAAAGTAGATTGCCTAAAATGATGAACTGATAATGATGAAATTCCACAGTAGCTTGGTAAAAATGAAATATTCAGGGAGTTGGAGAATCAATGAGCTTCACTATAGAATTTGTCTGAGACAAATGAATGTTTTCCCAACAAAGCTGTGGCCAAAATACACGGAATGAAGTCAGACCCTGATGATTCTGATCACTTCTTCTCCAAAAGGCCAGAAATAACCAGCAGCATAGGGTGTGAGATTTACTGGAAAGAGGGTAATAATAGCACCAAGATAATAATGTCACTATCAAGCAGCAGAAATGTGAGGGACATGGAAGTGTTATATCAACCAGTAGGAAGATGCTACCTGTCCATTTTTGTTAGTTGCTTTTATCCCTCCTGTTTCTCTTGAGGGAGGAGTACTGGATGTCTCTACTGATTATGAATTGGGATATTTTTTCCATGAATGCCTGGTCCCAGAGTCTGTATTGTTCTTAACTAAAGAAGCAACTAAATACCAGTATGAAAACTCTGATGAAGAGGCCCAAAAAGCTGGTGGTGAGGAAGAGAAGGAAGCACAGGAGGAAAAAGAGCAGAAAAATGAAGAACAGGAAGGACCTGAAAAGGATCTGGACCTAGCAGAGGGCAGCCCCAGAAAATCCAGGTATCTAATGTGTAGCCTGGAACATCACCCAACCATTCGTGGCATTTACCTGTTACCTATAGCTTTATGTTTGTTTGTTTGTTTTTAATTCTCCCATAAACTAATTACAAAAATCTTTGCTTAAAATTAATTTTAAAATTCAGTTTACTTGTTAATAGAATACTTTTGTACATTAATAATACAAAATGTAGTATGTTCTGAAATATATTACATGGATACTGGTTTGTTCTTGTGAGGTCCTTTGTCCTTTCCCTGTAAGACTACTAATGGGTAAATAGGCCAGACCTAGTAACTGAGACTGGTATTGTTTAGAAAACGATTACCGGAAGAAGCAGTTAAAGTGGCTGGGCCATGCACTAGTTGGACCTTCAAAACCTGGCCATGGAACTGCAATCTCATGTACTAACTAGGAGACAATGCTTTTTAGGATATGACTACTTACAAATATGAAAAAGTTAAGAATTTCAAGTAGGACCACATTTGATGACTAATACTTAAATATTCATTCAATTGTAGATGTTTATATTTTATACGATAACCAAGAAGAAAGAAACTTAGTCATAGTTTGATTTTTGTTTATCTCTGAATTGGTAATTAATTTTTAAGGTATATCTTGTCTTTGAGTATATTTAAATGATTAATATTTTTCTTTTTCTTCACATTTTCACAGCTGTGTATTTCATAATAACAGCCTCTTGCCCATATGATAGATATCAAAACTGAAGGCCTACGAGGGTATGGGAGTATCATTTGTGAAATGCACACAGACATTTAAGGTGGAGAGATTTAGATCAATTCCACAGTAGCTTCTCAAGGCAACAACACACACACACAAACAAGCATTTATGGTGATAGGCAAGAGGGAGACAGGGTTGGTGCAATCACATGACTGAAGCCCTTGAATGCACCAGCACCCCGATATCCAAGGGTGCAAGTGACAAGAGTATTGTTCTTCTCTTCTTGTTGATATACAGCACACAAACACAGCAGACATACATAGGGCTGAATATTTTCTTAGATTTAGAAAATCACTGATGCTTGTTAATCTTGTATAATTGTTAATTTTCTCTCATTTCATCCTGCAGTTGGGAGGAATAGAAATAAAAGGATGGAGAAAGAAGAAAGAATCCGTTCTTCACTGTTTTTAGGTTTTTCGTTTTTCAGAAGGCTGTGAGGATTTTATTAACACTGATTTCATTCCAAAGTTCATCGCCCAAAAAGTGATAGCCAGTGATATTTGACTTTTCTCTTATCTTTTATAGATATATTTGACAGGATTTGTTCAAGTAAAAAATAAAAGTTTGTTTTAAATGAATAAGCTGAAATATGGGCAGATTGTTTTTAGATAAATAATCCTGACTCAAATCTCTCTTTTACCTCTTTGTTTTGGCCCACCTTACCTTCATTGAAAGGGATCACTTTCCACCATTTGGTAAGCCTATTTTTAATTATTTTATTTCAGACAAAATAAATTAAAACATCAAATTTAAAATAATTTTTGTAAATAGAGAGATAGAAGCCAAGACTTTAAAGCTGTGCTGTCCACTATATTAGTCACTAGCCATGTGTGGCTATTGAGCAGTTGGAATGTGGCTACTCCAATTTGAAATATGCTACAAGAATAAAAATAATGTAAACTATCTCACTTATAATTTTTATACTGATTACATATTGGAATGAAAATATATTGAGTTAAACAAAACATAGTATTAAAATTATTTTTGCAAATTTCCTTTTACTTTATGTATATTGGACAGTGCTGCTCTGCAATATGTTTTTTTGTTTTTGTTGGGTTTTTTTGTTTTAAAGATACTGAGATTACATAAAAGTCATAAAAAATATACAGATTCCCACAGGCCCCACTCCCCACATGCTCCCACATAATCAACATTCTTCATTATTGTGGTACATTCCTTGCAATTGATAAACGCATCCTGGGGCATTGCCACTGAGCATGGCATTGTAGTTTACACTCTCTCCAACACAATTCTGCAGGTTATGGGAAGATATATAATGGCCTATATCTGTCATTGCAGTGTCATTCAGGACAATTTCCAAGTCCCAAAAAAGCCCCCATATTACACCTGTTTTCCTCTCCCTGACCTCAGAGCCTCCAGTGGACACTGCCTACACATCAATGTTGTAATTTCTTCCATTGCTAGAATCAGAATAAGTCTATGGGAGAATACCAGTAAGTCCACTCTAGTCCATAGTTCATTCTCCAGTCCTGAGGATTCTGGAATGGTCATGTCCACTCCACCTCTAATTGAGAGGGAGCTTCAATTCCATACAGCCGATGGATGGGAATCTCTTCCTTGCAGTTGTAGGCTCTCTCATTTCCTTGGTATGGTGGTTGTCCATCCTTACCTCCTTGTTAGCTGTACTGGGTGAGCCCAAGTAATTGGGGAGTAGGTGTTGCAACTCCGCTGAGGCTCAGGGCCCAGATGGCACATAGACAGCCCAAAGATTCAAGTCTCTTGGACATACACCTACCAACTCTAGCACCAAGTATGGGTTCAAATAGAAGGGACAGATGAGCCATGTGTAGGGAAGCCATAACTGAATCCAACTCTGTCACTCTCAGGAGCACAAACTCCAAAGTAGGGCCCACTGGCAAGGTACCAAATTCTGGAGCTATCTGCCCTGACCTAAGGACCTGGGTGTCTCCAGAGCCCTCAGGAGCCCCACTATTTGGGGTAGTATGCACGTTGGCAGTCTATGAGATCTTGCTGAGATGTGCATAAGATTAACCTCTGGAATGACCTCCGGATTCACTTTGAAGTCTTTTAACCATATAAACTCATTTGTCTTTACCCTTTCCCCCTTTTATTTGAGGTCTTTTTCCAGTTGCATTGCTAGCTGGTGCTTGGTAGCAATCCCTCGGTGCCAGGGAGGCTCATCCCCAGAAGTCATGTCCCATGTTGCGGGGAAGGTAATGCATTTATATGCTGAGATTGGCTTAGATAGAAGCCACATTTGAGCAACAAGGAGGCTCTCAGAAGGCAACTCTTAGGCACTCCACAACACTAGGCTAAGTATCAATTTCAAGAGCAAAGGCACACAAGCATAGTCATCAATATCAAGAGCCCATCAACGGACCATCCTCCTTTACCAGTCATTGCCCCTGCACTTGGGGGACTGTTGCTGCTCCATTAGGGAACATGGCAGAGCTCTTCAGGATGGGAATTCAATATTCTTTTGGTTATTGTGTGAATCTCCACCCACTGTGACAATGCCCCGTGAACATTTGAACACATTTATATACCATATACATATGTCCAGGTAAAGTTCTTCCTGTGTATCCCCCATCACTGACACCACACACCAATGATCCTCCCCTGCCCCAGTTGTAACCCTTCTGTGATCCAAAGCTTCTTCAAAAATGAACCCAATAAAATATCCAAATACAATTAATAGGAAAATGAAATAATAATGATAAGTTTAAATATAAGAAATAAAATACATAAAAATTTTTAAAAAACTAAAAATAAAATGAAATTTTAAAATTGGGATATTAAAAAATAATGAAAAATATTTAAAATTTTTTTTGACATTTTGCCTTTCATCACTGTATTATCTGTTGTCCTGTATGTACAGTGACATTTTCTTTCATTTATTCCCCAGTGTCTTACTTTTTTTCATTTTGTTTCAAAAAAGTTTTAGGTCACAGTAAAGTCATATACAGAATACAGGGGACTCCCATATACCCAAAATCCTCCCCGTTTTCCCCCTTCCCATATTAATACCTTTTTATAGGTGGATGGTACATTTGTTACAACTGACATACAAATAGTGAAACATAGCTACTAACCATGGTCAATGGTTTACATTATGGTTTACATTTTAGACCGTATACTTTTATAAATTTTGATGGTATTTAACATGGCCTGTGTCCATCACTGCAAGATCATGGAGACCACTTCCATTGCCCAATAAATACCCCCTGTTCCATCTATTCTGTTTCTCCCTCCCCCTCCCCTCGGGGCCCACAGCGACCACTCAGCTTCACTACTTGGAAGACAAGATTCATAGTTACTTGCAACAACACTGAGGTCTTGACACACTGGTTTGTCCTCCCCTATTAGGAACTGCCCATGCTCTCAAGAGACTCCCGCCCCTCTGTTTGAGAACATATTGGTCCTCCCCAGGATGGGAGCCCAACTCCTTCTTGCTCATTATATGGGTCTCCACCCACTGATACAACGCATCATGACAAAATGATCACTTGCACACTACCTAGAAGCCTGCCCCAGGTGTCCCCTGTCCCAAATGCCCGCCCATCCAACTCCCTAAACCAGTAACCCTTCCTTGTCATATTGCCTTAAGAGCTTTCCCAACTTTGTACTTTCAACCACATACCTGCCAATCCCCAATGTTCACCTGGTCCTTCCCCCAATCTTCCCCCCAGTTCCATGGACCATCCAACCCATCCTCCCCACTCTACCCACCTGTCAAACCTGCACCGCCCAACCCAATAGTATCAGTACACTCCTGTCATATCACTTCAATGCCCAACTACACACTTCCATTTTATCATAGATAACACACATATAGACATTGGCTCACAACCTTCTCCCTTTCTATTTCCTGTAATCCTATCTTTCAGACAATAGCTCTCTAAGTCTGCTCAATTTGCTTAGTTCATATCAGTGAGGTCGTGTAACATTTGTCCTTCAATACCTGGCTTGCTTCACTCAACATAAGGTCCTTAAGATTCATCCATGTTACCTGTGTGTTAGCACTATATTCCTTCTTACAGCTGAGTAATATTCCATTGTATGAATGTACCACATTTTTTTATCATTCATCTGTTGATGGACATTTACGTTGATTCCAACTTTTGGCAATAGTGAATAATGCCACTATGAACATTGGTCTGCATATATCTGTTCGTGTCCTTGCTTTCCATTCTTCTGGCTATATACCCAGCAGTGGAATTGCTGGATCATATGGAAGTTCTATAGATAGTTTTCTGAGGAACAGCTAAAGTGTCCTTCACAATGGCTGGACCATTCTACATTCCCACCAGCAGTGGATGAGGGTTCCCATTTCTCCACAGCCTTTCCAACACTTGTAGTCCTCTGTTTTTTTAATAGCCGCCAGTCTAATGGGTGTAAGATGGCATCTCATTGTAGTTTTGATTTGTATTTCCCTAATAGCTAGTGATATTGACCATCCTTTCATGTACTTTTTAGCCATTTGTATTTCTTCCTTGGGGAAGTGTCATTTCAGGTCACTTGCCAATTTTTTTTTAATTGGTTGTTTGTCTTTTTCTTTTTGAGATGTGGGATTTTCTTATATATGGTGGATATTAGGCTCCTATCAGGTATATGTTTGCCATATAAAATTTTTAATTTTAAGGAGATCCCATTTATTTATTTTTTTCTTAGGCTGCTCGTGCTTTGAGTATGAAGTTCATGAAATCATTTCCTATTATAAGGTCCTGTAGATATTTCCCTACATTATCTTCCAAAGTCTTTATGGTCTTGGCTCTTATATTTAGATCTTTGATCTATCTTGAAGTGATTTTTGCATAAGATGTGAGATGGTGTTCCTCTCTCATTCTTTTGGATATGGATATCCAGTTCTCCAAGCACCATTTGTTGGAGATGCCATTCTCTCCCAGTTGAGTGGGCTTGGTGGCCTTGTTGAATATCAGATGACTGCGTATGTGAGGATCTGTATCAGAACTCTCTCTCTCAGTTTGGTTCCATTGGTTGGTATGTCTATCCTTGTGTCAATACCATGCAGTTTTGACCACTGTAGCTTTCTAGTATATTTTAAAGTCAGATAGTGTGATTCTTCCTATTTCATTTTTCTTTTTCAATATATCTTTGACTTTTCGGGGCATCTTGCCCTTCCAAATAAATTTCATAGTTGGTTTTTCCAATTCAGTAAAAAATGCTGTGTTGATTTATATTGGGATTGCATTAAATCTGTAGATTAGTTTGGGTAGGATAGACATCTTAATGATGTTTAGTCTTCCCATCCATGAACAGGGAATATTCTTCCATTTATATAAGTCTTCTTTGATTTCCTTTAACAGTGTTGTGTAGTTTTCTATGTATAAGTCAGTTACTTCTTTAGTTAAATTTATACCTAGGTATTTGATTCTTTTAGTTACTATTGTAAACAGTATTTTTTTTCTTGATTTCTTCCTCAGATTGCTCATTATTGGTGAACAGAAATGCTTCTGACTTTCACACATTGATCTTATAACGTGTGAACTTACTGAACTCATTTATAAGTTCTAGAAGCTTTGTTGTAGATTTCTCAGGGCTTTCTATGTATAGGATCATGTCATCTGCAAATAGTGAAATTTTTACTTCTTCCTTTCCAATTTGGATGCCTTTTATAGCTTTTTCTTGCCTCAGTGCTCAAGCAAGTACTTCTAACACAATGTTAAATAGTATAGGTGATAGTGGGCATCCTAGTCTTGTTCCTGATCATTGAGGGAGAGCTTTTAGGATTTCACCATTGTATATGATGTTAGCTGTGGTTTTTTCATATATAGCCTTTATCATTTTCAGAAAGTTTCCTTCTATTCCTATCTTTTGCAGTGTTTTGATCAGGAAAGCGTGTTCTATTTTGTCGAATGCTTTTTCTGCATCTATAGAGATGATCATGTGATTATTTTTTTCTTTTGATCTGTTTATGTGGTGTATTACATTGATTGATTTTCTTGTGATGAAACATCCTTGTGTACCCGGGATGAAACCCACTTGGTCATGGTATATAAATTGTTTGATGTGTTGTTTCATACGATTAGCAAGTATTTTGTTCAGGATTTTAGCATCTAGGTTCATTAGAGACATTTGTCTGTAATTTTCCTTCTTCTGGTGTCTTTGTTTGACTTTGGTATTAGGGTGATGTTGGCATCATAGAATGAGTTAGGCAATGTTCCTTCTACTTCCATTTTTTGGAATAGTTTAAGCAGGATTGGTGTTAATTCTTTCCCAAATGTTTGGCAGAATTCACCTATGAAGCTCTCTGGTCCTGGGCTCTTCTTAGTTGGGAGGTTTTTGATGACTGAGTCTATCTCCTTACTTGTGATTGGTCTGTTGAGGTCATCAATTTCTTCTTTCATCAATGTAGGCGGCTTGTGTGTTTCTAGGAATTTGTCTATTTTCTCTAAATTAGCCTTTTTTTTGGCATATAATTTTTCAAAGTATCTTTATATGATACTCTTTATTTCTGTGGGTTCAGTGGTGATAGCCCCTTCCTCATTTCTTCTTTTGTGTATTTGCATCTTCCCTCTTTTTTCTTTGTTAGTCTAGCTAAGAGTTTGACATTTTTATTTATCTTCTCAAAGAACCAGCTTATGGTTTTGTTTATTTTTTCTAGTGCTTTCTTATTTTCTATTTCATTTAGTTATGCTCTAATGTTTGTTATTTCCTTCTTTCTACTTCCTTTGGAGTTAGTTTGTTATTCTTTTTCAAATTTCTCTAGATGTGCACTTAGGTCCCCAATTTTAGCTTTCTTCTTTTTTGGTATATTCATTTATGGCTATGAATTTCCCTCTCAGTATATCTTTTACTGCATTCCATATGTTTTGATATGTTTTGTTGTCATTTTCATTCATTTCAAGGTAGTTACAGATTTTTTTTGAGAGTTCTTCCTTGACCCACTGTTTCTCTAAGAGTGTGCTGTTTAACTTCCATAGCTTTGTGCCTATCTGGTTCTCTGGCCCTTACTGATTTCCAGCTTCATTCCATTTTGGTCAGAGAAATTACTTTGTATAATTTCAATCTTTCTGAATTCATTGAGCATTTTTGTGGTCTAGCCTGTGATCTATCTTGGAGAATGATCCATTTGCACTCAAGAAGAATGTATATCACCCTGTATTTGGGTGTAGTGTTCTGTATATGTCTATTAGGTCCAGATCTTCTAATGTATTGTTCAAAGTGTTTGTTTCTTTATTGATTCTCTGTCAAGATGTTCTGTCTAATGGTGGTAAGGGTGTACTAAAGTCCCCCACTATAATTGTAGAGGCATCTGTTTCTCCACTTAGTTTTTCCAGTGTTTGACTCATGTATTCTGAGGCACCCTGGTTAGGTGCATAAATGTTTATGATTGTTCTTTCTTCTTGAAAGATTACCCCTTTTACTAATATATAGTGTCTGTCTTTGTCTCTTAAAATAGTTTTACAGTTAAAGTCTATTTTGCCTGATATTAATATAGCTTCTCCTGCCCTTTTTTGGTTATTGTTTTTTTTTGTAAGTTTTCCAGCCATTCACTTTTAGCCTCCTTGAACCCCTGGGTTTAAGGTGAGTTTCTTGTAGACAGCATATAGATGGGTCATATTTCATTATCCATTCTGCCAATCTGTATCTCTTGACAGTTGAGTTTAATCCATTAATATTCAGTGTTATTACTCTCAAGGAATTACTTACATTAGCCATATTTTTGGGGGGTTATGTATGCCATAGGTTGTTTTTATTTCTCTTTTTGTCCTTTTAGTTGTTCTTACACTCTCCTCTAACTCTTTCTCCCCTGTTTTTTCCTTTCAACCTGCAGAACTCCCTTTAGTATTTCTTGAAGGGCTGGTTTCTTATTGGCGTACTCTCTTAATTTCTGTTTATCTGTGAATATTTTGAACTGTCCATCATTTTTGAATGCTAGCTTTGCTGGATAGAGAATTCTTGTCTGGAAGTTTTTTTCTTTTAGTACCTTAACTATGTCATACCACTGCTTTCTTGCCTCCATGGTTTCAGATGAGAAATCAGCTCTTAATCTTATTGAGCTTCCCTTGTATGTAATTGTTCTCTATTCTCTTGCAGCTTTCAGTATTCTCTCTTTGTCTTGAACATTGGACAATTTGAAAAGTATATGTCTTGGAGTAGGCCTCTTAGGATTCATACTGTTTGGGGTGCGCTGCACTTCCTGGACATGTACATCCATCTCCCTCAATAGGGTTGGGAGGTTTTCATCCATTATTTCCTCCAACACTCCTTCTGTTCCCTTACCCTTCTCTTCTCCCTCTGGGATGCCTATAATGCATATGTTTGTGTGTTTTGTGGTGTTGTTCAGATCCCTAATTCCCTGATGGATTTTTTCTATCTTTTTATCTATCTGTTCTACTATCTGCTTGATTTCAAATGTACTGTCTTCCACATCACTATTTCTGTCCTCTGCCAGTTCAAATCTGGTGTTATGTGCTTCCAGTATATTTTTTATTTCTTGGATTGTGCCATTCATCACCATCATATCTGTTATCTTTTTATGTATGGTTACAATTTCTTCAATATGTTCTCCCAGTGTCTTCTTAATATCCTTAATCTCCCCCTTCACGTCATTAAATTGGTCTATGATATTTGTTTGGCCACTTTGATTAGTTGTTCAATGCTCTGCATCTCTTCCTGGTATTTAGTTTGTTCTTTGTACTGGGCCATGTCTTCCTGTTTCTTAGTATGGTTTGTAATTTTTTGTTGCTATCTGGTCATCTTTTTATCTTGATGGGTTTATTCAGTTGATTAGCTTCTCTCTCTATTCTAGTGTTTTATTTAGTTGCTGTTTTGTGTGTGTGTGTTCTTTTTGACACTTTTTTCCTCTTAATCTACTTCTTTGCTGTTGTCCCTGATCCCTTGAAGGAAAAAGATTAGGGCCAGAGAAAGCAAAAGAGGTAAGAAAAGAAAAAAGATAATAGCAATAATAATAGTAAATGTTAGAAGAGGAACCTTATAAGACCTTGGAAAATGAATATTTAACTCATGAAAGCAGTTCAGAGTAATAGGAATAAAAAAGTGGTGTACCAACCATGAAATGGGAAACTGAATAGAGAAAAATATATAGTGTGTATTCAAAGGCCAGAATGATGAGGAGAGAGGGAAATAGAATAGAAAAGACAAAAAGAAAGAAAACAGGATAAACAAAATAGAAATAAAAACCAGAAAAATTGAGGACTAAACAAAGAGAGGTGGAATGTAAGAATAACAACAGAAAGGGGAAGGAAGGTGAGGGAAGGAAGATATACAAAATCAGTATGTATAGAAAAGGGGAAATCAAGGAAGAAGAAACACAACAAAGAAAAAGCAAGCCAACAGCACCTAGTTAAAAAGGAGGGGGGAAGGAAAGAAAAACAAACAAACAAACACACAGGCAAGCAATCAAACAAAAACTAAGGAAAAATAGCCTTCCCTCTTAGGCCCCTGAGGAGCTTCTCAGGGTGCGGGTGTTTATCAATCAATTACCCTGCAGCCTGCCCTCTGCAGGTTTTGAAGCAGGTTTTAGCGAGTAAACTAAGTTAAAATTTTTTTAAAAGTAACTTTTTTTTAGGAAAATTAAGAGACCCAAGAGAAGTTGTAGCCGTTTGGCAATTTGATGTAATTATGAATTCCAAAAATATAATTGGATCATGCTTGTAAACTGATCTGTTAATCTGGACATGATTAAGTTATGATTAGGGCGTTGACTGGGCCACATCATTAGGGCGATGAGCCCCACCCCTGGGTGGGGGAATCGAATATAAAAGGCGAGGCAAAGGACAGAGGGAGCAGGTTTTTGAGAAGCAGTTTTGATGCTGGAGTTTTGATGTTGGAGAGAAGGCCCCAGGAGAAGAGAAGCGAGCCGATCGCCTGATAGACTACAGCTGACCTTGTGGAGGAAACAGAGGAGCTAAGCCCAGAGAGAAATGCAGCCCTGGGAAGAGAGGAACCCAAGGAGCCTGAACTCTGGCAAATGTCGGCAGCCGTCTTGCTCCAACACGTGGCAATGGACTTTGGTGAGAGAAGAAACTTACGCTTTCTAGCCTGGTAACTGTGGACTTCTACCCCAAATAAATATCCTTTATAAAGACCAACCAATCTCTGTTATATTGCATTAGCGCCCCTTTGGCTGACTAATACAGAAGCTAATACAAAGATAATGTCTATGTTCTCCCTGTCCTAAAGTATCAGCTGGATGTTTGATATCCCAGTGGATCACTACTCTAAGAGGAGCTGGGAATTGAACTAGGGACCTCATATATTCAAGGCAGAAACTCCTGCACTGAGCTAAACTTTCTTGTTGGGTCAGTTAGCTCTTCAAAATGCTATCCAGTCACTCCCCCCTGCCCCCACCCCCCAGAAGGTTTAACTCCTTGCAGTTGGGTTGATTAGGAGCCTATCTGTCCCTGCCCCCTTTCTATTCTTTTTTTTTTTTTTAATTTATTTTTATTGTGGGTAAAAATCAAAATTTTCACAATACATACAAACATTTGCAAAATGACATATAAATATATATGCATATATGTGTATTTGCTTACAAAAATGTTATTTATATATATAT
>JAKSZT010053809.1:4111996-4142407 GCA_026826555.1 Tolypeutes matacus
CTGAGTGGGAGAGAGTGTGGTCTACAGTGTGAACTGTGGTCTATGGTTGGTGGCAAGGCTTCAGGATGTGTAAGTTCATTGAGGGTGGTGGGCCACACTTGTGGGAGATGTTTGTGTGGGATGTGGTGGGAGGTGTGGGAGGTGGGCAACATGGGAATCCCAGTGGGTTCCGTGTAATATTTTGTATAATCTAAGCACCTCTTAAAATATATGTATATATATATATATATAAATAACATTTTTGTAAGCAAATACACATATATGCATATATATTTATATATCATTTTGCAAATGTTTGTAAGTATTGTGAGAATTTTGATTTTTACCCATAATAATAATAAAAAAAAAAAGAACCACTGATTTAAACTAAGAGCAGGCAAAGTAAGGAGTTACCCAAATAGAGTGATTTAATGGGCCCATAAGAACCCACCCAAATTCTTCCCCACCATCTATTCATTGTATGCTGATGTTCCACTCAATGAGCTTTTTCTTTTGATTAAGGTATTGTGTTCATATAACAAGTATAATTAAAAAACAGTATCTGCACATTTTAGACATTATGTATTAATGATTTATTTGGTAGTATCTATCTACTGGGTTTAGAAGAGACACTAATGAATAGAGGAAAGGAAGGTGGTGCTAAGAGGCTTCAGATTTTGCTGATCTACTTCACCTACCTACCTATTTTGCTGAAAATCACCTTAGCAAAGAGTAAGCAAATTCTTCAACAAATGATGGCTTTTATCTTCCCTCTTGATCTCTATCAGCCATCCTATACAAACATATAACCCAGATATTGCATGTTCCTTGCAAACACAGCCACAACAAGTCATAACTAAATCGTCTTCCCCAAGCTCCTCTTATAAGCTTTGGAGCAATTCCTTCTTCTCCTCCCTAGCAACTTTCATCTCTTGTTATTTGAAGCTACATCTAATGAAGAAACACCATCCAAATATTACATAAAGCTCATGGTTTCAAGCAAGATCTACCATTTTCAAGAACATTCAGGAATCCTACCTTAGAGATTAATTTAATAAGTAATATTTGGTCCTCAGCGGCTTTTCAATAGTCTTAAAGGATAAATGATGGTTTTTGTATAGATAAGCTAAATCAGCAGTTCCCAAATTTTGCTGCACCTTGCTATCACCTGGGGAGCTTTAAAAAATCTGCCTGGCTCTTACCATGAGACATTCTGATTTAACTAGCATTGGATACAAACTGGGTATCAGGATTTTTTTTTTTAATTTTATTCTTAAAGATTTAGATTACAGAAATGTTACATAAAAAATAGGATATATTTGTTATAATTGACTTCCTTCATTAGTGTGGTATAATGCTTCAATATGTGCTCATCAGTTGTAAAAAATGTACTACACTAATGAAGGATGTTGTTAATGTGAGAAGGTGTGGGAGGAGGTGGGGGTGGGCATATGGGAATCCCCTATATTCCTATATTTTTATGTAACATTTATGTAATCTAAAGCTTTTTTAAAAATAAAAATTAAAAATTAGAAAAGTAAAATAAAAAATATATACAAGATTCTCATATGCCGCACTCCCTCTTCCTCCCACACTTTTCAGCATTAACAACATCCTTCATTAGTGTGGTACATTTGTTACAATAGATGAACACATATTGAAGAATTGTTACTAACCATGGACTATAGTTTACATTATAGTTTATACTCTGCCCCACACAATTTAATAGGTTATGAAAAAATGTATAATGGCCTGTATCCATCATTGCAATGATATCCAGGGCAATTCCAATGTCCTGAAAATGCCCCATGTTACACCTATTCTTCTCTCTCCCTCTCCTCAGAACCTCTGGCGGCCACTGCCTTTATATCAATGATAAAAGTTCTTCCATTGCTAGAATAATAAGTCTATAATAGAATACTAATTCTACTTTAGTCCATTGTTCACTCCCCAATCATGAGGATTCTGGGATGGTGATGTCCACTTTGCTTCTAACTGAGAGGGGGCTTAGATTCCGTGGGGCAGATGAATGGAACTATCTTGCTTGCAGTTGCAGACACTCTCTCTTCCTTGGGATGAATGTTGTCCATCATTATCTGGTATCAGGATTTTTTTAAATCTCCCCTAAGTGATTGTAATGTGCAGCAAAATTTGGGAGCCACTAGAATAAATCCTCAAGATTATCACTTTTTTCTGTGTATTTTGAGTTTTTCCTGTTTTGTTCTGAGTAAGCCATATGCAGTTAGGGTATGTGTAATGCATCATTTCAGCCTTTTTGGTAAGGGTATAGTTTTTCATTATTTGCAATATGATTAGCCTTCCATTAAATTTCTATTACCATTTATCTTCATTATTAATGTTAATTATCCCCCAAACTAGATACACCTGTGAGCAAATTAGCCCTCCAAAACAGGACATTTACTTGCTACAATAGCTCTCCCATGACCTGAGAAGACCAATTTGAATTTTCCTTCCAGTTCTTTACTCCTACTTGAGGATATAAGGGTCAGGAAAAACATCTGGAATGGGATGGACTGCAGTGAAGATCTCTCTTTAATCAATGATCCTGAGGAGCTGCTCCTGCTCAGATCCTTCAACTGTCAGGAATATTCAATTAATCTCTGATAAAAATCAGACTGCAACTTTAGCCTTTTATCCCCTCATTAGTGTTAACTCTAATTCTGGTTTATAGGACTGCTTATGGGGGTCAGGTTGTGAATTAATATATCTTTTTATGTAATATAATAACCTAATACTGATTCAAGGTATAGAAGCCTGAAATTTTTTAGTGAGGTGGGATTTTAGAGCTCATTTAAACCACCACCACCTCCCTCCTTTTACAGATGATGATACCAAGACCCAGGGAGAGAAATGGACTTGCTCATTGAGGCATTCAGCAAGTTTTGGGAAGATTCCGGATTAGAATTCATCCAGGTTTCCCTGTTCTAAAATATCAGAGAAAGACTGATAAGTGCAAAAACTTTAAGGTGAATGTGAATGAAGTATAGAGAGCAAAATGAACCATAGTACCAAATGAGGCTGAAGATTCAGGTACAGTGGACAAGATCATTCATGGACTTTTAGGTCACAGTATAGAGTTTGGTCTTTATCCCAAAATCTATGGCAATCCTTTGAAAACTTTTAAGCTGAAGAGAGGATATTATCTGATTAATATTATGAAATATCACTCTGTCATGTCACCCTTCTGATGAAAATCATCCATAGGCTTTCCATTACACTAAGGGGGAGAAACCCAAGTCCTTACCGTGAGCTGCAAAGCTCTGACTCCAGGCTACTTCTCTACTTTCTTCCTTGTTGGCTCTGCTCAATCCACACAAGCTTCCTTGCTATACATAAAAAATGCCAAGTTTATTCCCACTTGGACTTGCTGTTTATTCTTCCTGGAATGCTCTTTACCCGAATGCTTGCATGGCTCACTCCCTGTCTTTGTTCAGATCCTGCTCAAATGTCATTCCTCAAAGAAGCCTTCCCTGACAAGTTCATATAAAATAGCACTTTCTGACACTATTCCTGTGCTTGTTTAGTTTCTCTTCAAGGCATTACCAATACCTAACATTTTATTAGCTATTTGTTTATTGCTTTCCTCTTCCAATAGAAAGTAAGGTCTATGAGGGTAGGGTCTTTGTTTTGTACACTGTTATATTACCAACCTTTAGAACAGAGCCTGAGATATAGTGGGTATTTAATATATATTGATTGATTGAATGAATGAATGAATAAATTAAATGACTGCAGAGTGAAGTACAGATTGGAAGGGGGCTAAAGTGAATGTAAGGAGACCAGTTAGGAGACTATTTCAGTATTCCAGATGAAAGTTGATGACAGCTTGGAATGGGATGGTAATGGGAGAGGTGGTAAGAATGAATAGCTTAGAAAAATATTAGGGCAGATAAAATTGAGAACTTAGTGATGGATTGGATGCAGCAGATGAAAAGGGGGGGGAGTATCAAGGCTGACTCCCATGTTAATTGGTAGGATCTGTTTGTACAGTGTTTCCCAATGAATTTCCAGCAAGCATAATATTTTGATTCATGTTTAACTATTCTAAAATAGCATTTCCTTATTATGAATCATGCCCACAGATATTACTACAAAGCCACCATCAGAAAGACTAGGCTTGGCCTTGTTCTAATAGAAGACTGCATAAACTATCCATATTATCTGACAGCAGGCCCACATTCCCCATCCCATCTCCTGCCACCACACACCATGGCTAACTATACACATTTGCAGTACAGTTGGAGCAAAAGCAGATCAACCAGGCCACATGAGGATAGCACCTTAATTTCACATTTGATCTACATAGAATCATCTACTGAAACCACATTATCCATTTAAAACAATAAAACAACTACAAACCTAGGGACACTCTACAAGATACCTCAGCATTACTACTTAAAACTGTCAAGGCAGATGCCCCAGGTGCACCCTTATCCCATATATCCCCCCATGCCCAACACCCTACACCAGTAAACCTCTCCTGCCTTATTTGCCAAAAGAACATTCCCAAAATTGTAGTTTTAACCACAGACCTGCAAATCCCTAGAGTTCCCCTGCTCCTTCCTCCATCCTCCCCTCAGTTCCATGATAGTCCAGCCCCCTCTCAGTTAGAAACAGAGTAGGCATCACCATCCCAAAATCCTCAAGATTGAGTAATGAACAATGGACTAAAGTAGACTTATTACTATTCTATTATAGACTTATTATTCTTCTAGCAATGGAAGAACTTTTATCACTGATATAAAGGCAGTGGCCACCAGAGGTTCTGAGGGGAGGGAGAGGGAGGAATAGGTGTAATATGGGGGTATTTTTGGGACATTGGGATTGTTCTGCATGATATTGCAATGACAGATACAGGCCATTATATATTTTGTCATAACCTACAAAATTGTGCAGGACAGTGTAAACTATATTGCAAACTGTAGTCCACAGTTAGTAGCAATGCTCTGATATGTGTTTATCAATTATAACAAATGTACCACACTAATGAAAGATGTTGTTTAATGGGAGAAAGTGTGGGAGGGGGAGGGGTTGGGGCATATGAGAATCCCCTATATTTTTATGTAACATTTATGTAATCTAAAGCTTCTTTAAAAATAAAAAAATAAAATAAAATAAAAAACTGTCAAGGCCATAGAAATAAGCAAAGTCTGAGAAACTGTCACAAATCAAGAGGAGCCTAAGGATGCAAGAAAGCTAACTGTAATGTGGGATCCTGGAACAGAAAAAACATTAGAGAAAAGCTAAGGAAATCTGAATAAACTATGGACTTTAGTTAATAGCAATTTATCAATATTGTTTAATTAATTGTGACAAATGTGTCATACTAATGTAAGCTGTTAAAAATAGCAGAAACGGTATGTAGGTATGGTATATGGGAACTCTCTGTACTGTGTAATTTTTCTGTAAATCTAAAACTATTCCAAAATATTTTCTAAAAACTACACATTAAGCACACACACATACACACGCATTTGCTTTGCATGATATCATTCTCTTAAGTGATTTCTAAAAAGTGCTGGTTTTTATAAACACTTGATCTTTTCAGACATAGTACTTAAAAATTCTGAGAATGTCAAGGTAAAAGCTGTAAGACGTTTTTTCCATCGGTAGGGGAAAAATTAGAAGAAAAATTGAATATAATTCCTACTTTTCCATCTAGAATTACTAGAATACTGTGCAATGTCTAGGATTTGAAGTTATATATGATTTTGCTTTGTTTGGGGGAGGTCGTTTGTATATTACTGCTATCCAATAATTGTTCACTATCACCTCATCTCTAGAAATAGACTGCTCAATAAATATAGAGGTTTTTCTGCTAAATTGGGATGTACATAGGTAAGCAACTGAGAACAGCAATTATGTTAAATTATTTTCTAATTTAATACACACCCCACAACTTCACACACATACACATACACATATATACACACACACAATTTAGTGGAGGGTAAGGGTAATGCAGCAAGGGGAGAACATTAAAAAGTTAGAGGAAAAGCCCAAAGCAGCACTAATAAGAGAAGTAAAAATTTTCAGACCTAGACTAAACCCTAGAAATCATCTGATCCCAAATCCTAATTGTGCAGTTGAGGAACCTAAGACACTTAGAGATTAACTGATTCGCCTGGAGTCATAATACTTAAATGCTCTTTCAGTAACACCATGCAGTCTCACTTCACTCCTACTCTTTAGTTTTGTCTACAAATATAGCCAATAAATTATTTACAAATCAGTAAAAAAAAAAAAAGTTCATCTAAATAGCTTGACTTCTGTTTATTAAACAACTTAGGAATAACATTATGCATAGTAGAAGGTTCCATAAAGCAACCTGATTATGAACAGCTGTGGTGCTTGATTCTTTTCATAAAGCCTGACCTCACCATAAGAATAAGAACTGGATCCATGAATGAAAAACAAGAGGAATCAAAAAATACACATTCCAACTCAACAATAAAAAGACAAACAGCCCAATTAAAAACTGGTAAAGTACTTGAATAGACATTTCTCCAAAGAAGCTATACAAATGACCAATAAGCTTATGAAAAGATGTTAACCTATTAGGGACGTGCAAATCAAAATGTTCATAGCAGCTTTATATGTTCATATATAGCAGCATCTATATGTTCACACCAGGGTTATTAACAAAGCCAAAAGGTGGAAACAACCCAAATGTCCCTGAACAGATGAATGGATAAATAAAATGTGCTATATTAATGCAATGGAATACTATTCAACCATAAAAAGGAATGAAGTTCTGATACATGATACAACATGGATGGACCTTGAAACCATTATGCTAAGTGAGATAATCCAGAAACAAAAGACAAATATTGTGTGCTCCAGTTATATGCAATACCTGGAATAAGGAAAAGCATAGAGACCTAAAGTAGATTTGAGGTTACCAAGAGCTGGGGGGGAGGGGTAATGGGGAGCTATTGCTTAATGGCTAAACAGTGATGAAAAAGTTTTAGTAATGGAAGTCATTGTAGCACAGCATTGTAAAAGTAATGAATGCCACCGAATTGTAGAGTCAAAAATGGTTAAAATGGCAAATTTTGTGTTTTATATATATATGTTACCACAATAAAAAGAAAATTTAAAAGCTAGTGGTCAGTGGAAATGTTCTGCATTACCCTACATTACCTTGCATTACCTTTCAGTGATGGACACAGGATATGGTAAATATCATAAAAATTTATAAAAGTGTACAGTCTAAAATGTAAACCATAGTGTAAACCATTGACAATGTGTGGTAACTATGTTTCACAATTCATATATCAGCTATAACAATGCTACCTTCCACATATAAAAAGGTACTAATATGGGAAGGGAGGAAAGAAGGAGGATGTTGGGTATATGAGAGTCTCCTGTATTCTGTGTGTGACTTTGCTGTGACCTAAAACTTCTTTGAAAACAAGATGAAAAATAGTGAGACACTGGGGAATGAGAGGGGGAAGGTGCCACGGTATAGACTGGACACCAGATAGTGCAGTGATGAAAGGCAAAATGTCAAAAAAATTTTTTTTTTATTTTTCAATTTTTTAATAACCCAATCTTTTAATCTAATTTATTATATTTTTAGTTTTTTAAAATTTTTATGTATTTTATCTCTTACATTTAAACTTATCATTATTATTTCACTTTTCTATTAATTGTATTCAGCTATTGTAATGGCTTCATCTTTGAAGAAGTTTTGGATCACAGAAGGGTTACAACTGGGGCAGGGGAAGATCATTGGTGAGGGGTGCATGGGAGGAAGTTCACCTGAGCATAAATATAAGGTATTTTTAAATGTTCAAGTGTTCATGGGGCATTGTCACAGTGGGTGGAGAATCACTCATTAAATGAAAGAATACTGAATTCCCATCCTGGAGAGCTCTGCCACATTCTCTAAGGGAGCAGCAACAGTCCCCTAAGTGCAGGGGCAGTGACTGGCGAAGGAGGATGATCCACTGATGGGCCCTTGATATTGATGACTAGGCTTATGAGTCTTTGCTCTTGAAATTGAAACTTAGCCTATTGTTAGGGTATGCCTAAGGGTTGCCCCCTGAAAGCCTCCTTGTTGTTCAAATGTGGCCTCTTTCTAAGCCAAACTCAGCATATGAATGCATTACGTTCCCCCTAGTGTGGGACATGACTCCCAGGGATGAGCCTGCCTGGCACCGAGGGATTGCTACCAAGCACAAATTAGCAATGCAACTGGAAAAAGACCTCGAATAAAAGGGGGAAAAGGTAAAGATAAATGAGTTTATATGGCTAAGAGACTTCAAAGTGAGACAGGAGGTCATCCCAGAGGTAACACTTATGCACATCTCAGTAGGATCTCATAGACTTCCAAAGTGGATATCACTCCAAATAGTGGAATTCCTGAAGGCTCTGGAGATACCCAGGTCCTATAGTCAGGGCAGATAGCTCCAGAGTTTGGTACCTTGCTAGTAAGCTCTACTTTGGAGTTTGTGCTCCTGAGAGTGACAGAGTTGGACTCAATTATGTCTTCCCTGCACATGGATCATCTGTCCCTTCTATTCAAATTTATACTTGGTGCTGGAGTTAGTAGGTGTATGTCCAGAGACTTGAGTCTTTGGGCTGTCCATGTGCCAGCTGGGCCTGGAGCCTTGGTGGTGCTGCAACTCCTACTCTACACTTATTGGACTCACCAAGGACACCTGGCAGGGAGATGATGATGGACAACAGCCATCCTAAGGAATGGAGAGAGTCTGCAGTTGCAGGCAGGATAGTCCCATCCATCTTCCCCATGGGATATAAGCCCCCTCTCAATTGGAGTTGGAGTGAATATCACCATCCCAGACTCCTCAGGATTGGGGGAAGAGCTAAGGACTATAGTGGACCTACTGGTATTCTACTATAGACATATTGTGATTCAAGCAATGGAAGAAATTACAACATTGATGTGGAACCAGTGGCCACTGGAGGCACTGGGGGCAGGGAGAGGGAAAGGCAGCTGTAACACGGGGTCTTTTTCAGGACTTGGGAATTGTCCTGAGTGACATTGCAACAACAGATATAGGCCATTTTATATAAGCACATAACTATGGTCTATGCTTAATGGCAAAGCCCCCAGATGTGTTTATCCATTGCAATTAACGTGCCACACTAATGAAGGATGTTTATGTGGGAGGTTGTGGGAGGTGTGGGACGTGGGGCGTTTGGGAATCCCTATATATTTTTTGTAACATTTATGTAATCTAAGTATCTTTTTAAAAATTAAAAAATTAAAAAAAAAAAAGCTTGCTAAGGGTAGCAAATGTGCCTCAAGCAGTTGAGCTCCTGCTTCCCACATGGGAGGTCCCGAGTTCGGTCCCTGATACCACCTAAAAAAACAAAATAACAAACAAGCAAACAAATGGAAAAAAAAACAACTCATGGAGCCGATGTGGCTCAGTGGTTGAGTGCCAGCTTCCCACATTACGAGGTCCTATTCAATCCCTGGGCCTGGTACCTCAAATATATATACACACACACACACATATATATATATAAAGCTTACTAAAATCCTGCCTTGGGAAATCTTGGGAAATCTTGGGAAAATGGAGACCCTCAAGCAACGTTGTTTAGAGCAACATTTCTGGAGGACCAATTGGTAAAATGTAAGCATATATGTGTAAATATATATTTGTGTGTGTGTGTGTGTATGTGTATCCTTTGACCCAGCAATTTCTTCTAGAAAGATTTAAATAAGTACACAAGACAGAATAAAAATAAATAAATATAATTTCTAATCCAGACTTTGGATTTTATTCTATGGCTTGGACCTCAATACAGTTGTACCTCAGTTTCCTCCTTCGTTAAAAAAGAATAACAATTTCCTATCTCATTTGGGAGTCATGAAAATTACTAGAGCTTGATACCGATCTCATCTTTCCCATCTGAAGAGTTATAGGACTCCACATAGTGTTGTAAACACTCTTCCTAAGTGGGCTGCTCTCAGCAGCCTAGATTACTGTCTGTTCTTGTTAGTGACTCAGTGAGTAATTCAGTTGTTCACTGATTCAATCATGCACTCATAAAATACTTGGTTTTTCTTAAGAATTTTGGAAAATATAGTAGAAATAGCAAAGGACAGGCAGAAAATCAGACAAAGTGTTTTATGCCCAGAGCTGCCACTGCCTCTCATATGGCCTTCAACAGGTCACGTCCCCCATTTGTATAATGAAAAGGTTGGATTCCAATCCAAGCTTCTCTCTGCATCTGAGGATCCCTAAGGATCCTTACAGCTTAGACAAATGACTGTTGAATTCTATATTCATGCAACACCAAACAAAGGGAAAGTATAGATGGCATGTGGTCTTTTGTGTCCATATCAAGCTTTCAGATCAGCTACATAGTTCATTTCAACATGGGGGTTTCTGGTGCCTTTCACTGCTACATGACCCATACAAAGAATGCTGAGATAACTCAGGGAGGGAGGTGCAATGACACAAATTCAAAATCAATTAAGTGGCTTTGAAGTGATTAAATTATGTCCACCCCATAGTCTGTAAACTGAATGGAAGTGTGGAAAAGCGAATGAGTACGTTGTTTCTGCAGTAAAGATTGGTAATTACAAAATGGAATGTCTCAGTCAAGAGAAAACACTGATCCCATTCATATTTATAAACCTGGTATTTCTAAATCTTGTTTTTAAATTATTTTTTATTTTCTTTATTTTTAAAGAAGCTATAGATTACATAAATGTTACATCAAAAATATAGGGGATTCCATATACCCCATATAAAATCTCATAGTATTTACAGATATCTCCTGTCCATTCTGTTTCCCTAGAGAACCCTGACTAATGCACAAGGTCATAGAGCTAATTCTTGTGATGAGCAGTTATAGCTTTGTCCTGCCTCTTGTCAGCCATCCTGAAAATGGGCAGCATCCAAGAGCTCAAGGAAGAAGAGGCAATAATGTGGGGATCATTCAAAGTGTGGTCCCAGGTCCACCTGAATCAGAATCACCTGGAGATGAATGTTAAACTTGCAGATTCCTGGGTTCCACCCCAGACCTGCTGAATCAGAATCTTTAGGTCGTAATCTATAAACCCACATGTATTAAGATACTCTAGGTAATTTTGATGCTCACCAATGCTTGAGAACCACAAGTTTAGTGCAACTCATCCTCACAGTTGGAAAACAACCCTTAGTATTCTGCTATGGAATCCCCTCAGTGAAAACTCCAGGTCTCATTTGGTCAATCAATCTAAAGTATTTCACTGCCCAAATAAGGACCTGATCCTTTCACTGAACCTCAGGTTCCTTTCTCTAAATTACAGGTGATAATAGCACCTACCTCTTATGGGTTGTGGAGAAAATTAAATCACATAAGGGAACAAAGATGCATGTAGTGCCTGACACATGTAAACCATTCAATAAATTTTAGTAATCGTAATAATAAAAAATCAAACTGAAACCCTTCCAATCCTTATGTAGCTATGTTACCTCACTTCCTGCCACTTCCACCTGATAATTTGTGCTCCAGACAAAAAGATCAATTGGAATTTCCTTATACACCATGTTGCATTTTGTCTACACTTATGCTCTTCTTGGCCTGGAACATCACAGGATGCAGCTCCCTTACTTAGAAAACTCATACTTGATTGTCAAGGCATAAGTCATTGGCATCTTCCCTGGGAAGCTTTTACTGGACCCTTAAGTTAGGAGCCTCTCTGTTTTCTCAGCACCCTGTACTGTTTATCTATTTACTTGTTTGTTTACCTGTCTCTCTTTCTCCCATTGGAGATAAACTTCTTTGAGGTCATGGAAAGTGTGTTTTTTGTGGTTGTTTCTAGAGTTGTTCTTCATGTTATAGTAAATTTTAAAACATACAGAAAAGTACAAAAAATAATACAAAAATCACCCATGTTTCTAACTTTCACAAGTAACCATTGCTTTTTAAAATTTTTATTTTTTAAAAGATACTTAAATTACATAAATCTTACATAAAAAATGTAGGGGATTCCCATATGTGCCGCTCCCTACCCCTCCCACATTTTCCCACATTAACAACATCCTTCATTAGTGTGGTACATTTGTTACAATTGATGAACACATATTGAAGCACCGCCACTAAGTGTGGATTATAGTTTACATTATAATTTAAAATCTCTACCACATAATTTTGTAAGATAAGACAATATATATAATGGCCTGTATCTGTCATTGCAATGTCATTCAGACAATTCCAATGTCCCAAAAATGCCCCCATATTATACCTATTTTTCCCCTCTCCCTCCCCTCAGAACCTCCAGTGGCCACTGCATCCACATCAATGATAAAAGTTCTCCCATTGCTAGAATAACAATAACTCTATAGTAGAATACCTGTAAGTCTACTCTAGTCCTTCATTCATTCCCCAATCCTGAGGATTCTGGGATGGTGATGCCCATTATACCTCTAATTGAGAGGGGGCTTAGATCCCATGGAGCAGACGGATGGCACTATCTTGCTTGTAGTTGCACACTCTCCATGTTCCTTGGGACGGTCGTTGTCCATCATCATCTCATTGTTAGTTGTCCTAAGTGAGTCTAATGAACTGAAGAGTAGGTGTTGCAACTCTGTTGAGATTCAAGGCCTGACTGGCACATGGAAAGCCTAAAGTCTCTTGGACATACACCTATCAACTCTAGTACTAACTATAGGTTCAAATAGAAGGGGCAGAAGAGCCATGTGTAGGGAAACCACAACCAAGTCCAACTCTGTCACACTGGGGAGCATAAATTCCAAAATATGGTCCATTGGCAGGATGCCAAAATCCTGAGCTGTCAGCCCTGCCTGTGGTGTCTGGATGTCTCCAGAGCCCTCAGGATGCCCACTATTTGAGGCAATATTTACTGTGGCAGTCAATGAGATCCTGCTGAGATGTGCATAAGCTTAACCTCTGGAATGACCTCCCAACTCACTTTGAAATGTCTTAGCCATAAAAACTCATTTGTCTCCCACAGTGTGGCCCACCAACCTCAATGAACTTATATATCATTTTGCAAATGTTTGTATGTATTGTGAGAATTTTTATTTTTACCCACAATAAAAAAAAAAAAAGAAAAAAAAAACTCATTTGTCTTTACCCATTCTCCCTTTTGGTCAAGGTCTTTTTCCAGTTGCATTGCTAATTGGTGCTTGGCAGTAATCCCTCAGTGCCTGGGAGGCTCATCTCCGGGAGTCATTTCCCATGCTGGGAGGAAAATAATGCATTTATATGCTGAGTTTGGCTTAGAGAGAGGCCACATTTGAGCAACAAAGAGACTTTCAAGAGGTAACTCTTAGGGAAACTATAATACTAGGCTAAGTTTCAATTTCAAAAGAAAAGGTTCATAAGTACCGTCATCAATATCAAGGGCCCATCAATGGTCCATCCTTCTTCACTAGTCACTGCCCTTGTACTTAGGGGTTTCTTGCTGTCCCATTAGAGAATGTGGCAGAGCTCCCCAGGATGGGAATTGGATATTCTTTTGGTTATTGTGTGGCTCTCTACCCACCATAACAATGCCCCATGAACACTTGAACACATTCATATGCCTTATAGGTATGCCCCAGGTGAACCTCCTCCCATGCATCCTCCATCACTGTCACCCTGCACCGATGATCCTCCCCTGCCACAGTTGTAAACTTTCTGTGATCCAAAACTTCTTCAAAAATGAAGCCAACAAAATAACCAAATAATATTAATAATAAAATGAAATAATGATAGTTTTAAAAATGATAAATAAAATACAAAAAAGTAAAAAGAATTTGAAATTTTAAAAAATTAAAAAATAAATTTTGGCATTATGTCTTTCATCACTGTAAGATCTGTTGTCTTGTATGTGCAGTGACATTTTCTTCTATTTATTTCCCCAGTGTCTTATTTTTTTCATTTTATCTTCAAAGAAGCTTTAGTTTATAGAAAAGTCAAGTACAGAATATGGGGGATTCCTGTATACCCAACATCCTCCCCTTTTTCCCCTTTCCACTATTAATAACATTTTACATGTGGGTGGTACATTTGTTACAATTGATGTACAAATATTGAAGCATTGTTACTAACCATGCTCAATGATTTGCATTGTGGTTTACATTTTGGGCCATACACTTTTATAAATTTTGACGAAATTTAGCATGGCCTGTATCCATCATTGCAAGATCATGTAGCGCAATTCCAATGCCACAAAAATGCCCCGTGTGATGTTATGGGAGGTGTGGGAGGTGGGGAACATGGGAATCCCTGTAATTTTTGTGTAACATTTATGTAATCTAAGCATCTTTAAAAAAAAAAAAAAAAACTATAATATTGTGCCGTGCAAAGTGTAAACTAAAATGTAAACTCTAGACATGGTTAGTAGCAATGTTTCAATATGTGTTCATCAATTGTAACAAATGTACCACACTAATGAAAGATGTTGCTAATGTGGGAAAGTGTGGGAGAGGGAGGGAGTGGGGTATATGGGAATTCCCTATATTTTCTATGTAACTTTTATATAATCTAAAACTTCTTTAAAAATAAAGGAAAAAAATTTTTCAGTTGGCAAATACCAATGCAAATTAGATCTAATTCTTCAAGGTATTCTAGTAATAAAAACTGAAATGTCAGTATCTTTGAATGAAAAAAAAATGCCCCATGTTCCATCTATTCAATTCCTCCCTTCTCCTCCCCTCCGGACCCATGACAACCACCAAGCTTCACTCCTTGGAAAACAAGATTCATTCATAGTTACTTGCAACAACATTGAGGGCTTGACATACCGGCCTGCCCTCCTCTAATTAGGCACTGCCTATGCTCTTGAAAGACTCCTGTCCCTCTATTTGAAAACGTATTGGTCCTCCCCAGGATAGGAGTCCAACACCTTCCCGTTCATTGTGTGGGTCTCCACCCACTGATATAACACACTATGACAGGATGAACACTCACATACTCCCTGGAAGCCTGTCGCAGGTGTGCCCTGTCCCGCATGCCTCCCACATCCAACACCTTAAACCAGTAACCCTCCCCTGCCGTATTTGCCAAAATAACATTCCCAACGTTGTAGTTTCAACCATATACCCACAAATACCCAGAGTTCATCCACTCCCTCCCTGACCTCCCCCAAGTTCCATAGACAGTGCAACACCCCACCCTATCCCTTCACAAACCAGCACCACCCAACCCAATAGCATCACTGCACCACTATCATGACCATCCACTGCCCAACTACACCCTTCCACCTTATCATAGATTTTGCCCTTATGAGTATTGACTCACAACCCTCTCCTCCCTTTCTGTCTCCAGTAAACCTATCTTCCAGACTCTAGCTCTGTGGGTCTTCTCAATTTGCTTAATTCATATCAGTGAGGTCATGTCATATGTGTCCTTCAGTGCCTGGCTTGCTTCATTCAACATAAGGTCTTCAAGGTTCGGCCATGTTATCCCATGTGTTAATACTGCATTCCTTCTTACATCTGAGTAATAGTCCATTGTATGTATATACCACAATTTGTTTATACATTCATCTGTTGATGGACATTTGGGTTGTTTCCAACTTTTGGCAATAGTGAATAATGCCGCTATGAACATTGGTGTGCATATATCTGTTTGCGTCCCTGCTTTCAATTCTTCTGGGTATATACCCAGCAGTGGGATTGCTGGATCATATGGCAGTTCTATAGTTAGCTTCCTGAGGAACTGCCAACCTGTCCTCCACAATGGATGCACCATTGTGCACCATTAACATTTTGGCAGCTTTGCTTCTAGTCTTTTTGTATGTATTTCCTTTAAGAAATAAAAAGTTAATTTACTAAAAAAACCACTATTCATTGTTTCAGAATAGAATATTATAGGCAAAGGTTCAAACACTCCCATTATCTATTCTTTTTCTGCCTTTCCAATGATAACCAACCACTAATATAAGTTTGCTGTGCATCTTTCTGCTCTTTTTATATATGTGTTTACAAACATATCTGTATCCCTATAAAATATTTAGTATTGGCATGCACATCTTTTCAGGAATGTCATGTTGTTGTGTGCATCATTCTGACACTTGCCTCTTTCACATATAAATGCTTTTGAAATATATCCATTTTGATTCATGAAGGTCTTGTTAATTCATTTTAATTGCTTGATAATAATAAATTATATGGATGTACCCCATTTCATTTAACCATATCCCAATTAATAGACATTTAGGTTGTTTCTAAGATTTTGCTATTATAAAAAAATTGTTACAATGAACATGATTTTACTTCATGTCTCCGTGTATATGTGCAAGTGTTACTTTAGAAAAGAGACCTAGAAGTAGAACTGCTGGACTATAGGGTATGTGTATTTTTAGTTTAAATAGACACTGGCATATTGCTCTCCAGTGCAGCTGTTCAAATTTTATTCCCATCACCATTGTTCAAGAGTTGTCATTTCCCTCTATCTTTACAAATACTTGATGTTACCAGCTTTTTAAATTTTTTCAATATTATCAGAGAATACAGGTATCTCATTGCTGTTTTTGACCATGTCTTGTTAATCTCTATATCCCCAGCTCCTAGAAAGTACCTAGAACATGGTGATTGCTTGGTAAATATTTGCTCAGTTCTAATTATGATAATGTCACATTTGGGTCTGAGCCCTGGTCTGCTAATGCTTCAGAACACAACTATGTCTCTCCTTTCAGCATGAAACAGATAGAAATCCCGTTTTCCTCATCTCTAGGCAAACCTGTGAAGAAAAGGTAGAAGAAAAATGCAGTTGATATAATATTCTTCAGAAAATTACTATTCCCTAAGTGGCATTTACTGAATGATTCTCAACCTCTGGCTCAATTATCCTTTACAATCAAGTTAGGATCTAGCTCTTTCCATCTGGGAGCTAAGGGTACATATGAAAAGACAACAGGAGTGGGAAACAATGTATCTGTTCCCTTAGTGGCTCTGTTGAACCAGTGGAAAGGAGCAGGTTTGGTAGGAATGGTTTGGGTTTCTAGTGGTCTCTTGCTACAGGTACTATGAGCTCACCAAAACCTGTTTCCTTTTCCTTTTGGGCATACATCGAAACCGTATTTCCAACTATTTCCTGTAGTTAATTGTATTTGTGTGGTTGATGTCTGCCTCCTTGAATATGGGCAATATAATATATAATATTTCGTGTCCTGACCCATTAAAAAATCTTCTGTATAATATCTTTCATGTTCTATATCCTTCCAGATGGCTATACTGGAGAAAAACTCTAAAGCAACACTAAAAATCCTATGTTAAAGATGGTAGATCTATAAGATGAAAGGAATTTGTGTCCCTGAATCACAACTTGGAGAAGTGATATGAATAAGAAATAAACTTTATTGGATTAGTCTACTAAAATTTCAGAGTATATCTGTTATTGCAACTAGCATTTACCCTACCTAATATGGTACACTACACCTAGAATATTTGGCAACCTTTTCAGGAACACAAGTAACCAAGCATTTATAATCTCCAAGCAGGGATAGTTCATGTTCTTTTGCAAAAAGAGGCAAAAATGGCTGGCAATGTAGCTATTAGTATAATTTTTAGTCTCATAAGATGGAAAACAACAACAATTAATATATTTACCAATTTAAATGCTGTACAACAACCATTGAAAAAAAAATTCCCCAAAGACCCTAGGGCTGAAATAAGCAAGGTTCTTATAGGAGAAAATGTATCTAATCAGCTCTGGTGGCTAATCAAGTTATAAAATGAAAGAGGAAGACATTACTAGCAAGTTTCTTACAACTGTCAGACAAGAATTTAGTTTGATAGTGTTATAAATGAACAGTCTTCAATAAGCGCTGACACTGCAGTTCTCAGCAGAGAGGCTCCAGGCTGCTAAACTAGCTAGAGGCTGCAACACTGCAGCCTCTGATCTGAAGTCTGAAATCACACAGAAGATGGGCAGGAGTATAAAAAACAGCCAGAAATTGGGATACAGAGAAGAAAGGATTGAGAAGATGGAGAATCCTGTGTGTGTGTATGTGTGCGTGTGTGTGTGTGTGTGTAGCACTAGCCTGTCTGATTTATGATAGAAGTTCCCATATTTGAGTTAAGATTTTGCCCTTATTTCAGTGACATTGTTTTCCATTCAATGGTTCTTCGTCTACAAAAGCTTTCTTGACAAGCCAGTGTCTGTCTGATTCATCTCTGTATAGGACTACTCCTAGTACAGTGTAGATATATAGTAGGTTCTCAAATAATGGGGATTAGATGAATGACAAGGACAAAATATTTAGCAAAGCACTGGGGAAAATACTTTTCTAAAAGTCCCACAAGGCAAGATAGAGGGGTTACCACATAGTCTTTATTTAGGTCTTTGCAAGAATAAAGTCATCCATACATCTATGAAATATTTATTTTGTGCCTTGTCCATGCCATTCTCTGTGGTAGCACTGAGGAAAAGAAGAAACACACAATACATACCCTCAAGGGTAGTGAGGAAGAGATACAAGTCAGTAGATACCTAGAATACAACACAATATATTCTAATAAAGGAAAGGAAGTACATTGTGCTATGGAAGCAGAGAGGAGAGCCCTATCTTAACTTGGAAAATCAGAGTAGGTTTTTCAGAAGAGATTCATTGAACACCCACTGTGTGCCAGGCCCTGTGTTAGATACTGGGGTAACATAGTTTCCTGAGACACTGTTCCTTTTTTAGGAACTCTAGGAGCTCATGGGAGACACCAGGAAGACACATCCAGCCAATAACCCCAATGCAGTGGGACAAGTACTGAACAGAACATGTGCTGTAGGAACACAAAACAGGGAGCCACTAACTCTGAATGTTACTTAGCCTGTCTCTCCTAACTCAACTTCACTCATTCCACATCAGAGCAAGAAGTTTCAAATGGCAAAGTTCCAAGGATTGTGGGAAGATGGGGGAGTAGGAAGCTCCAGGAATCAGTCCCTCTACTGAAACAACTATTGAATTGGCAGGAAGTCTGAATCAACTATTTTGAAACTCTGGAGACTAGTGCAACATGTGCAGTATTCAAGGAAGAGTTGGAGGAAAAGGCTGGGAAATTGCTGTAAATACCAGTGAGTTTCACCCTCCCTGCAGAGGATACCATCCCCCATACCCCAGTCTCATGGCAGGCAGCAGTGGGGACTCCTGATGCAGCTTGCTGGTGACAGGGTGGGGTATAAAGACCAGTCTTCCAAACTGGGAGGTGTGTGTTCTGATCTTGATCAGCTACTTTATATCTTTGGGGGCCAACTCTTAGGGCTACCATTGTTCTAACCCCCCTCAGGCAAAATCAGCAGAAGAATCATAAAGAGAGCGCCCTTCCTCAAAACTAGGGAAAACAGTTAAAGGGCTGCAGTAACTGGGCAAATGCCAAATTAGGAAAATGCAGGGAAAAAAGCCGTAAGAAAATCTCCTGGCATACTTACTGTCCCTTTCCTCACTCTCTCCCTAATGTGGGGTGAAGTCAGCCTGCATTCCCATTGTGGGACCCTGGTGCTATTCCAGAGAGAGCAGAGTAACCCCTATGTGCATCCTGAGGTGCCTGGATATCACTGCCAATCTATTGGGTGGAAGTTTGAAAGACTGAACCAGGAAACTTGTCTCAGGCTTACCCCTCAGAAAGTGTCCCAAAGGTAGAGATGCTGATTGCAGACAGCTAAAACAGTGCAATAAACAATTCATTCAAAGCCCCCCCTGGGGGGGGCGCAAAGGACTACTTGCTTTAAGTCACACAATAGAGCACCCTGGAGGAAGTGAAAGTCTATTTCAAAGGAAGTAGAGGGGACTCTTGAAGTCCTGTAAACTGTAAACAGGGGAATTCTTAAGACCATGGTGCAAGCACAAGCCCAAAAAAAGCAGGCTCCACACAGGCCCAGATAAGACAGAGAGGACCCTGCACTTCACATTTGCCTCAGAATGATCACCTTGATAAGAGGGCTAAACTCTATTGGAGACCACCAGCAAAAACAGAGCCAATTTGCAAAGACAGTAATAAGGGCTTTTTCTTTGGTTTATTTGTTTTGGTTAGCTCTTGGCACTCAAGAAAAATCTCTATTGTATCACTAACTGTATATAAACTTAAGGAACAGACAACTCATGGACTGAAGTTTTAACATTTTAAATGAAGGGGAGACATTACTTCCCCCACAGAAATAAAAAGGGTTAAACATACTATGAAGAACTGTACACCAACAAATTAGATAACCTAGATGAAATTGACAAATTCCTAGAAACACATAAACTGCATACACTGACTCCAGAAAAAATTTAAAAATCTCAACAGACCAATACTAGTAAAGAGATTAAATCTGAAATTAAAAACTTCCCAACAAAGGTTATAGTGTATAAGATAAGGTCATGGTAGCTGCTATTAACAGGTAAACTCAACAAACCTCAATGACCAATACAATGAAAGTGTATTTCTTGCTCATGTAGTAGTTTGATTTGGGGGTAACTGGTGGAGACAATGGGGAGCTACTGCAGATTTTTGAGCAGAGGAGTGACCCAAGCAGAACCATTTTAAAGGAAGACCACCCTCTGTGGAATGGAATGAAGGATGTCTGGATACCTGGAGCTAGGTTAAATGAATGTTCTCTGAGCCCACCACTTGAGTTCCATTGACTTCTAGCTTCTGTGTTGTGCCCCATGGCTTCTCTCTCTGAGGCCTTCTCTATAAATTCTCTAGTAATAGGATTAAGACCCACCCTGATTCAGTTGGGCCACACCTTAACTGAAGTAATCTCATCAAAGGGAATTGGAGTCAAACATTTGCACCAAAGCTGTCAAGAGGAGTTGATTTCCCTGATGTCAAAGATTATTTTGAATGACTCAGGGGACACATCATACAGAGGCCAGACCCTCACACATGGAGGCTGACGGTCTCCAAGAAGTGGTTCCAGGGCCACGCCAGGTCCCTCACTGTCCTACTGGATGGCAGCTGTTTCCCCACCATACTGTCCTCAGCATCAAAACTGCCTCTGCCTGGGCAGTACACACAGGCTTGCTGGGCCCTGCCCACTTGATTTCCCTTTTTTCTTCAGAGACTGTCTGGCTGATTCATATTTTCCAAAAGGCCTAGTGACCATCCAATCTCTATATTGTTCCTATGCTTATGGCTTGGTTTTAAAAGTATTTTCAGCTTCCTTTTACTCTTTCCAGCTAAATTAATTTTCCAATCTCAAGTCCAAATTTATACCCAAATCACTCCTTCTGAGTTACTGGAGGCAAAGTGTTTCATGCTTTATTGTGTGGTTTTGGACTCTGAGGGTAGGACCTCCCACACTGCTTTCCATGGAGACCTGAGACATGAGGCCCTGAGACGTGAGAATGCAGGGATGGTGGAAGGGACCCAGGGGCCCATTCTAAAACCAGACAGGGCTTCTCTTGCCTTTAGCCCTCATTGCCCACACTGAGTGGCTTGTGATCTCCCTCTTTCCTTGCTATTGAGCTTGCAGATCCCACCTTGACACCTTTATCCTTATTTTGCCTGGAAAACTCCTCATTCATCCCTCAGGACTCAGCTTGGACAAGACCTGCTCCTGGAAGCCCACTTGGCTTTCCTGGCTTGGAGTGGATGCCTACCCCTCCCCCATGCCCCACACCTCTTGGACTACCCTCCATCCCAGTGGACACGTGTGTTGAAATGTCCTCTTTTCCTTGATTCCTCCTTCTCTGGAATGTGATACACAAGAGAAGAGCTCATCTGACACCTTCACCATCTGAATCTATCCTCAGGCATTCAGGAAATGCCTATTGGAATGAACGAGATATTTCTTGGCCTGAACACATATACTTTATATAGCTCCAAGGTTCACTGAAGAAGTAAATAGTCAGTCTGGGTATGTTGACTCTTCAATCCTATCGAAGGTTCTGGGAGGCGCTGTATCTCCAGCACTCTCTTAACTGACTCTATTTAACTGATGCTCTGTAGTCTCTAACAATGTCCATGGTGTGATTACTACTCCTGGCTGGAGCTTTCTCTAAGCCACGCCAAAACACGTGGTCTCCTACAGCTGATGGTATCTTTATACTCAATGGATCATGTTCCCAAATCCATTTATGTTAGCTATGCTTGTTATTATAATGGCATTGTGTAATTATATATACATGAAATGTTTTTTTAAAACTTCCTAACAAAGAAAAGCACAGGACTAGATGGCTTAACAGGTGAATTTTACCAAACAGTCCAAGAAAATCTAACACCAATATTGCTTAAAGTGCTCCAAAAAATTGAAGAAAAGGGAAGGGAATACTCCCTAATTAGTTGCATGAGGCCAACATCACCCTCATGCTAAAGCCAGATAAAGATACCACAAGAAAAGAAAATTACAGACCAATATCCTTTATGAAAATAGATGCAAATATCCTCAACAAAATAATAGCAAAGCAAATCCAACAGCATATTAAAAGAATTATACACCATGATTTAAGGGGATTTATCCCAGTTATCCAAGGGCAGTTCAACATAAGAAAACCAATTAATATAATACAGCATTTTAACATAACAAAAGAAGACAACCACATGATTATCTCAATTAATACAAGAAAGGCATTTGATAAAATCCAGCACTCCTTCTTGGTAAAAACACTTAGAAAACTAGGAAAGAAGGAAACTTCCTCAACATAATAAAGGGCATATGTGAAAAAACCTACTGCTAACTTAATGGTGAAAAACTGAAAGCTTTCCCTCTAATATGAGGAAGAAGACAAGGATGCCCACTGTCACCACTGTTATTCAACATTTTACTGGAAGTTCTAGCCAGAGCAATTAGGAAAGAAAAAGAAGTAAAAGGCATCCAAATAGAAAATAAAGAAGTTAAAAAATTTCCTATTTGCAGATACAAAAAATCCTTAGAAAGTCATAACAAACTTCTTAGAACTAATAAATGAATCAGCAAAGTGGCAGGATATAAGATCAACATGCAAAAATCAGTGTTTCTATACACTAGTAATGAACAATCTGAAGAAGACAACAAGAAAAATGCCCAATCAAAATAGCAACTAAAAGAATCAAATATCTAGGAATAAATCTAACCAAGGATGTGAAGGATTTATACACCAAAAACTACAAAACATTACAAAAATAAATCAAAGACCTAAATAAATGGAAGGATATTCCATGCTCATGGATTGGAAGACTAAATATTGTTAAGATGTCCATTCTACCCAAAATAATCTACAAATTCAACACAATCCAACAGCTTTCTTTGCAGGAATGGAAAAACCAATGATCAAATATATATGGGAGAGTAAGCGGCCCTAAATAGCAATCTTGGAAAAGAACAAAGTTGGAGGACTTGCACTTCCCAATCTCAAAACTTATACAAAGCTACAATATTCAAAAACACCATGGTACTGGCACAAGGAAGACATATAGATCAATGGATTCAAATTGAAAGTTCAGAAATCAACCCTCACATTCATGACCAATAGATTTTTAAAGAACCTATTTATTTTTTAAAATATTTTTTTATTATAGAAGTTGTGAAGTTACAAAATAATCATGCACATGTGTATAATTCCCATAAAACAACCCTTCACACCCTGCAATAATGACATATATCTGTTCTAGTTCACAGAAGGACATTCTTGCATTTGTGCTATTAACCGCAATTCTCATCCACCTCTGGGTTCGCTGTATTATTGAGTCCCTAGATTATTCTCTAGCTTTCTTTCAATTGACATTTACATCCCTAGACTACCCTTTTCATACACAATCCCATTTATAAACCAGGTGCTACTCACTCTATCCATTTCTAAACATTTACAGTCAAATTAATTAACTCTATCCATTTCCAAACATTTACAGTCAAATTAATTAAAACTTCTACATACATTAAGCATCAGTACTCCTTCACAGCCTTCCTCTTATCTCCTAATACCTATACTCTAGGTTTTAACTCCACACATTTCTTCTTCGTATTTAGTTCATATTAGTGAGACCATGCCAAATTTGTCCTTTTGTGTCTGGCTTATTTCACTTAGCATAATGTGTTCAAGAGTCATCCATGTTAACATATGTGTCCCAATGTCATTTCTTCTTACCATAGCATAGTATTCCATCATATGTATATATCACATTTTGTTTATCCATTCATTGGTTGATGGACACTTGGGTTGTTTCCATCTTTTGGCAATTGTGAATAACGCCCGCTATGAACATCTGTGTGCAAATGCCTGTTCACTTACAGTTTTCAGTTCTTCTGGATATATTCCTAGTAGATATTTATTGATTTATCCCACAATTTCTTCTTTGACCCATTGATAATTTAAGAGTGTGTTGTTTAATCTCAATATATTTGTGAATTTTCCCTTTCTCCACCTCTTGTTGATTTCCAACTTTATTCCATTATGATCAGAAAAAAAATGCTTTGTATATTGTCGATCTTGTTGAATTTATTGAGATATGCTTTGTGACTGAACATATGGTCTATCCTGGAGAATGATCAATGAGCACTTAAGAAGAATGTATATCCTGTTGTTTTGTGGTACAGTGTTCTGTATATGTCTATTAGGTTTAGCCCATTTATCATATTATTCAAGCTCTCTGTTTCTTTATTGATCCTCTGCCCAGATGTTCTATCCAGTGCTGAATGAGGTGTATTGAAGTCTCCAAATATTATTGTAGCGATATCTATACCTCCCTTAAGTTTTGCCAGTATTTGTTTCATGTATCTTGGGGCACCCTGGTTAGGTACATATACATTTATGATTATCATTTCTTCCTGGTGAATTGCCCCTTTTATTAATATATAATATCCTTTCTTGTCTTTTATAACAGTTTTGATTTTAAAGTCTATTTCATCCAATACAATATAGCTACTCCAGCTTTTTTTTTTGTTACCACATGCATGGAATATCTTTTCCTAGCCTTTCACTTTCAATCTATTGATATCTTTTAGTCTAAGATGAGTCTCTAATAGACAGCATATAGATGGCTCATATTTTCTTATCCATTCCACCAGTCTGTGTCTTTTCATTGGGGACTTTAATCCATTAATATTCAATGTAATTACTATAAAGGCAGTTCTTATTTCACTCATTTTTATTTTTTGAAAGATACTTAGATTATATACACGTTACACAAAAAATATAGGGATTCCTATATGCCCTACTCCCCACACCTCCCACACCCTCCCACACCCTCCCACATAAACATCTTTCATTACTGGGGCACATTCATTGCAATTGATAAATGCATCCTGGGGCTTTGCCACTGAGCATGGGCCATAGTTCACATTGTAGTCTAATCTCTCTCCCACACAGTTCTGTATGTTATGTGATGATATAAAATGGCCTATATCGACTGGGAGGCAAGATGGCATTGGTTTAGGAGGGCACTTGCTGACTCATTCTCCGAGGACGGCTGATTGGGGACAGGGTCCTGCCTGGGGGGTCTGTGCTGGGGAGGCACGGAGTGAAAGCCTTGGGGACATCGATCCCGAGGGAGCTGGAGGCGAATGGATTGTTCGGGAAGGATTCATGAGTTTTTCCCCTGCCTGGGGTGGTTGACACAGATGGCTGAGCCCCACCCTTAGGGAAAAAAGCTGGTCTGAGCCGCAACTCTAGCAGGCAACCTGGTGAGAGGGAGTGTTGTTCTCCAAGAGTGGGAAGGTTTTGGTGGAGGGTTGAGAGGCGTTTCCTTTCTGTGGATTTGGCTGCCTGGAACCCCTTGCAGCTTTGGGGAACAAAGTAGCTGGCTAGAAGTGGCACCAAGCTGAGGGGAGTGGCGAATCTGCTGAGGAAGTTGATTTACCTAGCTGCCCAGGGATACACCCCAACTCCTGCTGGCAACCCGGTGAGAGGGAGCATTCTCCAAGAGTGGGAAAGTTCTGACGGAGGGTGGAGAGAAGTTTCCTTTCTGTGGATTTGGCTGCCTGGACCCTCTCATAGTTTGGGGGAACAGATAAACTGGCTTGAAGCAGCGCCAGGCTGAGGGGAGGGGCAAATCTGCAGAGGAAGCCTGATTTACCCATCAACCCAGTGATACTGAGGCTTGGCTCCAGAGGGGGCGGAGTCAGCCAATTTTATCGTTCTGCACTGACAAGCATCAGAGCTTCAGCTCCCCTGGGGAGGCCAGGAAGTGGGAAGTGCTTGATTACTTTCCATGAGGCTATTTAGGGTCCCCTCATTGAAGGGGGTGGTCTAGAAGGGGACTTATTTTGTGTCCCTTATTTCACACACACACAAAAAGAAGATAGTCGCTTTAAAAAATAAAAAAAGAAATTTTTTAAAACTTAATTTAATTGCTAAAATCTGCCTCAAAACCTGCAGGTAGAACCTTGCAGGGCAATTGATTGATGAACACAAGCAGGCTGAGAGGTTCCACAAGGACCCAAGAAGGAACACTGTTCTTCCTTAGCTTTGTTTGACTTCTTGCTTGGGTGGTTGTTTGGTTTATTTGTTGTCTCTTGCTTTTCTTTCCTCTTTCTTCCCCCATTATTTTTTCTTTTCTTTTTCTTTTTTAACTTAGGTGCTTCTAGCTTGTCTCTTCTTTGCTGTGCTTCTTCTTTTGTGATTTCCCATTCTCTGTCTATATTGATTTTGTCTCCCAATGCTATCTCTTTTACTTCCTTCATCTTTCTGCCTTCTGCTTTGTGTTGTAGTTCTTACATATCACCATTTTTTCAGTAGCCCATAACTTAAGGGTGTCAATTTCTATTCTATCTATTCTGTTTTCTTCTTTTTATTATTATTATTAACTTTTTCCTTTTAGCCCTTTCTTTACTCTTTCTCTCTCTCCTCATCATTCTAGTCTTCTAAATCATTATATATATTTTCCTCTATTTGGTTTCCCAGTCCATTATAGGCACTCCACTTTTTTTCCTATTATTCTACACTGCCTACATCAGCTAAATATTCATTTCACTAAGACTTATATGGCCCCTCTTCGGACTTTTTTCAATATTACTATTATCCTTCTTCCTTTTTCACATCTTTTGATTCCTCTGACCCTAATCTTTTGTCTTCAAGGGAACATAGAAAGAAGCAAGGAAGTAAAATAGGAAGAAAAAGTATCAAAGAGAAAACTTAACACACACACAGAACCACCAGCTAAATAAAACTCTACAGCAGAGAGAGAAGCTAATCAACCAAATAAACCCATCAAGATAAAATGATGGCTAGAGGGCATCAAAAAATTACAAACCACACTGAGAAACAGGAAGACACGGACCAGTCCAATGAACAAACTAAAAACCAGGAAGAGATGCAGAATATCGAATAACTAATCAAAGCTTTCCAAACAAATATCATGGACCAACTTAATGAAGTGAAGGAAGAAATTAAGGATATTTAGAAGACACTGGGAGAACATACTGAAGAAATTGTAAGCATGCATAAAAAGATAACGGATATGATGGTGATCAATGGCAAAATCCAAGAAATAAAAAAGACGCTGGGTTCACATAACAGCAGATTTGAACAGGCAGAAGAAATAATTAGTGATGTAGAAGACAATATATCTGAAATCAAACAGATCGTAGAACAGATAGATAAAAAGATAGAAAAAATCCAGCTGGGTCTCAGGGATTTAAACAACAACACAAAATGCACAGACATACACATTATAGGCATCCCAGAAGGAGAAGAGAAGGGAAAGGGAACAGAAGGAGTGTTGAAGGAAATAATGGCTGAAAACTTCTCAACCGTATTGTGAGAGATGGATGTGCAGATCCAGGAAGCACAGCACACCTCAAACAGTATAAATCCCAACAGGTCAACTCCAAGACATATACTTGTCAAAATGTCCAGTGCTGACAGGGGGCCAAGATGGCGTTAGTGTAGGAGGACGCACACTGCAAGCTCCCAGAGCAAGGCAGATTGTGGATGGGGTCCTGCCCAGGGGTCTGTGCTGTGCACGCGTGGAGTGAGAAGCTTGAGATATCTATCTGCGCGGATCGGCAGCGTGGACCGAACAGTGGAGATTTGTGAGTTTTGAGGCTACCGGTGGAGGTTGGCACAGGCGGCTGAGCCCCGCGGTTAGGGAAAAATAAAATTAAATTAAATTAAACGGCCATTTGGAGCCGGGGGCGGGGCGAAAAAGTTTTATTTTCTGGGGATCTGGCTGCCTGGCGCCCCTTGGACCTTGTGTGAACAGAACAAATGAGCTAATCAGCACCCGGTGAACCAGAGAGGGTATTTTGGACGGGAAATACAGCTGATTTCCCTAGCCACCCAGGGATAAGACCCGGGCCGCTGCAGAGCCAGGAGGAAGGGACACTTCCCAAAAAAGGGAGGGTTCTATTGGAAGACAGGGAAGGGTATTTTATATTTTTAAACATCGATCTGGCTGCCTGCACCGCCCCATAGCTTTGGGGAGCAGATAAGATGACCTGAAGCAGCATTAGGCTGAGAGCAGACGCGAATCTGCACTCAAACTGATTTACTGAGCAGCCCGGTGATGCTTGAGCTCGGCGCCAGAAGGGGCGGAATCCGCCGTCTTTAGCACTCCTCACTGACTAACATCACAGCTTCAGCTAACCTGGGGAGTCCGGAAAGAGGGAAGTGCTTGATTAATTTCCACAGGCCCAGCTAGGGTCCCTTCCGTAAGGGGGATGGTCTAGAGGAGGAATTATTTTGGGTCCTGCATTTGGCTAAAAAAATAAAAATTAAAAAAAAAAAAGTGAGGTCACCTCAACAAATGAAAAATAAATTCTTTTTAATTTAGTTTAATAGCTAAAAGCTGCTTCAGGACCTGCATATAGAACCCAGTGGGGAAATTCATTGATAAACACAAGTAGGCAGGAAGGATCCACGTGGACCCTAGGGGAATCATTGACCCCCCTTAGCTCTGTTTGACTGTTTGCCTGTGTGGATCTTTGGATTCTCTCTGTTACTTTCTGGTCTATTGCTATTATTTCCTTTATCCTCCCCCATACCTTTTTTCTTCTATTTTTTTTTTTTAAATAGGTGCTGCCAGCTTGTCGCTTCTTTGCTGGGCTTCTTATTCAGTAATTTCCCACTCGCTGTATATATTGATTCTGTATTACAAATATCGCTTATCTTTCCTGCATCTTTCTGCCTTCTGTTTTCTGTTGTGGCTCTTAGAGACAACATTTTTTCATAGGCCCACAACTTAAGGGTGACAATTTCTATCCCATCTATTTTGTTTTCTTCTTCTTCTTTTTTCTTTTTTTTTATTAGTATTAAATTTTTCCTTTCATACCTTTCTTTACTATTTCTCTCCCTCTTCATAATTCTAGCCTTCTAAATCACATATATATTCCTCCATTTGTTTTCCCAGTCTATTGTAGGAACTCCGTATTTTTTCCTAGTACTCTACACTGCCTACACAAGTTAAATATTCATCTCATTAAGTCTCATTTTGCCCCTCTTCTAACTTTTATCAATATTTCTATTATCCTTCTGCCTTCCTTACATCTTTTGATTCCTCTGGCCCTAACCTTTTGCCTTCAAGGGAACATAGAAAGAAGTAAGGAAATAAAATAAGAAGAAAAACTGCCAAAGAGAAAACTTAACTCACACGCAGAACCAACAGCTAAATAAAATTCTAGAGCATAGAGAAAAGCTAATCAACTCAACAAACCCATCAAGATAATCTGATGGCCAGAGGGCAACAGAAAAATACAAATGACTCTGAGAAACTGGAAAACATGGACCAGTCCAACGCATAAAATAAAAACCAGGAAGCAATGCAGTACATCAAACAACTAATCAAAGCTATCCAAACAAATATCATGGACCAACTTAAAGAACTGAAGGAAGAGATTAAGGATATAAAGAAGACACTGGGAGAACATACTGAAGAAATAGCTAACACACCTAAAAAGGTAAAGGATATGATGGCGAACAAAGGCACAAGTCAAGAAATGAAAAAGACGCTGGACTCACATGGCAGCAGATTTGAAGAGGCAGAAGAAAGAATTAGTGATATGGGAGACAATACAGTTGAAATCAAAGAGATTGTAGAAAAGATAGACAAAAAGATAGAAAAAATCCAGCATTGTCTCAGGGAATTAACCGATAATGCAAGACGCACAAACATACGCATTATGGACATCCCAGAAGGAGAAGAGAAGGGAAAGGGAACAGAAGGAGTGTTGAAGGAACTTATGGCTGAAAACTTCCCAACTCTATTGAGAGAGATGGATGTGCAGATACAGGAAGCACAGCGCACCCAAAATAGTATAAATCCCAACAGGCCAACTCCAAGACATATACTTGTCAAATTGTCCAATGCTCAAGACAAAGAGAAAATACTCAAGGCAGCAAGAGAAAAGAGAACCATCACATACAAGGGAAGCACAATAAGATTAAGTGCTGATTTCTCAGCTGAAACCATGGAGGCAAGAAGACAGTGGTATGAAATAGTCAAAACACTAAAAGAAAAAAACTTCCAGCCACGAATTCTCTATCCAGCAAAATTGGCATTCAAAAATGATGGAGAGTTCAAAATATTCACAGATAAACAGCAATTAAGAGAGTATGTCAAGAAGAAACCAGCACTTCAAGAAATACTAAAGGAATCTCTACAA